>CM062823.1:13680700-14235897 GCA_031772345.1 Himalopsyche anomala
TACGCGGCTTCGTTCCTTTGGCTAACTGTAAATACATTCTAACCTAAATAGCGTTTATCTTTAGATTACGGTCAACTAGTTTTTGCAATTATAGACATAAATTATAGAAAAAAGGATACTACTCAAACTCAATTACAAAAAAATCGAAAATTAATCATTTTCAAATAATAAAATAATAGTCACCAATGCTTTTTACAAAATCTATATATTAATACTCGATAATGTCCGTCCGTCTGAATGATTGTCCGCGATTTTCCCTCCCCCTCCTCCGCCCCAGCCCCGCTGTCGCCATTTTTTTATTCATACCAAATACATACTTTTTTCGTTTGTATATGGTCGCGATTTCACCTTTTCGATGACGTCAAGAAAGACGGTCCCCCTCCCCCCCCATCCTGCCCCGCTGTCGTCATTAATTCATTTCTTCATTTTTCTCTGACGTCATGAGTGAATTTTTGAAATCATGACATTTTTATTTTATTATGTGTAAAAACAATTAATTTTCAAAAAATATTCTCTCAAGCTGTGGGATTCGATACCATGCCCCAATTTTCATGCGCGACGTTCGGACACCCAACACACTGCTCCACCAGTCCAGTTGATGGTTACGAAAAAAAAACTCTATTTAAAGTTTTAGTTAACTAATAATGACATCTGTGGGTGAAATCTTGCACTAAACGAATTTGACCGTTCTGCAGCGTTTTGAGAGGCTATATAAGGCTGCTCAATTATATATAATAATTTAATATATAATAATTTAATTAACTATTTATTTATATATATACGAAAAATGGTTGTTAGCAAGCTTAAACATTATTCCAAATATTAAATAATTTACGAGGTCTATTTCTGCTAATACGAAAAATAGTTGTTAGCAAACTTAAACATTATTCCAAAAATTAAGTAATTAACAAGGACTATTTTTGCTACTATGAAAAATGGTTGTTAGCAAACTTAAACATTATTCCAAAAATTCAATAATTTACGAGGTCTATTTCTGCTAATAGGAAAAATAATTGTTAGCAAACTTAAACATTATTCCAAAAATTAAGTAATTTACAAGGACTATTTTTGCTACTATGAAAAATGGTTGTTAGCAAACTTAAACATTATTCCAAAAATTAAATAATTTACGAGGTCTATTTCTGCTAATAGGAAAATAATTGTTAGCAAACTTAAACATTATTCCAAAAATTAAGTAATTTACAAGGACTATTTTTGCTACTATGAAAAATGGTTGTTAGCAAACTTAAACATTATTCCAAAAATTCAATAATTTACGAGGTCTATTTCTGCTAATACGAAAAATAATTGTTAGCAAACTTAAACATTATTCCAAAAATTAAGTAATTTACAAGGACTATTTTTGCTACTATGAAAAATGGTTGTTAGCAAACTTAAACATTATTCCAAAAATTAAATAATTTACGAGGTCTATTTCTGCTAATAGGAAAAATAATTGTTAGCAAACTTAAACATTATTCCAAAAATTAAGTAATTTACAAGGACTATTTTTGCTACTATGAAAAATGGTTGTTAGCAAACTTAAACATTATTCCAAAAATTAAATAATTTACGAGGTCTATTTCTGCTAATAGGAAAAATAATTGTTAGCAAACTTAAACATTATTCCAAAAATTAAGTAATTTACAAGGACTATTTTTGCTACTATGAAAAATGGTTGTTAGCAAACTTAAACATTATTCCAAAAATTAAATAATTTACGAGGTCTATTTCTGCTAATAGGAAAAATAATTGTTAGCAAACTTAAACATTATTCCAAAAATTAAGTAATTTACAAGGACTATTTTTGCTACTATGAAAAATGGTTGTTAGCAAACTTAAACATTATTCCAAAAATTAAATAATTTACGAGGTCTATTTCTGCTAATAGGAAATTAATTGTTAGCAAACTTAAACATTATTCCAAAAATTAAGTAATTTACAAGGACTATTTTTGCTACTATGAAAAATAATTGTTAGCAAACTTAAAAATTATACCAAAAATAAAATAATTTACGAAATTTCTACTTCTAAGAAAAATGGTTGTAAGCAAACTTAAACATTATTCCAAAAATTAAATAATTTACGAGGTCTATTTCTGCTAATAGGAAAAATAATTGTTAGCAAACTTAAACATTATTCCAAAAATTAAGTAATTTACAAGGACTATTTTTGCTACTATGAAAAATGGTTGTTAGCAAACTTAAACATTATTCCAAAAATTAAATAATTTACGAGGTCTATTTCTGCTAATAGGAAAATAATTGTTAGCAAACTTAAACATTATTCCAAAAATTAAGTAATTTACAAGGACTATTTTTGCTACTATGAAAAATAATTGTTAGCAAACTTAAAAATTATACCAAAAATAAAATAATTTACGAAATTTCTACTTCTAAGAAAAATGGTTGTTAGCAAACTTAAAAATTGTTCCAAAAATTAAGTAATTTACAAGGACTATTTTTGCTACTATGAAAAATGGTTGTTAGCAAACTTAAACATTATTCCAAAAATTAAATAATTTACGAGGTCTATTTCTGCTAATAGGAAAAATAATTGTTAGCAAACTTAAACATTATTCCAAAAATTGAGTAATTTACAAGGACTATTTTTGCTACTATGAAAAATGGTTGTTAGCAAACTTAAACATTATTTCAAAAATTCAATAATTTACGAGGTCTATTTCTGCTAATAGGAAAAATAATTGTTAGCAAACTTAAACATTATTCCAAAAATTAAGTAATTTACAAGGACTATTTTTGCTACTATGAAAAATGGTTGTTAGCAAACTTAAACATTATTCCAAAAATTAAATAATTTACGAGGTCTATTTCTGCTAATAGGAAAAATAATTGTTAGCAAACTTAAACATTATTCCAAAAATTAAGTAATTTACAAGGACTATTTTTGCTACTATGAAAAATGGTTGTTAGCAAACTTAAACATTATTCCAAAAATTAAATAATTTACGAGGTCTATTTCTGCTAATACGAAAAATAATTGTTAGCAAACTTAAACATTATTCCAAAAATTAAGTAATTTACAAGGACTATTTTTGCTACTATGAAAAATGGTTGTTAGCAAACTTAAACATTATTCCAAAAATTCAATAATTTACGAGGTCTATTTCTGCTAATACGAAAAATAATTGTTAGCAAACTTAAACATTATTCCAAAAATTAAGTAATTTACAAGGACTATTTTTGCTACTATGAAAAATAATTGTTAGCAAACTTAAAAATTATACCAAAAATAAAATAATTTACGAAATTTCTGCTTCTAAGAAAAATGGTTGTTAGCAAACTCAAACATTGTTCCAAAAATTAAGTAATTTACAAGGACTATTTTTGCTACTATGAAAAATGGTTGTTAGCAAACTTAAACATTATTCCAAAAATTCAATAATTTACGAGGTCTATTTCTGCTAATACGAAAAATAATTGTTAGCAAACTTAAACATTATTCCAAAAATTAAGTAATTTACAAGGACTATTTTTGCTACTATGAAAAATGGTTGTTAGCAAACTTAAACATTATTCCAAAAATTAAATAATTTACGAGGTCTATTTCTGCTTATACGAAAAATGGTTGTTAGCAAACTTAAATATTATTTCAAAAATTAAGTAATTTACAAGGACTTTTTTTGTTACTACGAAAAATAGTTAACAAACTTAAACATTATTCCAAAAATTCAATAATTTACGAAATTTCTGCTTCTAAGAAAAATGGTTGTTAGCAAACTTAAACATTGTTCCAAAAATTAAGTAATTTACAAGGACTATTTTTGCTACTATGAAAAATGGTTGTTAGCAAACTTAAACATTATTCCAAAAATAAATAATTTACAATTTAAATACTGCAGGGCAGGGCTGTCGATATACGCCCCCAGATATATTTCTTTTACTATCAGAATTTCTGGATTATTCAATAAATAGGTTAGTAATTTATTTTTGACGCCTGTAAATTTTCTGACTACTTGAAAATGCAACAAAAATCCCCCCGTTGAGGTCAACGGGCTTACAGCTAGTCTATATATTAATACTCGATAATGTCCGTCCGTCTGAATGATTGTCCGCGATTTTCCCTCCCCCTCCTCCGCCCCAGCCCCGCTGTCGCCATTTTTTTATTCATACCAAATACATACTTTTTTCGTTTGTATATGGTCGCGATTTCACCTTTTCGATGACGTCAAGAAAGACGGTCCCCCTCCCCCCCATCCTGCCCCGCTGTCGTCATTAATTCATTTCTTCATTTTTCTCTGACGTCATGAGTGAATTTTTGAAATCATGACATTTTTATTTTATTATGTGTAAAAACAATTAATTTTCAAAAAATATTCTCTCAAGCTGTGGGATTCGATACCATGCCCCAATTTTCATGCGCGACGTTCGGACACCCAACACACTGCTCCACCAGTCAGTTGATGGTTACGAAAAAAAAACTCTATTTAAAGTTTTAGTTAACTAATAATGACATCTGTGGGTGAAATCTTGCACTAAACGAATTTGACCGTTCTGCAGCGTTTTGAGAGGCTATATAAGGCTGCTCAATTATATATAATAATTTAATATATAATAATTTAATTAACTATTTATTTATATATATACGAAAATGGTTGTTAGCAAGCTTAAACATTATTCCAAATATTAAATAATTTACGAGGTCTATTTCTGCTAATACGAAAAATAGTTGTTAGCAAACTTAAACATTATTCCAAAAATTAAGTAATTAACAAGGACTATTTTTGCTACTATGAAAAATGGTTGTTAGCAAACTTAAACATTATTCCAAAAATTAAATAATTTACGAGGTCTATTTCTGCTAATAGGAAAAATAATTGTTAGCAAACTTAAACATTATTCCAAAAATTAAGTAATTTACAAGGACTATTTTTGCTACTATGAAAAATGGTTGTTAGCAAACTTAAACATTATTCCAAAAATTAAATAATTTACGAGGTCTATTTCTGCTAATAGGAAAAATAATTGTTAGCAAACTTAAACATTATTCCAAAAATTAAGTAATTTACAAGGACTATTTTTGCTACTATGAAAAATGGTTGTTAGCAAACTTAAACATTATTCCAAAAATTAAATAATTTACGAGGTCTATTTCTGCTAATAGGAAATTAATTGTTAGCAAACTTAAACATTATTCCAAAAATTAAGTAATTTACAAGGACTATTTTTGCTACTATGAAAAATAATTGTTAGCAAACTTAAAAATTATACCAAAAATAAAATAATTTACGAAATTTCTACTTCTAAGAAAAATGGTTGTAAGCAAACTTAAACATTATTCCAAAAATTAAATAATTTACGAGGTCTATTTCTGCTAATAGGAAAAATAATTGTTAGCAAACTTAAACATTATTCCAAAAATTAAGTAATTTACAAGGACTATTTTTGCTACTATGAAAAATGGTTGTTAGCAAACTTAAACATTATTCCAAAAATTAAATAATTTACGAGGTCTATTTCTGCTAATAGGAAATTAATTGTTAGCAAACTTAAACATTATTCCAAAAATTAAGTAATTTACAAGGACTATTTTTGCTACTATGAAAAATAATTGTTAGCAAACTTAAAAATTATACCAAAAATAAAATAATTTACGATATTTCTACTTCTAAGAAAAATGGTTGTTAGCAAACTTAAACATTGTTCCAAAAATTAAGTAATTTACAAGGACTATTTTTGCTACTATGAAAAATGGTTGTTAGCAAACTTAAACATTATTCCAAAAATTAAATAATTTACGAGGTCTATTTCTGCTAATAGGAAAAATAATTGTTAGCAAACTTAAACATTATTCCAAAAATTGAGTAATTTACAAGGACTATTTTTGCTACTATGAAAAATGGTTGTTAGCAAACTTAAACATTATTCCAAAAATTCAATAATTTACGAGGTCTATTTCTGCTAATACGAAAAATAATTGTTAGCAAACTTAAACATTATTCCAAAAATTAAGTAATTTACAAGGACTATTTTTGCTACTATGAAAAATGGTTGTTAGCAAACTTAAACATTATTCCAAAAATTAAATAATTTACGAGGTCTATTTCTGCTAATAGGAAAAATAGTTGTTAGCAAACTTAAACATTATTCCAAAAATTAAGTAATTTACAAGGACTATTTTTGCTACTATGAAAAATGGTTGTTAGCAAACTTAAACATTATTCCAAAAATTCAATAATTTACGAGGTCTATTTCTGCTAATACGAAAAATAATTGTTAGCAAACTTAAACATTATTCCAAAAATTAAGTAATTTACAAGGACTATTTTTGCTACTATGAAAAATGGTTGTTAGCAAACTTAAACATTATTCCAAAAATTCAATAATTTACGAGGTCTATTTCTGCTAATAGGAAAAATAATTGTTAGCAAACTTAAACATTATTCCAAAAATTAAGTAATTTACAAGGACTATTTTTGCTACTATGAAAAATAATTGTTAGCAAACTTAAAAATTATACCAAAAATAAAATAATTTACGAAATTTCTGCTTCTAAGAAAAATGGTTGTTAGCAAACTCAAACATTGTTCCAAAAATTAAGTAATTTACAAGGACTATTTTTGCTACTATGAAAAATGGTTGTTAGCAAACTTAAACATTATTCCAAAAATTCAATAATTTACGAGGTCTATTTCTGCTAATACGAAAAATAATTGTTAGCAAACTTAAACATTATTCCAAAAATTAAGTAATTTACAAGGACTATTTTTGCTACTATGAAAAATGGTTGTTAGCAAACTTAAACATTATTCCAAAAATTCAATAATTTACGAGGTCTATTTCTGCTAATACGAAAAATAATTGTTAGCAAACTTAAACATTATTCCAAAAATTAAGTAATTTACAAGGACTATTTTTGCTACTATGAAAAATGGTTGTTAGCAAACTTAAACATTATTCCAAAAATTAAATAATTTACGAGGTCTATTTCTGCTTCTACGAAAAATGGTTGTTAGCAAACTTAAATATTATTTCAAAAATTAAGTAATTTACAAGGACTTTTTTTGTTACTACGAAAAATAGTTAACAAACTTAAACATTATTCCAAAAATTCAATAACTTACGAAATTTCTGCTTTTACGAAAAATAGTTGTTGGCAAACTAGAACATGATTCCAAAAATAAATAATTTACAATTTAAATACTGCAGGGCAGGGCTGTCGATATACGCCCCCAGATATATTTCTTTTACTATCAGAATTTCTGGATTATTCAATAAATAGGTTAGTAATTTATTTTTGACGCCTGTAAATTTTCTGACTACTTGAAAATGCAACAAAAATCCCCCCGTTGAGGTCAACGGGCTTACAGCTAGTAATTGTTTATTGTCGAATGACTGCTGCTCTTCAAAAAAAAACTTTTTGAATACAAAATATCTAATATAATCTTGTTTTTTTTTTTAGGTCACCGAGGAATTTGAAATCCTTAATTCACTATACTTATCTGCAGATTATCTCCAAAACTCGTTTTTTTTATCCCTTCCAATTCCAAAATCCTATCAATTTTCAGGATTTCCTCAAATTTCCTGGACAATTTAGTTCTCATCTGGGATATGGGACAGCGATTCCAATTCCAATCCCGGCCAATCTGGGACACCCGGCAACCCTAGTAGGAGCATAAGGGAGATGTGTAATTCATTACAAATATTTGTTGTTCACTTAGAAAAATACTTAGAAAAAGCTTAGAAATATGTTTACCTACTTTATTGGATTGTTTTTTTACTAATTCCAAATAGTTTATAAAAAATGTGGAATCAGTACAGAAAAAGTGTTTTATAAAAAACTTTTCCACTAAGAATTATTGATAATAAAGTTAATACCTTAAAAATTAACCATTTGACTTGATGTTTGTCAAAAAAAATTGTATGCGTCTATTGAGAATGTAAACGATTGGAGCATGTAAAATTTATCTTTTACGTTTCTTATCTAACAGAGCACTTTTTATATTGCCAATTGAAATACAACACTACCCAGCGGCAGAAGGATAGAAACCTTTAGATTTGTCAATGAAAATACCATTAGTAAGATATATTTACCATACAATAGTAAAATGTAATATAAGAGACGTAACGGTAGTAATAGCAAAAATATATTACTATCAGTGGTGTAGTGCTAGCTAAAAAAGTCTGGAGCGCTGATTGATTGCTGATTGATTATAATATTTTAATGCTCTCACAACTTATTTATACACAAGTATTTATTATTTGGCAGCTTCAAAAAAAACAGTTACCTTTAAGCAAAAATTAAAAATTAAATTTTATAACAAAAAAAATATGCATACTGATCTACTTGTCGTTCCCTGTCAAAAATGATTTTTTTAATTATCTGGTCTACCTTTATTCAAAATTGGACCAGATAAATGAGATTTTAGAACAGCGGCGCTCAACATTTTTGAAGTCACAGTTTACTTTTGCTCATAAGAAAAAAATGCAAAGCATTAAAATCAAACAATTAGAAAACAAAGTAAAATATGCAGACATCAATTTTATTTCAAAATCAATAGATTATATATGAGTTAAACATGAAGATAGTTAAAGAAAAGATATAAACATACATACATGGAAAAACTGTAACTAAATCTACTTACCCCTAATAACATGAAATTGATTTTATGAGAGAATCAATTGAGTCCTCGGAAAGTGAAATGAGTCACAGTAAGCTGGTAAAACTTTTCATACATTGCAATAGTGTTAAGTATATCATGCGAGCGACGTAGAATGGCGTCGAATGAAGTCAACGCTTGGCCACTGTTGGTCTGCAGTATTATCAAAAGTATGTATTGTGTTTTTCTAAAATTCACAAAGAAAAAGAATTAGCAATAATAAGAATAACTAATCAATTGACATATAAATTGCAATTTTTCATACATCAATTTATATTATTATACTCATACACACAGCGATGTAGGGAGGGGTCCTGCCACCCGGGGCGGTCCTTGAATTTGCCGCCCCAAATATTTCCTCAAATTTCGTTTTTTTATCACTTCTACTATTTTGTATTTGTATCTATGAATTATTTTTTTATTACAAGCGGCTTAATTCTTTTATGTATAAATATAATTTCCTCGAAAAATATTGTATTTATTTTTTAAAATGCCACCCTCTAAAATATGCCGCCCGGGGTGGTCCGCTCTTACCGCATCCCTTTTGCTACGCCACTGCATACACATACAATGTATAAAAATAATATTGACAATGTTGTATAATATAAACATGGTTTTTATTTTTAATAGTCAAATAAAGACAAGATATTTAAAAAATGTTTAATTTTATTAAGACTTACTAAGATTGTGGAAATGCATTATTCTAACGGAATATATTTTTTCTAGCTGGCCGCATGCAATAGTCGAGTATATTACTTTGCCATTTCCGCAAGCCAGATATCACGAACTTCACGATATAGCTTTCTTTTATAGTGGCCGTCTTACCGCGTGGTCATATTCCTCACCAAAAATATAAAAGGCCGTTTTCAACATGGCTATCCGCCCGGTCTACAGACCTAAAATCGTCAAGAAGAGGACGAAAAAGTTTATTCGTCATCAATCAGATCGATATGACAAACTCAAGACGAACTGGCGTAAACCTAAAGGTAGGGAAATCTACATCGAGCATGTACTTAGTTGCTCACAACGTGTTCACTATTTCAATGACCTGTCAAATATATTAATCATTATGGCAATGTATTTATAAAGTAATATTACTATGTATTTCGAATGTTATACCAGTTATTTTTTTAATTTTATTTCATCGTAACTCGGTAGCTTCCTGAAAAATAAACATTTTTTTAAAAACATTAACGTGCGTTTTTCTGTGTTATTATCACAGATAATAATGTGTTTATTCACTTCTCTAAGCCACGCGTTCGTTTATGATTCATGTATTGTGTGGAAATTCATACTTAATTTTGTTTTCGCGTAGCCTGTTTTTGGGGTTATCATTTGACAATCAACACGTTACATTGCGAGCCAATTAAAGTTTAGTAAATATTACTTTACTATTGTAAACACCATAGCGCACGACATGTACGCCGTCCGATTTTGACTGTACTTCTCATTTCGTGAGTCGTATATGGGCCAAATAGTCTTGAGTCATGTATACTGCCAAGGCCTGCTCTGCTGACTTGGTGTATACAGTAAGTGTAATAATATGATGTTTTTTATTCTTCCAAGGTCTTATGGTAGATGCACATAGATTGCCAATGATTATCATTTGAATAAATAAATATTCCAATGGATCCTTCCTAGTGTAATATTTTATCTGAGGAGAATTATATTATGAGGCAAATCTGCATATACCCAAGTCTTGTGAGCTTGATTTTTCAGGGGATGGTGTTGAAGAGTTTATAAACAATTTTTGCAAGGGTTTTTCCTCCCCACTCACAGAATTCCTCAAATCCTTCTTTCATTTTCTAGGTATTGATAACAGAGTTCGCAGGCGTTTCAAGGGTCAATTCTTGATGCCAAACATCGGTTATGGATCCAACAAAAAGACAAAGCATATGCTGCCCAATGGTTTCCGTAAAGTAAGTAGTTAGATACCTATCTCTTTATTTTTTTCAATATTTCTATCAGCATTGACATTTTATATATTAATAATTAATATATAGCACCTACGTTTGGCTTATTCCATGTAAGGTTCATTATAGCTATCTTTGTGTACTTACTATATTATGTGTTTTTTTTTTATTACTATTAACATGTTGCGCCCTACGTAACGTAGCTAAAACCGCGATTCGACCCAGATGATAAAAGGTTGAGTATCGCTGATTTAGACATTTAAACTTATTAAACAAATTCATTTTATTCAATTAGTGAATTGTTGTTGAACGCTTGTATATGGTAGCACCGAAAGGTTAATAAGTGACATCGAAGCATGTATACAAATGAATATTTAGGTTGAATTGAAGCTGGGACATGTGTGCCTTTATCTGAAATTGTATTTTTCCCCATCTCGCGTACTCTGATGAGATATAATTTAATTTGCGTGATAAATAGGTGCCAATGATTATTATATGAATATAAAAATATTCCAATGGATCCTTCCTAGTGTAATCTTTATCTGAGGAGAAATATATTATGAGGCAAGCCTATATTATTAGATGTATTATAATTCAATGGAAATTTTCTCTTCTTTTGTGTAAAATTATACAAATTTATACCCATTTGATGTTGGACAATCAATTTACTGACTGAAATAATGGTCACTTAAGCCAAGATCTATTCTTCAAATCAATAGAAAAGTTTTTTTTCACTATCATTTGCCTTTATTTACTATTTTATTGTCATTTTATTTATAGCATTAATTTTCACTTTTTCATTATTAGGTACTGATTCACAATGTACGTGAGCTGGAAATTCTCATGATGCAGAACAGAAAGTACTGTGCAGAGATTGCCCACGGTGTTTCATCTAAGTCTAGAAAGGTTATCGTCACACGAGCTCAACAGCTGTCCATCCGCGTAACTAACGGAAGCGCGCGACTCAGGAGTCAAGAGAACGAATAGATGGATCCATTTGTACACTTATATTATAATATTAAAAAACACAAAAATTGTATATTTGTTTTATTTACCATTCATTATTGAAACAATGATTTCAAATAAACCATCTTTTATCCTTACAGCTTAACTATTTGCTGATTTATTCTATGGTAGAAAATGTCTTTAATTAAAGCATGTCTGGAATGGCGTGTAGACAGCATTAGTACAGTGATATTAACACTTCCACTATGGTGCTAAAAAATATTTCTGGTATGTTGCTGGGCCTTATAGAAAAGAACCAAGTGAAAAACATCAAGGCCTCATGAAACTAAAAAATATTATAATTATTTCACGAAAGATTAGACAGCACATAGAGCGAATTTTTCTTCAATTAATAATTTTAATTCAAACAATCAATTTGAAATATTTTTAGTTTTAATATCACTAATTAGATGAATTAAACTGAAATCCGTGTGGGAAGAATATGTACCTTACCCTGGGAGTTAAACGAGTAATTTGATAAAAAAATCTTTTCATATTTTCTTTGCGGATAAGTTAAAACGTTGATGTGGGGAATTCAATTACCCGCGGGTAGTAAGTTGCCGATCGCTTCACTAAGCCTAAACCATTACTATCATTCTATAAATATAGGGGGCTATGACTAAACCAAAAAGTTTTCAAAATCCGTGAACGACTTACTAATAATATTTTTATTATAAATGATGTGCATCCAAATACAAAGGGATCTTGGATCAGTGCTTAGCAATCACCATTATATTACAATCTGAAGCGAAAACAGCCAAGTGCCTGGTATTTAATGAAATTTACAGTTGTTTTTGATTAATATTTAAACATTCTAATTGCATATAAGAGTGTTTTCTCGAGCATATTCTGGTCATCAGTAAAGTTGATTTCACCAGTTGAAAATGCTTGTGATGATCAAATTGGTACTGATTGAAATAAATCATTAATTGTGTTAGGTATAAGTAATATATATATATTTTTGTTGAAAAGCTTAATTTCTATTGTCAAATTTTATAAATGTTTTCAAATATATTTTCTTTGAGAAATAATCCATGGTGGAAGTAAGAAGTAAACTGACAGCGAAAAAAAGCAAAAGAATTTTTCGTTTACAATTAAATTTATACTAGAATTAATGGTAAATTTGTCATACTTCACACGGACTATTACGGCGAAAAACTTCACAAACTAAGTAAAAAACGCCACGAGTTAAAATTATTTTTTGAGAGCTTGATCATCGCGTTAAAACCAGACATTATTAATACGAAGAACATTCTTCGTATTAATAATGTCTGGTTTTAACGCGATGATCAAGCTCTCAAAAAAATAATTTTAAATCGTGGCGTTGTTTTTAGCTTAGTTTGTGAAGTTTTTCGCCGCAATAGTCCGTGTGAAGTATGACAAATTTACCGAATTAATACTTAGCCACTGAAATAATTCAATTCAATGATAAAAATAATAATATTATTAGATTTCTATCTTACGAGAACAAAATCATTTTTTAAAGATATTGTTCGCATTTAACCTTTTGAGCGGTGAGTTATTTAATCTTTTAACCCTTCAAGGACGAGCGTGACCATATGTTCACGGTAAACACCGTTGTCTATTGATCCCACTCGTCATCCTTTTTCTATCTGAATATCGTTGCTTTCACTCGTATTTGGTTAAGAAGGGTACAGACTTCAATTAGACATCAGCCGCGGGGACAGAATGGGCGCAGATGCGATTTTTTTTGAATTCCGTTCATTTTAATGAACTTCTTGAAACTGTAAGTTATTTTTTTATCAAAACATAAAATTATTTACAGTTCTTTTGCTAATATATTTGTATTGAAATTATGTTGATTTTAAGAGGTCAAATTGTAAATATTTAAAAAAATTTACGTTTAGCTATATTTCAACCCAGAATGTTTGCGTACCCATACGGTCACGCTCGTTTTTACTACTGTCCGTACACAATACTACACAGTAATAAAAGGATGAGGATGGCCATCTTTGTCTTGTGAATGTTCATATATGGGGTTGTCGGGCTTTCGCCCCTTAACCCTTTCATCTAATGTTTTGTGAACTGTTAAGGTCCTTGGATGCTGGGTATGAGAACCCGTAAATGGTTTTGGTGAGGTTGCTGAGAAGTGAAGAGAAGGGGAATGTCGAGATGTTCTGGATGGCTGTTGAAGATGGGCGTTTGGTGTTGCTATTGTGATGGTGGTTACAGTTGCGACTTATAAGTAAAAAAAATAAAATAACAGGCTATACAACGGAATAGTAACAGGCTATATAACAGAATAATAACGTATGTTATATGCATATGAATATGTAAGGATGGCCATACAGTCATGCGGGGTTTTTATATAATGACTGCGTTTTTTTTTTTTTTTGTTAAAGGAATAAAAGTTATCCGTGACTTCAATATGGCTTAAAAAATATTTTTTGGGGGTTAAAGTATATTAATCTATGAGTTATTTTTTACTAAATTAGGTTTTTCATAAATATTTCGATTATTTGTAGTATTGCCACACACAAAAATATAAAAACCTTTTTTTTGGATACGGACCAATCTAGGAAGAATATTAGTTACTATTTGAAGAAGTAAATATTTGTTTTAAATTATAAAACTCAAAGTTAAAATATAAAATAAACTAGTTCTTTATTACTTTTGAATATTTTCTAAAAGGTATTGCTTCGCTTTTGCGTAAAAATCTTTTTTTCTCTCATCTGTCTACATGTGCCGCTCTACAGACGTCGATTCCAGGAAGGAATCGATCCAAAATAGAACTTTATGCTCAATATTTGACCGATTACCGATTTGTTTACGAATGTTACCCTTTATTAAAAAACCTTTTATTCATTTGCAGCACTGGTGGATGGGATTAGTATCCATATCTGAATAAATAACAAAAAATCATTACAAATTATTAGAATGGCAATAGATAATATATGACAAGCTACTCCGCCGTACGGGTACGGCAATATTCATCAAAGGGTCAATAAACATCAATAAATTTATTGAAATGTGTAGAAAGGGATCATCACTAGTAATACTTTTTTGTAATGCTAACATTTTATAAATATAATCAGTAACACATGTCGTGAATTTTAAATGAGTTTTCCCGAATGCTTAAAATTATATGCAACTATCAGTTTGATACTAAAATAGTATTTTTCAATTTTCCCAACGAGTTTATTCTCATCCAATTTTCCCATTATAAACCAGCAAAAAATCTTGGTTTTTCCCATCATGCATCACTAATTACAACCAGTCACATTACATTTTCTTAACTGTCAAAAATTATCTGTCAAAGATTAACCTCAATTATACTGTTTTTTTGTTGACTTTCTTCAGAGAATTCTTATATTTTCGTTGTTCACTATTGTCGTAAAATGACACTTCCAAAAAGAGTTGAGAAATTGAATGAAGACGTCGAAGATCCTGTTGAAAATATGCTCAGGAAAACCGGCTGCATAGATTTACATTACAAAGTGCAAGTGTGTATGATATTTTTATCTTTCTATCGTCAATATTTCAAAGATTTGAGTTTAAATTTTTAGTTATACTTTATCAAACAACTCATACTTGTCTGTGGAATATACAAAGGGTTTTCCACTCTTAATTTTGTTATTAGATATTATTAAGTTTTCTAGTCTAGTTTAATTTCGTTTGCTTCTTCTTTTCTTTGGTGCTATAATACAGTGGGTTATTTACTAACATTTTTAATGGTTAACTTGTGGTTTAGCATGTCGCGATTATTTCGGCGAAACAATTCACAATGTAGCTAAAAACAACGCCATGATTTAAAATCTTTTTTTGCAGATTTGATCATCGCTATAAATCACACATGATTATGAAACCGGTCCAGATAATATTTTTTTAAAATGTCGAAGAAGTACTGCATATTTGAACACATTATATTTATTTCCGAAATACACAGCAGTATTGTATATACACAGTGGATTGGGAAGGGGTCCTGCCGCCCGGGGCGATCCTTGAATTTGCCGCCCCCAATATGTCCTCTAATTTTGTTTTTAAATCACTTCAACCGTTTATAAACTATGAATGTTGAGTTTTTACCGCAGGTAGCTTAATTTTTTTATGTATAAATATAATTTCTCACAAAATATTGTATTTATTTTTGAAAATGCCACCCGGGGCGGTCCGCCCCTAACGCACCCCCTTTGCTGCCTTACTGCATATACATATTATGTCTATTTTTCTCTCTGTAGAAATTATGTGAAGCAAAAATTATTATTATTCTGTTCATTTTCCTTGCACCTGCCAATTACCTGTTTCGAAGATGTGGACAAAGGAATGAAGCTCGGAACATTTCATATACGATGGCGATGTTTTCTCACATGTATTTCGCATAATTTATCAGCGATCTTTATAATAATGTGTGATTTATTGCGATCATCAAGTCCGCAAAAAAATATTTTAAATTGTGGCGATGCTTTTAGCAACATTGTGAAATTTTTCACTGAAATAATCGCGACATGCTAAACGACAAGTTTACCGTGCATATAGCAGTGCAGAATGCAATTGCCTATTATAAACTTATTTGTTATGAGAAAAAATGTCATACAAACATCACTGTATAAATATTTCAATAAATTAAATAAAAAGGACACTAAGCGCTTTAAGATGAAAACTATTAATAAAAATAATAAAAAAATTTTAGTACTTTTTCCACATAAAATTTATTGGATCAGGACCGGTTTCGCTCATCGCGAGCATTATCAACTGATCGCTCGCGATGAGCGAAACCGGTTCTGATCCAATAAATTTTATGTGGAAAAAATACTAAAAATGTTTTATTATTTTTATTATAATGCCATTCCACCAAATATTGACAGTGAACACCTTAAAAGTGATCAATGAAAACTATTATTGAGATATATTAATGGAATAGTATGTACAAACGTACGTAGAGTTAGTTATATTATGTAGGAAAATATTTACTCTGAAAACCTACAAGTAAAATATACTTCAAGGGTGATATTATATACATATTTACTTTTACATGATGTTATATCTCATGATATGAAACTGTAAATACAATTTACAGATTAGTATGTAAATTTAAGTATTCCTAGACTATTACTGTTTTCGACTTATGCTGAATCCTTCAGAACACATTCACTGCGTAAGTGGAGGACCTACTGTAGTCCAGGGTGAACTTCAGCCAACTTTTCCCCACCATCTTAGCTCTTACTCTTGCATTTGCTACACGCAATTATTAAAGTATAGCAGAAAACTTAAAAATAATAAGATGTGGAGTTTTCTATTATTACATTCAGGGGCAGTTTTTGAGTAATTCTATTTCATAATAGATGAAATTTATTATAATATTTCTTGTGTTTTATTCCAAGCTTTATTTTGTGTTAATAATCTTAAACTTATTTTTGCATTTCAGGAGTGTATTGCCTCAACACAAGATTGGCGAAAGTGTCAAACTGAAGTAAAGCAATTTAAAGAATGCATAGACCGCAGCAAGACGAAAGTGTAAACTAGAGATTTACTTCAGTATAATTAGTTTCTCTAATATAAATGTTATGATTTAACATATAATGTTTCAATGATGTTACTGTTGACCAAAAAATGTTGCTAGTTGGTAGGGTGGCTATATTATGTTATAAATGGATTTTTTGATCAGATTATTGATGGATTAAGATGTTTCGGAGAAATGAAGCAATATCATGTTCATGCTTTGTCATTGGCAATATTAATATCTCATTAATTATAAATATTATTTATCAACTTAGTTTTTTCACCGAGTGTTAAAATTACACTGCTTAATTAATTTTTAATATGCCTTCTTGTCTTGGTGGATGAATAGATGATTTCAGTCTGATATAAATTTTCTAATATAAATTGTAATTTGACTAATGTTCATTAGAAATTCGTGCTTCTAAACCTAAATTGAAATTTGGGCTACCTAACTATTATGTTATATGTTATGCATTGTACGTTTTACAATCAAAAGGTTCATATTATCTTGAAAATGTTAAATTTAGTCAGGCTATGAAAAATAAAAAACAACAATAATCTTAATGAATTTACCTAGACTATTTACTCTTTTAACTTCATGTGGTATTTCTTATTCTTTATTTAGAGAGATGAACAGCAATTGACCCACAGTATATGGTTAAATACTTACTTTAAAAACTTCCAAAAATAACATAATATGCCTCATTCAGCACCACCTTACAGATTGTATGTTTGTATATGTGTGTATAGTATGAATATTGTTATAGTAAATAAAAGACGATGTACATTTTAAATAAAAGTCTATATTTATTAAAATAAATTAAGATTTTGTTCTCGCCTTCCATACAACAAAAAAATCTGTAACAAATGCATTAAATAATTTTAAAACATGCAGTTTTGTGATGGGACTATTACATGTAAATGTTGTTCGATGGAAAACAGATGTTAACAGGCTGACAGAAAAGGCAAAAGTAAAAATTTATCACTGTCATGAAATGTTTTTTATTATTTTGAATATTTAGGCCATAGTTGGTTCACCAATATTTATTTATAAAAAGCACAAGCAACGAGTAATATTTTTGTGGGTGTTAAATTTAAATATTATATGTAATAAGATTAGATTGAGAAAGAATATTGTGAGAATTTATATTTATTACATCATAAAATGTTTACATAATTTTTTCATTACAGAATCAAGTAACGTTCTCTACTCGGGATACTCTGCTTTCATTTTTGAGTTTTTATAAAAAAAAATATATTCAACTGACCGTTGCTTGTGGTCAGTTATGATCTGAAAAATTATCGCAATCGAGGAGTCTTATCATCACAGCTCTGAGTCATTCATATTTGACGTGGGGCTCTATTTATTATCTCTGTGGTACGTTGCTATTCTGATAATAAATAAGATTTATTCATTAAAAGTTTTTCAATGAAATTCCTTTGTCCTGTTTTTTTCAAAACTTATTGATGATATTTAATATCGTCATCTTATTTTGCAAAACTGTACGTATTTTATTTACGTTGAGGATTGTTAATTAGCTTTGCATCGAGTGATGCATGGTCAAAAACGGAATTACCAGGTTTGTAAAGTAATTCAACGATATGTACATAAAGGTGGGGTTCGTTAAAGATTATACAGATCCGTATTCAACAAATACTGCTTAGTCAATTGGATAAATTAAATATATCGTACGTCTTCGAATCTTCTAAATATTAATTACATCATAATGTAAAAAATAATGAAATCATATTATAAATAGCTATGTATAAATAGAATTAACAAGCATTTAAAAAAATGTTAATACATTAAAAAATATATATATTACATTGAAAACAATTATTATTATTTATGACGGTTCTCGGAATACTCTCAACTTTGAGTCAAAACAAAATGATATCAAACAAATTGGTTATACTTATTTTTTGCAATGGCAAGAATTGGCTTATAATTTTTTGTAAATATTATAGTCTGTTTTTTTCATTCCCCATTCAATACAAAAAAATGTGTTCAGTGCTACTACCCCACTGCAAACTACCCCACAGAATAACATAATTAAATATAGATTCATTTTATGCCATTCGAATCGTGTAATGGATTTGACGAAAGTTTCAATTCTCTGACTTCATAGCATAACTCTCATCTTCAAGAAGGGTCTTTCAGTTTCAAGCAATAAAAATGTGTGGACTGTGGAAAAAAAAATGGTATTAATCTCATAATTTTTGTTGAGTAGTACACCGAAAAACGATACAGTCTCTTATAAGTAGTTTACATTCATCATATATACTATAAATTAATTAAATACAATTTTCTAAATCGAAGTTTTATATTATTGGTGTAAAAAACATTTTTTGTTAAAATTTAATAAAATCAGCGACCGACCACGACAATTTGCACCTTAACATTAATTAGTTTTAATCCTAAAATAATCATACCTATCAATACTATATATTAATATAATCTATACGCTACAACAAATACATATTCATACTATAATTTAATTCATGTCATGATATAAATAATTTATATTATTTGTATTCAAGAGTATTTGATTTTGTAAAAACAATATTTAATTAAGCTCAAAAAGTATATAGTAACATTTATTTATTTATCCGTTCATGTACGGTAATGAACTTTTACTTACTGTTATATGGTGGCTGAATAGATGCAACATGTAAAAATGATATTGTTTTTGAGATGCAAAAGCTAATGACTGACCATATAATTTATGACCAGAACTGGTGTCAGAAATTTTGCTGTCACTATGAAATATATGTGACAAATAATTATAAAACTGTCTTTGTATGTCTCACAATACATATTATAGCCATTGACAGACAACATATATAATTTAGGGATATGGTTCAAGTGTTTCATATTCGGTTAATAATTTACACCATATTCACGCAGTACCAAAAGAACTTCATGCGTACTTCATCATTCACACTAATTCCAATAAGCATTGTTAATTTGTCAGGACTATTTAGTTATTCTTTGCGAATGTTGTACCTTAATATTAAAATTAACATTATATTGTTTTACAACTGTGAAATAAATATCAGTTATTTTTGTGGTTTCAAAAATCACATACTCTTGGATACCTTCAATTTCTCCCAAACTTGTTCCTTTACATTAATGTCTTTTAGTATTTTTATATTTACTACATTATCATTGGCATAATATATGTTGTGGTGAAAGTCATTATAAAACAAAATATAAATTAGATTTATATTGTAATACCATTTAGAGGTTCACATTTTAAATATAATAATATGTAGTAGGCAAACCATCAAAACATTCGCAATTTTTAAAGTATACTAGTTTATGTATTTATCGTTTTGTTTTTGGCTACTCAAAATTTTTATTTAACATGTTTTTTTACAAATTTTATGCCACAATTATAATATACATTGCTTAAAATAATATTAATGACTATTCTTCCAATATTATTTTATATTGACTTTCACCACTTACACAAATATAAGTAGTATTTTATTAAATACCGAATACCTGAAAATAATTTATGTTTTAAATAAAACAAGGCTTGATAACTAAATCCCTTACATTTAAATCTTGATTTTGTGTGAATAAGGTTCACATTGAAACAAAAAGTTAATGTTATTTTTTTCATCAATAGCTTCACTTTGGCTTCGCAAGTAAGAGAATAAAACAAATCATTCAAAATGAGCGTGCTTAAGGTTTTCAATTGACATGAAATAATGATGCTATTTTTTTAAGGTTCAATGGAAAGTGTTTGAAAATAAAAAGATACATAAAAATACCTTCATGGTTTCACAATAAACAATTTCTACTCTGGGTTACTAACTGGTGTACAGTGACTACAAAATAACCTTCAAATACAGTTCTATAACAATCATTTTCTTTCCTACCCAAGAATCTCTTCACAAATTCGTTTGATAAATGCATTGCGTGACAACTATTATATGTATGGCAGTTATATTCGATTGTTATAGAGGACGTTTCAGACTCCATTCAAGTTAAATATTTTTTGCTGAAAAGATTTATTTGAAAAATTCAGCTTTATCTACAGCACAGATGTAATAATGAAGATTGCTACTAGTAAATTTTTAAATCATCTTACTAATTTTAGGTTGACTCTCATATCTTTTCTACCTTTCCAACTCACACAATTTGAGATAAATAATTATATACACAAAAAACTGCTTAAATATAGTGTTAATGACGGTATATCAAGTTTTGGAACACGTAAGTATTCCATTTTTGAATTCTATTGTCTGACAGATTTTCCACATGTAAATATCAGGCATATACTAAAAATGTAAAGTTGTTGTTTAACCAAGACCAAATTTTATATGAACCCATTCCAAAAACACACATTATACACAGAGCAAGGCGGTATTTAGTAATACCAACATTTCTATCAGAAGAACTTGTATCAAAAGTATTTTCTGTTTCATTGTCTAATTTCTTTCTATTTGTTTCTTTTTCTGAAGTATTTGGTAAAGAATCCCTAGAATTAATAGTTTGTACTGATTTAATATTATGGGCATTATTGACTTTGTTAAATATTGAATGGTCTTTATGTACTGGTACAATATTAATTAATGATCCTTCCGGAAGTTCATCATTTGAATCTGACCATAAACTATCCAGAGATTTGTCAGGAACTAGTTCTGAAGCGTTTTCGTCAATAGACTCCACATTTGGACGAGAATTCCAGTTTAATTCATTAGTTTTAGTTGTTTTATCCATATTGGTAAACTGAGGCGATAGATGTCTGCTTTTATTTGTTGTATTTGAAATATTCACATGTTTTTCATTCTGCTCAGTTTCTGAACTAGAATTTTGCTGTTGTCTTTTCCCAAAATCATCAAAGACATTGTTGATTCTTACATTATTTCTGTCAAATATAGGTATAATTTCTTCATTAGATTCCTGCCGCCTGTCTTTGGTATTCTTTTGCCGTTTATCATTATTTGAATTATGTTTTACATCATTCAAAAGTTGAATAACATCTCTCGAGTCTGGTCCTAAGATATCCAAAATGTTTAAATAGACCTTTTGTGGACTGTGGTCTCCGTAATTTTTAACAAAATTGTTTTCTCGTGCTTTATTTACAGTGAAGTCAGTTTTACTTTTGTCATTTCCTTCGAGGTTGTTTTCTTTTCGAATAGAAAAGTGGAAACGTTCGCCTTCTGCATTTTCTTTATTGTCAATGGTTTCAATACCCTCCCTTAGAATCGGTCTTCTCTCACCTGATATTTTTTCTCGATAATCAATTGACGCACCACTGCTATTTTCATCATCAGTGGAATGTAAATGTATATCTTTTGGTTTAGTTTCATTAGCTGTTAGGTTTATATTTGGGCTACTGTCATAAGCATTGTTACTGAGATGAATTTTAAATGTTTTATCTTCATTGCTTTGTTCTAATTGCCCATTTGTATGCCCTGATTTACTCTGATTGTCACCGAAACGGTCATCAACCTTCGTGTTACCTTCACCAGAACCAATTTCGCTAACTTCAACTGTATCTAAATTGTGGCCAATTAATTTAGTATCTATATTAAATTCTATATCTTTTCCACTGCCTTCATTTGTTTTAAAATCATCTTCAGAGTCATAATATTCATCATCATCGTAAGGAATATCACTGTTTGCTGCATTTTGTTTCGGAATGGTAGTTCGCTCGCCAGTCCAGATATTTGTCGGTAGTTTTTTGTCAGTGTCATATACTGGTTTTAAAATTGTCGTTTTAGTAGGCATGTTGAGTTGCTTTTCATTTTCAGATATCCACGTTTCAAGGCCATCTTTTGTCATAGTCGGGGTCAACCGAGTGTTGCCATGGTTTCCTTTTGAATTATGTCGTATGTGATGCTTCTCATCATCGGTGTCAAATATTTTTGTCTTAGCTTTGACGAGTATACCAATTTTACCATCTGAAGTCATAACAGCGGATACTTTATTCTTTTCAGATTCTTGATAGAAACTGCCAGGATTCGATTTCACAACCGCATCAACATTGGTAGGCTTTATATGTATCTTTTCCAAATTTTTCATGCGATCTTTTATTCCGCTGTCATTTTCATTCACTTGATAGAGGATTTTGACTCTACCACTCGGCGTCTCGAAGGTTTTGATCGCTCTATCGGAGCCTCCTCTTCTTTCATCAGTTTCACTGTCTATTTCTCTTTCTCTACCTTCAGCTATCTGCTCAACACTTTCATCATTCATTATCTGACTACTAGGTAAAGCTAAAACAACAGAAAATTCGCTTTTATCTTCTTTGAAATTGACAGTTTTTTCATTTGATGAAATTTCAGTGAATTGTGTTAGGTTTTTTATCATTTCATAAACATTATCGAAGGATTTCCTTATTTTTCCATCAGTATCACTAAAATTGTCATTATATTGATTCATATCACGGTGTTCAGAACTCATTCCTTTTGGATGATTTTCAGTATTGCTTTCATCAATTCCACTTTTAGCAAACTTAGCATCAATCAAAACTTTTAAATATTCTTTAAACTCAGCCTTTGAAGCGTTAGACTTTTTCATTTCTTCAATCAATCTAGCGAAATCACCTGTGTTAAAACTCGAGTTCCCCTCATCAGTGTTCATATATTTTTCCACATCAGTTTTGACGAGTGAAAATACTATATCAGTCAGCGTTATATTTGTCTCATTGATGTTTGGTATATTTTTACTAACATTTTTCAAATTTTCACGACTTTCTGAATCACTTTTTGTGTTGTTAGAATTGTCTGTTTCTGAAATAATGGGACTATTTTCAACTACTGTATTGTTAGTAGATATATCCAGATACTCAATATCGGTATGCTCTTCAACATCTTCAGCATTATAATACCCTTCTGTGCTAGACATGACCGCATTGATAATATCCTCATTCGTCTTGTATTTCTCGACAGCTTTTACATCCAAATAAATATTTACTTCCGGTTTTTTTACATTTTGTCTACCATCGTATTGATTCAATTTTGTGTCATATTTGTCTGAATTACTTTTCTGTGTTGACATATTTTCCACAAATCGCGGTGTTGTCTGCAACCTTAAACTGTCAAAATCAACATCAATATTCAAAATATCTTCGTTTTCTACAATATGGTCATTTTCATCGGCTTGTCCTGGTATTATTATAATTTCTTCATCATCTCGGTTGTCAAAAGAATCTAAAACGTCGTCAATACTAAAATCAGTCGTACTAAAACTTAAAACATCTCCATCAAGATCTCCTATTATGTGGGCGTTTTCGTATTTGTTATTCTTTTGACCGTTGTGATAATTTTCATTTCCGTAGTCGGTGTAGTGTTCTTCACTACGAATACTTATAGGTTGGACACTGACGTCTGAATCGATTTGTTCATTTTTAAATGATAAATCGTATAATATATCTGTTAGATTTATAGAGTGATCTTCAGTAAAAAAATCCTCAATATTTCTTATAGATACCTCCTCGTCTGCTGATTCATTATCATGTTCGTCTTCGTTTATACTACCTTTCATTGTTTTCAAATCGTCATACATTTTTGGAAAATTCTCCGATGAAAGTGCACTGTCAATATCATAATCAAGAAGCTTTTCGCCAAACGGTGTGTTTATACTTTTAACATTGATATTTCCTACCATTTTTCTATCATTAGTGTTTTTTAAAGTCTCTTCACTACTTAAAACACCAAACTTACTATCTACATGCAAATGAATACTGTCATCGATTGATTCTCTAACATCAATCATAGGTCTCTCTATAGATCTATACTCGTCAATTGTAAAGGAGTCCTCGTTATCTACAATAATTTCTCGACTGTCTCCGAAAGCCTCCTCGCCTTCCTTATCGCTAACTTCACTATCGATAACAATACTTTCTTCACTAATTTTAGCATTCCTCTCATTCTGAATATATCTAACACCCAATTCACTATTACTAATAGGGTTTTCATTAATCCCGATGGGGTTTCTCTTATCTGTCATCTTAATATTCAAATAATTTGGATCAAAATTATTATGACTTGAATCATCCTCATTTTCTTCATTGAAAATATTCCGGTTATCACTGTAAACGGGGGTTCTGTCATAAAATACTGATGTTTGATCATCGTAGATGGCAGAATTTTCACTAAAACTATTGGGGTCTTCACTATTTCTATGGCCGCCCGCATCATCGCTGCGGTTATACTCTATATTATGGTGCTGTCGCTGGCTGTCGGTCGCCGTAATCAGTCAGTTGTGACCGTGGCCCGCTCTGGGGCATTTGCGCGAGCATGCGCATTTGCGTACCACCTCAAGTTCTTTGGTATAGCGTGTGCCGTCGGAACACACTAATCGAACCTAAAATAAGAAAAAAAAATAAGAATACTGTCAAAAGTTGACATTTCACACTTGTGAGAAAAATTAAGATTTCATTTTACGTACGGTCTTGTAGTACTAGTACCAATGCTATTTGTGTAGCGCAGAAATCATTGTTGATTTTGATTTTTTTGTTTTGCAACAGATGTTTCATGTAGTTAGAATGCACAATGCAAAAAAGGTTATCTCACCTTCCTCCTTTTCACCTGTCTGGCCACACAGCAGCTTCTCGGCCCACAAGAATTGGCTTTGACCTGCCGACAGCGGGCCACTCGGAGAGCTCGTCTGCTGCGACATGTACCCTCAGTTAAATGTTCGCGCGTCGCCTCCTTGCGACACGTGCCGCCTGATGATGAAGAAGCTGACGGTGATGATAGAGTGCCACTGGCTATTGCCGATGACGTGCCGGCGTTTGATGTCGACAGAGGTATTCCGATTGATCCGAGACCTCCTGGAGGAATAAATTTATATAGCAATCTGTTACACAATTTGAAATATTTTGTGTAATATTGTATGTTTAAGTTAGGTAAATTAGTATACCATCTGATTGGCCGATTGTAGGCTCAGCGGATTGCCTCTGCTTAAAATTATTTATTTTTGATTGACTCAATATTGTTGAACCACCTGTAAAATATTGGAAAGATCAATGAACACGTTCATTTTTATTAGTAGCTGCTGTTTATTCATACATATATGAACAAATTTTAAATTGAAGAAAATTCAAACACAAAACATCTATCTGATAAGGTTTTGTTTTCCAGCTTGAAAATGTAACAGTAATGATTCTTATCTGGCGCTGCTGACATTATTAATGAATATAAAATTTAAATTACCGACTGACGCCAACATTTCACAATGTAGCCCTCTCGTTCCCGATCTGCATCTGCAGGAATAATCACTTTTCGATTGACCTTCCTGCACACATTTTCCTCCACGCTTGCAAGGGTTAGGTGTGCATGCCTCCTAATAGAATTAAAACAGTAAATAAGAGAAATATCATGACGGTACGATTTTTTTTTGTATAAATAGCAGTGGCGGTTCTAGGTACTGGGCTAGGTGGGCTAAGCCCGACCTGCATTTTTCACCCAAAACATTAGATGGCTGAATAAAAATCAACAGCAATTCGGCCGCTGAACAAAATAAATACATTTATAAGCGTAACTTACCTTTCCCAAATGAATATAATATCTTTGTTTTAATTTTCCTCTGTCAATATAAGACAATGTTACGTCTACCTACAATCATATTCTCGATTGTGTTTTGTATTACAATTTTAAACTGAGCCGACATAAAAAAATAATAACCCTATAAATACTTCCAGGGAACAGGAACGTTACGTCACTGGCAACACCACTCAGAGGCTAAATCCTTCATGCCCGTAACCACAGACAACATCATGCAATATTTCTTTACACTGGGGCGCAATCAAGCACGATTAGATTTTTTTTGTATTTGTATGTACGGAAACGTCATCAAACACAAAGGATAGTGTTTCAATCTGTCAAGCTTCTGTTGATCGTTGGGGGCTAAAAACAATCTGCCCATTACGCATACTTATGCATTGAAACACAAAACCAATATCGTTGTATTGTATGAAAGTGACAGGTATTGACTTTCAGTGACAGCAAGTGACAGTTCTATACTGCTTTTAGTAGGTACTTGTTATTTCGCTTTGAAGGAGACGAATTTAAGGATTCCGTGTTATTATTCTATTATTTCTTAGTTACATTAGCATTGATTTTATTATATAATAATTTATGCATTGCAGTAGTGTCGTAATATTTGTTAATTTGCTTGTAGATTAATGTATAAGGTGAAGTGGAAATATGCTTTTCTCTAGCCCACCCAAGATTTCAGGTCAGGAACCGCCACTGATAAACAGTGTACCGATGTTATTGTAGTTAGTTGGATTATATTTTTAATACTTTGCTTACAGCCAACTCGACTTTATTTCTTTCTAAACAAGGTGGTATTTTCAAGTGATATCTTTTAGTAATATTAATGATGATAAATTCTTATTTTACCCCTGAATCTCTTGGGTCACCGAGCATTGCAGGAGTTACCGGTGGCTGTTCAACTTCCATTTCTTCGGGCAGGGCACATCCTGGGTTGACCCGCACCTGACGAGCCGCATTTGTGAAGTCCACAGGCTTGTGATTGATCCACACCTCTTTGAAGCATCCTGAAACCAGATTTATTTTATTATAACTAATTTTCAGACATAAGCTTATCATATTTTTAACTTTTCTTGAATTTATCAATATTATCAAGTTCTTTGACATCTGTTCAATTTTGATATTTATTACCCTATTATTGTAAATGCTCATTTATATATGATTTTGGTTATGGAATTTTTAATTATGTTTTTATTTTCGCCCTCAAATTCATATTTGGAAATGCTCGATCACAAACGTACATCATAAATTTTGTTTGTGAAACTTTGAAAACCAAGTTAAACCAGGTTTTAGGAAATATTAAAAGTTGAAAACTGATTTTTTTAAAAGTCTGTTTTTGTGTAAGCCCTAATTTCTTTGTAAAAGAAAATGTGTTTTTTCACTTAACAAATTATGAAATCGCATAAGACCACCATCAGTCAGAAATAACTCTGGCAGTCACCTCTATAATGACAGTCAGCACCGATTACTGTAAATCCTTCCTTAAATTTTTTGAACAGCTAAAATGTTAAGTTACCTTTGAAGCTGGTCAAATTTCTTAAATGCCATTTGGAGAAAGCTTCTTTCCCAACTGTATCCGGTAAGCCGCCCAAATAGAGAGGTGTGGTAAGTCTCAGAAAATCTTTAGATCCTTCATTAACTATAGAACGAGCTATGCCTCCGTCGACTCGAAGAGTGAAATTCTTTTTGATGGCGAGAAGTTCAGCTTTGTGATATGAGCCATCAGATACCATTTCAAAACTGGAAAGAATTAATTTGTGAGTCAATATTAGGGCTTGTCGGTTTTCAAAAACCGGTTTTAAAAACCAGTTTCTTGGCTAAATTTGTGACATTCGAAAACCGGTTTTTCAACTTCGTAACCGGTTGTGCCGAATTCTCCATAAACGAGTCTATAAACAAAAGGACAGAAAATTTGGACCCTTTATTTGATGGCTTAAAGATCATATGCCCCACATCATTACCCAGAGAAATCAGGAAATTTTGTTACAAAACGATCAGTGGACGCTTTGTGTTTTCTTAAATCAAATTTTCTAAGGAATAACACCAAATAATTTCTTATGTATTATTATGTATGTAAATAAACAACATTAAAAAAATTAAATTTTTCTCTATTTTAATTGAATTATCCGTTTTTTGTAAAACTTCGAAAACTGGATAAAACCAGTTTAGTCGGACAATATTGAGCATATGTGGGGAACCTGCGGCCTTTTGGCTACTCTGGTGCTGCCTTCTGGCCAATTCTCTGATTCTGTAAATTTTTGTAATTTCATAAATTCTTGGGATTTTTGATGTCAAAATCCTTTTGAAAGACCTAAAAAAAAGGTCCCACACTGGTGATTTTGGGAAATCCGCAAATTTCTAGGCCTTAGAAATTGGCATGAAATTGTTTCCGGCCAAAAATTCCCTAGTGAATGTTTACTGCGGCCTTCACATTGAATCAGAAAAATGAATGCGGCCTTTAGAGAAGAAAAGGTTCCCCACCCCTGATATTGACATTCGAAATTCGGTTTTTTCAAGTCAGTTTTTGTATAAACCCTAGTCAATATAGGTAAGTAAAAAGCAACTGATTATTTTGATTCATTATAATTAGACCATCTCTATTTTGGACTATGTAGTTGAGATTCTAGTAGTACTATAGTTAATACCTGTACATTGTAGAAACAGGATGATTCCCGACATCATAGCTTACTCTGATGCGCCCGTTAAACAACTCAACTGCCAAATGGTCCTGAGCTCCATAATATAGCAAGACGCCATTTTGTTGTGAGCTGCTAAATACCAAAGTTACATTTGCCTCAGGTCTAGTTCTCAGTGGTTCCATTTCCACATAGGAGCTATTGTGAACGAATGTTAGCGATGTAAGGTATTCACAAAGTTTTCCTGTAATGAAAAACACAGAAAAGGGTCTAAGAATTATTGATATTCAAAAATAATCCCGAAGAAGTAAGTTGTGCTGTTGCAATAAAAAAGTACTAAATAAGTTTGATGTCACAGTAATAATCCTTTTCGGAGTTATTCGGTTGTGGTGTAGATGAACATTGGACCGTGTGACAAATTTCATTGCATAGTTTACTTATTTCAAAGTTAGCTGGACACTGGTATTAACAAAATAATATTCCGCAATGAACACTATCTTTCTGTGCTTGCCAAGATATATGAATAGTCAGCAAAAATTAGTTTTTGCACAATAATTTTCATGACAATTTTTGCATTAACTTTTCCACTATAAGACCACAATTTCGGACCTGTATTGGTTATTACTGGGAAAGAATTTATTCAATTACTTACCGGAGTAACCCGGAGCACATTTACAAAGATATCCTTCTATGTCTTGTGGGGTGTAACAAACTCCATGAACACATTCATGATGAGCGCAAGGTGAGGCTTGAGGGTACAATGCCGGGCCGAGCTCACAGTATCGACCGGAATGACCTTCCGAGCATTGACATGCATAAGAGTTGGGGCCGTCTATGCATGTACCGCCGTTCTAAAACAATAAACAAGGAATATTAACTTTTTTCTGTAGATAAATTAAAAATAAAAAAGCAATCAAATAAATCACGAATAGACATTTTCAAACATATGTCTAAAATTAATGAAAACTTCTTTTCTCCTACCTGACACATATGTCCGGCGCAATCATCGACATCTACAGTGCAATTGTCTCCGGCATATCCAGGTAAACAGTCACAAGTATGGTGAGTGAAATGATCAATGCACCGTCCTCCTGAACCGCACGGATTGAATTCAGCCGATGAGCAAAATGGAATCTTTGATTCACATTTTGCTCCTGCAAATATTAGAAATATATTTACTAACAAACATCTGATTGCTTAGTTGACATTTAATAAATGGGAAACTCATCGGTTACCAGTATCTTCAATAAGCATGCATAATTTTCGTTCAACTGTGTAACTTACCCATATACCCAGGTTGGCATTTGCAGGTGAACGAGCTGAGTTCATCAACACATGTTGCATTGTTCTGACAGTCGTGTCCAGCACAATCGTCGATATTGGTTTCACATCTGGTACCTTTAAAGCCCGTTAAACAATCACAGCTGAAATTAAAACAACGATTTATTAGATGGACTATTCATCAAAATTACCTAAATAAAAATAAAACTCATGGGCTATGAAATAACTAACCTGAATCTCCCTTCTTCCTTGACACTACATGTTGCATTGTTAGCACAAGGCGACCCGTAGCAAGCATCTATCATACTATCACATGTTTTCCCATGATAGCCGGGCCGACATAAACAAAGAAAACCGCCATCGAGAGCTGTCGGAGAACAAGCACCATCGTTGTGACAGGGACGCGCTAAGCATGCATCGCATTTAGCAGCGACTTCGTCAGGTACAGTTCCTAAACAACAGATTTTCGATTAGAGCTTTTTTCAAAAATCTTCAGCACTGGATGCATAGATTGATATTTCCATTTGTAGTGTTAATGGTGAGTTGACTGATAAGTTAAAAAGAATGATGTGTACTTATTCATTATATGCCATTGATTTTCGTTAAATTGTGTTCTGGTTCATTACTAACCTTTGCATTGGAATGCAGTCGCAGGAGTGCTCAACAAAAGCCTATCCTTCATGAAGAAGGGTTCAGCACATCTTGCTATTCCAGGTTCGACGTAATCTACCTTGACCCACTCGGCTAACCAACGTAGTGAACAGTCGCAATATAGAGGATTGGAGCCTAGAGCGCTGTTAAAAGGAAATATGTTATGAAGTAGTTTTATTGGGAGATATAATATTTGGTCACTGCATCAAAATATTATATCGAAGACGTTTACTGAATGAAGTCTTAGTAATTTTATATGAACAAATCATCTTACATGTGAGTTATGGAATGAAGATCTCCGAAAAGTCCTTCAGGTAACGTGCTGAGTTGATTTCCATGAAGTGATAATACTCTCAATGCTGGTAATCCTCTTAGAGCTGAAGACCGAGCGCATCTTAATTTATTATAGCTGAGAACGAGAGTGCTTAGGCGATTCAAGCCAGAGAATGCATCATCAGCCAATACTCCGATCTCGTTGTTGCTCAAGTCTAAGCGTGTCAGAGATGACAGATGTCTGAGACGGTCAGATTGTATTGAAGTTATATTGTTGGACTCGAGATATCTGTGGAATAAGGTTATTTATTGAAATATAGATATATCCAAAAAAATAAAGCACTTTCCAATTCTTAAAGTAGGTCGCCAATAATTTAAAAGTATATGTTATATTCACAGTTCAGTAGTCTCTGCAGGTATATTGTCAGGAATTTCAGCCAATGAAGACCTAGAACATCGAACCACTGTCCCAGCACATCTGCATGATGTCGGGCAGTAATCTCCCACTAAGCAGCCTTCTTCTGACTCACCTATACAATAAAATAAAATAAAATATAGTATTCTGCTTGAATAAAATTATGAAGAGTGAAGATGATTTTTTTTCTCTGTGACAGCTATACCTCGCCAAGTGGCTATGAAAACTGTCATAAATTGATTAAATTTACGACAATTCAAATTATTTTTGGATGACTTGAGTATTACAGCAATTTGAACTTCAAATGTTAACAGGGCACAAACTTGACAGTCCATTTTTGGAATCAAACCAAATATTATAAGATGTTTAAGAAGCCTAATTGATCACGTTCAGATAATTAGGATGAACACCGTCCTGCTGTCATTAGTGGTAAGTAGAAAAAGTTAATTTGATGCAGCGTATAGAAACAATATTTGTCATCTCTGTTGAGGGTCATGAAAGTTAATCAAAACAAAGTAGGCAGTTTCTTACTTGTACATTTAAAGTCGTGATGTGCCAATTCTCTTAGATGGCTGCCTCTCAGTCTTGAAGGTGCAGCACATGTTGCAGTACCACCTACACCACTCGTTCGAAGCCATGCTCCCAACCATGCGAGATGGCAATTACATTTGAAAGGATTGCCATCGAGTGACCTATGAATAAAAAAAAGTTATATAAGCATGAAATATGCATGAAAATTATCAGAATTTAAAAATAATATTTATCTAATAATATAGAGAATTGAATATTTTAAATCATGTTGTATGATTATTAAATTCTAAGGCAAATAGATGCTTAAGACTGCTTCTTATTCTACTTATAATCTTATTTCTTTTTACAACTGTTCTGAATTAATATATGAATGAAGTTTTTTTTAAGACACTTGCTAGACATTTATTATACTTGCATATATATTAAAAAATTGTGTTTAAATAATAAATCTATTATAATACATAAACATTATAATAATAATTGTGGTATGAGTGTTTTTTGTTTTGTTTGAAATGATGAGAAACTTATATCTTTGATTAAATCAAAATGTATTTAATATGGAAACAATACTTACAGTGCGTGAAGTGCAGTCAGATGGTCGAATGATCCTGGCATAACACATGATATTTTGTTCTCATTCAATGACCTGCAGAAAAAACAAAATATATTTTACGTGATGCAAATCAAAATTTGAAGTTTCATTTTCAATATTAAACCTACATATCTGGAAAATTATTGCAATCAAAATATAAAATCTTTTTTACATCTATATATTGAATCTAATGACTAGTTTATAATCATGAATATTTACAATGTCCTAAGTCCGTGCAATCCAAGGAACATCTTATTAGTAACAGATGCTATCTCATTTCCATCCAGCAATAGTTCCTGAAGACTAGAAGCGCCCTCGAAGGCATTTTCCTCAATTGTTTTGATGCCTGCTCTTCGAATATCCAATCTAGACAAGGAAGGTAGTCGCCCAAGCAAGCCATCAGATTTCAGTGTACCCAAACGACTGTCTGCCATTAAACTGAAAGAAGAGATATTTTGTATTCAATACTGACTTGTGTCATTCGAGGTTGTCAATATAATATAAGTACTGCATTCTGAAAAATTGATGCAAATTTAATATTCTACAAGTGTATGTAATAAGTTAGATTGAAAAACACTTATTTTTAATACAAATCACATTTGTGAATATGCGGATAATTTATTTCATAAGTCATTTGTATTATCAATAAAATTTAAAAAAAAATCCTTATTTTCGAAATGAAAATAAAATATTATTCTAATTAATTTGGAAAGAATATATTATAGTGAGAGTGCAATTCGAATTTTTTAGCTGAGCCCAAAAAGGGTATGAGAATATGATATACTATGTGTGTGAAGACTTTTAACTCACAGTTGTGTGGTGTGCATGGGCACATCTCTGGGAATCTCTGTCAATCCCAAGCCTCCACAATTAAGTACTGGACCTCGGCATGAACACGGAGATGGACATGGAGCTTCTATAGGGCAGCCATCGCCTAAGGCCAAGTCTTCGTTACCTGTTAGATATAATTCATACATTTAAACATAGAATAAGTAAATGGCAATAATAAAGATACTTATTTTCTTTCAGAGAACAAACAAATATTTTTGGATGTTATTTCATACCTTTACATTTCAGCAGGTCGTCCCGCAAAGCTTCCAATCGCCTACGATGAGCTCTTTTGGGACCATCACATCGAGCACCTGATGTTTCAATCGGATGCTTTTGAAGATAGTCAGATACCCAACGTAATCGACAATCACATACAAAAGGATTTCGAGCCAAGTGTCTGTAATAGGTTTTATTTATTTTTTAAATTGCCTTATTCTGATTTAATTTCTCATTTCATTATCTTGTCAAAAACAATGTAATATTTATAAAATAAATAAATGCAACAGATATAATATAGGTAATAATTAAATAAATTGTTTATTACTTACAATGTTTGAATACTGCTCATTGGGTCAAACGTTCCATTTACTAAAGTCTGTATATTGTTGTCATACAATGATCTGAAACATAGGATTTAATGTGATTTTGGTGAAAACTTGGCATAGTGACATTTTTTTGAAGAGTGTCTGCTTGCCATTAATAATCATTTGGCCTCTGATCCCTCTTGACCACTGGTCGTCAACAGGGTCCGTACCGCCCACTAGTGGGCGGGAAGGCTTCCGTGTTGGGCGGTGGGGGATTTTTATTTCTTCTAAATTCCTTCTAGAAATTTTATCACCCATATACTGGACTGAATTATAGCGATGTTGGTAGGCGGTAAGGAAATTTAACCATGAAAAATAAGCAAAAGTGGGCGGTAAGTATAAAAAGGTTGAAGACCCCCTGCTCTTGACCATGCGGATGAAAACTGGTTACCATTTTTTTCACCATTTCTTTTCAGACAGGTTAAAGATAGAAGGATGGAGCTTGGAAAATACTAGCTAATCGTTCTCTCAATCTTTCGAAATCGGATAGAATGGTTCGGCAAATGACATCCATGTTTTCATGGATCAATCTATGGATTGGTGGACACAATTGTTCACTCAAGGACTCAAATCCTCCAAGTTGGACGAAAACCCAATAGTATTCATCACTTTCTCAGGCCATTATGTTTAACTTTTAAAAATATATTTTAACTTAAATGTTATTTTTAGAATTAAAGGGAATTATGCTGGTTTAAAGAACTGTCTGCAATTTATTATTTATTGTAATTGAAAGCTAGTTCTACATATATATTCAAATTGTACAATCTTCATTTGTATTGGAAACTTATCATTAGTAATCAAAACAACAAAAAAACTTTCGTTAAATATGAGCCCTTGACAAGAAAAGTGAGCCAAGAGATATTTCAGGAAAGATTGAGTTTGATGCGTTATAATATTCTACATGTCTTAAAGTATTGCAGAAGTGAATTAAGATTAGTAAATATACATTGCAATAGTGTTATCTTCCTAAAAGTATTCAATCGACAAAAACACTAAGTAAAAACGTGATTCCACTTAAAAGTCCAATAGAAAAGTTTCCCCATTTTGCTATTTGGTTCACTTCACTTCTCAAAGGCTCATACAACAGATGACACTAAACTATTTGTTCAAGAAAATTCTCATAAAATAAACATGAAGTACTTACAACAGATTTAGACTATGAAGGTCCCTGAATGTATCTTTTCTGATGCAGGAGATTTCATTGGAGTTCAACAATCTAGAAAAGCATCAAAAAGTTAGCATAATTTTTTGGGACTATTTAGAACATACAAATAACTTATCATTTTTATTATCATAGTAGTAAACCTGCATTAGGAAATACTTTTGTTCATCACAGGTAATGAATATTATAAGTAATCTACCATAAACGGTATGAACCACTTAAGTTATTAGACTAGTCCGATTTAGAAATAACTAAATTTTATTAAAATTGGCAAACATTTATTTATAAAACCATATTTTCTTACTGTCCTATTTATAAATATATACCTTGTGTAGATTTTTTTTATTTTTAATCAAAACCTGTTTGAGATAACATTAGAGAAACTAGAAAACTTACACAAGATCAACTCAAGTAACAAACATACAAAAACAAATTCCAATACCCTGGATTATAAATAAAATAATTTATTGAACAATCTCAGTCAGGAGTCAAGTTTCTAAGCTTCTAATGTTCTAACATCAGATCGATAAATGAGGTTTTCACTAATATTCCAAAAATCCAAGCTACTCTTACAAACTCCTTATATATAATATATGTGTATCTAAAGATTTTTGAAAATGATTTGAGTTATTATATTTCCACTACTCAAAAATTATACAAATACCCAAATTCCCTCTTGCATCCATTAAACATTTTTATGAATCGTTCTTCTGAAAAACACATAATTATATATTGTTGTCACCCTTGGCAATGCGTTGATTGGCTAGTCGGTTGTTATTTTGTTTTTGTATGTTTATTTTCTATAGATTTTTCGACACACTGATCATATTTGTAATTCTTCACTTCATCTTAATAATACGTGGATCGTATTTATTAATTCAATTTAATTACAAGTGTCTTATAGAGGTTTGCATGGGCCTAGGCCATTCATTAGGACATTCATTACCCGGCCCGGCCTGCAGGCCAGGTTAAGGCGGGTAAGCGGAATTGACATTCGTGCTCAGGCCGGGTTCGGGTAAGGAATTTATTTCTTCAGAAAAATATTTCAGACTATGTTCGTGTCATGTCGTGTGGTATTAGACTCGGGCCCGGGCCGGGTCGGGCCTGAGTCTTTCTGAGGACCGGTTAATTTTGTAAAATTTCGGCCCTTACAGACCTCTAGTGTCTTACAAACGTTAAATATTACTTACAGCAATTGCAAAGATGTTAAGCCATGAAAAACTCCAGATGGAAGATCCTTGATTTTATTTCCATATAGTACCCTGAAATAGAATAGATGTTATTTCAAATTTAGTGAATATCATTCACCCTAGTAAAGTATAATTCTGAATGCTCGCGAGTGAATATTAAACTCAATATAAATCCAATTAAATTCAAATATAGATATCAATGTAGTGTCAGGCACTTATTGATAACATTTAGAGTAATAAATAGCTTAATAAGATAGTCTCGTTTTAATAGGGGCTTACTATGAATTCTTTAAAAATAACAAAGAAAGAATGTGTTGGGATTTTAATAACTCATTGGAGACACCCTGTTACGTCAATAAAGACTTACAGAGATGTGAGACTCCTGAGTCCAGAGAATGCATCTGCAGCAATCTTAGTGATCTTATTATTGCTGAGGTCAATTCGTTTCATTCTTCGGTGGCTTGTGAAAGCTTTCGCTGGTATTTCTGTCAGAAGGTTTTGCTCCAATCGCCTGAAAATGACAAATTGTCAATCAAAATTAAGATTGCATATTACTGGCCTATTATATTTGTAAAAAGAAAGTTACTTCCAGTATGATTGGTGTATGTTTAAACAAATGAAAAGAAACTATATATACAAAATAAATTTACTATTCTATACTGTTGGTAATATCCTTGGTGGAATGATATCAAAGCAGCAGAATGATTTTCAAACAATAAAAATAAAGATACTTAACGTTAGAAGGAATTTGTTGAATTAAAAGCAACTTCGTTGCTTATTTTTTACCTAAATGTAAAAATATATGATTAACTGATTGCTAATCTCTTTCTTTAAATTGCTAGTTTTTTTAAACATAGTTTTGTTAGACTGTTAATATTTATAATAATTACAGTTCAGTGCAATCTCCAGGCAAAGTGTTTGGCAGTCTGGAAAGAGCTCTTTCTCTGCAGTCAACTGCTCCATCACCACAGCGGCAGGCTGCAGGACAAGGAGCTTCGAGAGGACATTCACCACTGCCACTCGGTTGGTCAATTTCTCCTACAAAACAAATAATAATTAAAAAATGCAGTTTCATCAACTAATATAAAAAATATAAGTTTTGAAAGTATTTATATTGGGTCCTATGGCGCAGCGGTTGGCATTGTGGACATCCGTGCCGGATCTCAGGGGTTCGAGTCCCAGTACGAACAACATTTTTTGATCGATTTATCGATTTCTGTTCGAAGGCATAGGTGTTTGTGATGTCTAAAAATTCCCCCTCACCTTATCCGATCCTTAATAAATGAGCGTAGCGAGAGTGATAAGTAAACCACTAGTCCTGTTCTAGCCTTATCATTCTATCCCTACTACTCTATTTGAAGAAGAGAGGTTGATCGATTGAGTAACAAACAGTTCTCGTAGATTTTTTTTTTCTCTTGGGAAACCTCCATTAGGAGGCCATATGCTCCACATTTAGAGTGGAAATGGATAACAAAAGTATTACTGTGTACGAAAGGTTTTAACTGCGAAATTATTCATACTTTTTAAAAATTGAATATTTAAAAAAAGACGGGAACCCAAAGTAATGGCTCCTAAGACACTCCTAGGTACAAAAACTGTAAATACAATCAAAGTTGGTAATGTCACTGAATAAGTACTCTCGACATATGAAAACAATATGCGAGAAGTTGAGGGCAAAGTAGAAAAGTCAGTATTATTAAAAGATATTTTTTTAATAACGAGAAGTAGAAATAATTAAAGAGAAGACAGTTAAAAGTAAATATCTTATCGTTCTGTGTGTATCCACCTGTTTGCTACTAGATACATAAATATAGTATTAATATTAATGGATATACTCTCCCTACCTTCGCATGGTCTATGATGTGCTGGCAACCTATTAAGGGCAGCACCTACTAATGCAGGTGGACTTTTGCACCGTGCCCCGGCCCCGGCCAGTCGAGTGGCAGCTTTCAGAGCTGTTGCGAGAGCCAGGGATCCACCGCAAGAGCATGAGAGTGGATTATCCGCCAGGCGAAGAGATCGGAGGCGTTGTAGTGCCGCTGCAGCGAGGCCATCGAGGCGGAGGGTTGTAAGGTTGTTATTGTTGAGAGTTCTGTAAATCATTATTTATATACTTAGTTACAGAGATAATAAGGCGATACACAAATTGTTGTATTTATAAGGGTTGTATTTAAGAATACTTGTGAACATTTTTTCATTCGGTTATCCATATTCACTTGATATAACTTTATTAACTACCCGACTTGGGTCTGTAGCGTAGTGGTCAACGTCTTTGGCTTCTGTGACAGATCTCATGAGCTCGAATCCCAGTATGAACAGCATTTTTTTAAATCGGTTTATCGATTTTTGGTCCAAGGCGTGAAATGTCTGTGATTTTTAAAATACCCCCCCTTACACTTTCAATACCAAAAGCAATAAAGAGGCATATCAAGAAAGATTAGCTAACCGTTAGTCTTGTTTTAATCAAATCTTTTCTATCTCTACTCTCTTCGAAAAAAGAGAGGTTGAGCAACAAGCAGTTCTCGTAAAAAAAATCTGTTGGGTTACCTCCATTGGAAGACCACATGCTTTACATTAGGACACAATTAAATTAAATAATTCTGAATAACAAGTTAAAATATTTCATTATTTCACTTGGTTTCTTAGAGGTTTCGCGAAAACTGTTTAAAATTGAATTCAGTACATCGAGAGCCAATTAAATATGCTACAATATTACCGTATTATTAATCAATCTTAATAAAAATATAGTTTTACAAGCAGAATTAAATTCTTACAATATCTCGAGGTCTTTGAAAGTTTTCAAAAGCTGGTCATCCACACACGCCAGCCGATTGTTATCTAACTGCAAGTTCCTCAAGGACGCTGGACCTCTTAGCGATCTCCTACCAACTCCCGTCAGCTGATTGTGACTTAAATCTCTGAAAATTGAGCACAGGCATTGTTAACTAAACATAACAATTACAAGACTTTAGTTCAGATAAGTAATATTTATAGTATAGGCACCTAAGAAATAAGACCAATAAGCAATATTACTGATAAATTGTTTTCCCATTACCATGCCCTTAGGAATATTTCTATATTAGTTGAGCTGTCGGTGAATTTCATGCGGGAAAGAATAATAAATGTGTGGCCTTTATCCACCCCAAATTGAAAACATTCTATAAAACAAATTTTACACCTAGGGTGTAAGCCTAAACTGGTGTCTCAGAAATTGTCATTTTTTAACCATAGACGTATTATTATTTTAGTCCAATTTCATATTCCCACATTTAAAAGAATAGCATGTAAGGCATGCGTTATTTTCCATTGTTATTATTTTGTATTTTTGTTTGCGTGCTGCAATCGTTGATTCATTTTATCAGATTGATCCAAACATGGACAATAATATAACGGATACAATGAGGTTTCGTGGGTAATGTAGACGGCGTTTTTTGACAACCTTCCACAAGACTATTGACAGGAGAGTCGATTCGAATCTCCAAAACGGACTGATTATGGACTGATTAACCATGCGATAGTGTAACTAAAGAAATATACACCCATACCTCGATTTGCGTGTTAAATAGGTTCCGCAAAAATTCGCGTAAATCAATCCATATAACTCATACAAAATTTGCTGATAGGTCACAAAAAAAAACACGCAAAGTGAACTCGTACAATTAAATTCTCGCATATCAATCAGTACATAACAAAAAGTAGTAGTCTAGGATATAAAATATATTTATGATTACAATAGTGATTAATATGTTTTTTTATAATGGTAGGTAATAGTGGTAATACACTATACATGTATATAACTTAAAACGGGATAAAAAAAAATCTTTGTCGATGCTGTATTATAATTAAACTACATAGTTGTTTCCGTAGAATTGGTTCAAACTCATTATTTTCGGACTCATATCTAACAGCAGATTTCATTAGGTTTGTCCTTGTTAAATAATCTGTGATTAACAGCGTAAAAAGAATCTCGCGTAAATCGAGGTATGAGACAAATGAAGATTCGAAAATGTCACTTGCTCTACAACTGCTCGATCAATTAAAATTTTAATGTATACATTTTTTTACGTAAGATTCTATAATATATTAAAAGCCACTAATTACAGTCGATCTCGATAATTTTATTGAAAAACCGAAGATTCAACGTCGGTTTAAGTTATAATTTGCGGTATTTTAGAAATTCAACCATTCGCCACACTTTCATGGTTGATTTTTCACACGGGGTGACCGACGACAAGGTTCATCCGGTTTCTGTATAATATCTCTTTTTAATTAGTGACCTAGTAGATTTACTCCTATTATTGACAGTAGACAATATAATATATTGACGTTGGCGAAGGAATCAAGCCGCGAGGGCGTATGATTTCCAGATGTGATGACGGCATCGAAAGAGATTGGACCATCACTCCAAGTAATCAGGTCAGCGCACGATCGTTCAAGATGAAAAGGGATTGTCGGTTAATCCGTTATTATCAGTGATCAGCAGGCTCAATAATAAGATGAATGATAAGATGGGGATTTGGCGATCTGTTGTTTGTGCAATGATGTTATTATGACTGATTGAACAGGTACGTGAATATTGTTTCAATATTGGTTACTTAATACAATTTAAGATGTCGTCAATGAAAATATAGATTTGCTACCTGACTCAGTCAATGTCTTGGGTATATCCATCGAATATTAGCTCGGCATGATTGAGAATAATATTTGACGACCGTACTGTGAAGTGAAATGCAGGAAATAAAAAAATCTCTAAATACAAAAAGAGAGTATGCAGAAATATGTCACATTAAACATTTATACTAACTAACTTAATGTCCTTTTTATTATTCCTGTATTCACTTGTGGTCTTTTTTTATTGAAACAATGTCAGTGTTGAACAGAATGATGTAATTTTCAAGATCGATTTATACTAGGGTTGTCAGACGTCCCGATTAATCGGGACTGTCACCGGTTTTGAATCTCGTGTCCCGGTGTCCAGAAAAAACCTTTTGGGACGCCGAAAAATTCCGGTTTACTAAAGAAAATACAGGTGTATTTATATTTTCCCCAAAATACTACAATTTTGCATGGTGCGTATTGTCTATGTACAATTTCTTAACTCTATTTCATTTTTCTTTTTGGTAACACTTACGGATAAAATGTGTTATAACTGGTTTTATTCCAACTAATATGTCGCCCGCTGTGGCCCAGTTGGTTAGAGCTTGCTCTACCGATCACGGAGGTCTGGGTTCGATTTCCAGTCAGATAACAGTGAATTTGAGAATCATTCAATTTAAAGCTGTGATCGAAGACTGGTTGTTTGTGATGTCAATTCACATAATTTCCTCTCCTCGCATCCTTCTGATCCTTTAAAAACTGGGTGTAGCAATAGCGATTAGCCAACCACTAGCCCTGTTCTAGCCTTATCCTTCTTTTCCTACTACTCACTTTCAAAAAAAGTGAGGTTGAGCGACTGAGTAAAAACAGTTCTCGTAGAAAAAAACTTCTGTTGAGATGTTTTCCGATTTGACTTGCAAGAAATCTGACAACCCTAATTTATACTGATACGCGAATAAAAAAACGGATAATATAAATGAAAAAGCTATCACTTCTTTATTTTAAGTTTATATTAATAGTTTTAAAAACTTATTTAATGGTTTTAATTTTTACGGAAAAACACATCGAAATATAAGACGTAATCTTTGAATACAACAAATAAAAGTCTTGTCACATATTCCAACAAAGTGTCACAGTTAAGGATTTGTGTCATATATACAATTAATGATGTTATAATGACGAGGATAGATTTCATAAATGAAAGATAACCCTTTTCTTGAAGAAAACAGCGACATAAATCAAACCATTATAAATCTGATTGGCTTCATCAAAAAATAATAATACTCGGTACCTTTGTGTATTATTTCCCCATACCAGGAGCAGGTTCTGTGTTATACGAATAAGTATTTATTTGTACGCAGCGCTATCGTAGCGAATAAGGATTTCTTAGATGTTTCCCTCTCGAGAGGCACTTCACTTGCGGCCCGCGGCCTGGAAAATCATGGCGGGGGAAAGTGGGATTAATTCGTTACACAAGCGAAACACGGAGAAAAGCGCACTTTACCGAATACGTAAAATATTATGTGCGTGATTTATCTCAGTCAAGTTGCCATTCTAAATTACACGTTTGTTGCGTTCTTATCTTTATATATAGTATATATAATATATTATATACGACGACAAATTTAATAATATAAAAAACTGTCTAAATGAAGTTTTTTTTAAATGAATACAATGGATATGGGCCAAGATTAATGTTGAAAAGAACTGAATTTGCATCTAAATAATTTTGAAAGTTTATTTGGGTGCCGGGAACACTTTTTACATCATTTTGAATTAACACGGTTCACTAAAAATAACGATAACTATATTTTTACACAAATTATTTGTCCTAACACGATTCCTATAAACAAAAAAAAAAACGCAGAAGCGGATAACGAGTTTTGCCTAATAAAAAGAAATTCAACAGCACAATATGGTTACAATAAACAAAAGCATTTACAGATTAGACGTGTCAAAAATTTCTAGCGATGAAACCGATTTATGTTTAATCTTTCATAAAAGTTCCCATTTATAATGAAGTAGCTATGAATAGCATTACAGTGGAACTTCTCATAATGAGTTTAATTCGTTCCAGAATCTTACTCGTTATGCGAAACAATTTTCCCCATATAAAACAATGTAAAATACAATAATGCGTTCCATGACAGAAAAAGTCGTTATTTTCCAATCCGGATATTCGAATATTCGATATCCAGATATATTCTGCCCTTTTTAAACTATTCGATAGTATAAAACTATAAAATAGTATTCGTTATAATTTTGAATGAAACATGTCACAAAATCGACGAAAGATCACATCACAATTTCTCTACATTTAAAGAATAATTATGAATTCTCCAGGTAGTGGTGTTTTCGCCTTCACCCAACTCGGGTGTTATCAATATCTTATCATAATACTCGAGTTTGACGAATCGACTCGAATTCGGGGATAAATATGTTGTATTTGATATATTTGGATCAATAAAAAAAAAACAGAAAAGTTAGACGTGTTGTTTAAAACACTTCTAACAATAAAGCCAACGGAAACTGCTACTAAACGAGTATTTTAAACAGCAGGAACAATTAAAAACCAAGTTTACAAATTTAAAATATGAAACATTATTTTTAAAATATGCATTTTTGAAATTTGAATAAATTACTTTTATTACAAATGAGCTCGTTTTGTAATGTAGGTACTATTTAATGTAATATTTTAGTATAAACATATAATGTATGTATATACTAAAAGCTATCCGGATATCCGATTACATCCGGATAATTTCAATTTTACTATTCGATATTCGAATAGTTGATAATGACAAATAGTTGGAATCCCTAGTAACAACCTTGAATGCGATTTCGATTTGCAAAAAACAATTTAAAAAAATGACTAGTTTATTAATTAGAACAAATAATTTATTCTTTTTTACTAAAAAGCTGTCTTGAGACATTTGTTTTTGCCGACGCTTCAAAATTTGGTGAAAATGTGACAGTATTATCATTGAATACATTTGTAAAACGCATAGCCACCTCCTTATTAGGGAGATGCTTCTCAACGTACGATGCAACAGTTTTCCATGCTTTCAGCATTTCTCCTATTGCGCCAGAAGATTGCTGTTCTGCTACTTCCATCTCCTCCACTAACAAACTCTCCTCCATAAATTATTGCTGTGAAAAACAATGCAACTCTATAAGCTCTTCGGTGGTCAGCTGTTGACCGTGCTTTTCCACAAGCTCATCAATATCGTTGTTATCCACCTCCAGTCCCATGGTATTGACCAAAGATACAATCTCGTTGACTGTAGACTCCACAGGTACTGTTTCAAACTCCCCAAACTCACATTCGACAACGCTCTCTGGCCAAAGTTTCTTACAAGCAGAAGTGAGAGTCCTCTTGGTAACCCCTTCCCACGCTTTTTCATTCATCTTGAGGCAAGTAACGATGTGAAAGTGATCTTTCCAAAACTCTGCGTCACTCGTTATGTGAAATATCGCTCGTTAAGAAAGCATTTTTTTCACAATCTGTTTTGCTCGTTATGGGAATTACTCGTTATAAGAGGTGCTCGTTATGAGAGGTTCCACTGTATTTTGTCTCAATATCTTTTGTATGAAAAATATTTTGTGTAATTTACCCATTGTGTTTTCATTGTTACCTTTCTTACACGGTTTTTTGTGGAACATGTCTACCGTGTAAAAAAAGAGTTGATTGTTCGTCTTGCTGCTATTTCCACTCATATACACATCGACCTGTAATAGGTAGAAAATCGTAACCGACAATTTATAAATGTTACAGGTTTTTTCCTTTTGTAAATTATGTTCGAAAAAGGAATTCCTTAAGTGCGATTAGGAAATAGTAATATATGGTCAATGCCTATCATGATATTATAATAAAATATTCCGACTACTTTCAGTTCTCTAGATCAGTGCTTCCCAAAAAAAATTCATACCACGGCCCCTTAAATCTGAAAAATATAATCCGCGACCCCTCTCAATTCAAAAAATGTTCTGCGGCGGCCCCCAATTTGGGAAGCACTGCTGTATATCAGCGTTTCTCAACCAGGGTCCACACGGAACAAACGATAACAAGTCAAAACGCTAAAATGGACGCTCTAATTTTTTTGTCACTGAAATTGAACAATTATTAGTATAAAACGCAATTTACCGACTTGTATCGCTTTAGTACTTTTTTCGATTATAAGTCGATATGGTGACAATATAATGATGGTGCAATGAATTATTTGCGATCAATTTTCTTAGCGCGAAATAAAAATGAATACAAATAAGTATTTTATGTCGATGATCATACATATCATTTTTAAGACGATTCGGCAAACCTAATAATAACTATAATTTCATCATAACTTATTGTTTTAATTTTATAACTTCATTTTTGCGAATTCTTAACATGTGTCTGAAAGCCCTAATGTGAAAAAGACCTCTTGGAAACAAAGCTTCGAATGTGTTTTATCTAAAACTATCAGTTATATATAGATAAGAGAAGGCAGGTTACAGTTTTCGGTGATTATACATCATTATTTATTGTAAACTTATTTTCCAATCTCCTAAATAATTGAGTAAATTCGAAATTATACAAATATCGTTAAACTATAAAACATGAACCATTTTCATTTCATTTCTGACTTTCTGTAAATTCGCGACACCTAGAAGTTTCTATGAGATATAATAAAACTGTCAAAAATTCAGGAGTTTCCCAAGGGGCAGAAAGTTGGGAACCACTTTCTGAAAATACACATTCTGGTATTTTTATCGAAGTAGCAAATCCTTTGTAGTACAAAAGAAAACCTTCGGAAAGAAAATAAGAATTGGTCGAAGAAACAAAAATAAAGCCGGCAAAATTCTCACGTTTCTTCTGTTAAGCTTTTTTTTTGTATAAAATGATTTTGTTCGCTGGAAAGAGGTTTCATAAGTAACGTTTGGGTATAGATTGGTATATTTATTTAACTGGTTGTGTGCCTATCATTTCAAATAGGTGTTAGCAAATGGTATTCGGCAGCGTTTCTTGAACAGTTATCTTCGGAGCCGTGGGGTTTCTTTGGCTGGAAATGGGTATAAAAACACGAAATAATGTATAATACATACCGATGGCTATTTATATTGGATCGTAATATTAAGAAGGTGGTTATGGTGATTGAGATTTAAAACACTAGATATTGTCTTGATTTAATTGACAAAATACACCGTATTTTTTGAAGTAATACAAAAAACTGTTTTATTTGATCGTTGAATGCAATTTAAATATCCTGATAACTTTTCCGGTTATAAGCTCAAGAAATGCGACCCCAATACCCACATTTTCTTAAATATCTATTTTAATATGGGTGATACAATGTTTATAATTAAGGTATTCTTATATCATAGTTTTTTGGACATTTTGTAGTTTATATAAATACGCGATGCGATAACGAGATAAGCGCCCGCTTATCAGCGATCGTTTGTAAGATAACTGCGCTGAACGCGTCAGTTGCAAATTTATATTTGTATTGGAATGACGTTTTTTATACGCGCAACTTAAAATATGATTATTTATTAAAAAACACGGATTTTTGTGAAAAAATATATGAGGAATGATGCAGAGAGATATTTTAAAGCCCTTAGACTATTTTCTTTTTTGAAATTCATAAGAATAAGGCCAATAATGAGGAAAACACTGGGGTCCCTAAACGACCCCCATCGGCAGAGAAGTATTTTTCTAGTCTCCGAGCCGCGAGAGTTAATCACTATTTGCAACAAAGTATTGTGGTTGACGGGTCCTATGGCGCAGCGGTTAGAGTTGCTGGTTTCCGTGCCGGATCTCACTGGTTCCAGTCTCAGTACGAACAGTATTTTTTCGATCGATTTATCGATTTCTGTTCGAAGGCGTGGGTGTTTGTAATGTCGAAAAATTTCCTCCCACCCTTCCGATCCTTCAGCAACTGGGCGTAGCGATTAATTAGCCAATAGTCCTGTTCTAGCCTTATTTTTCTATCTCTACTACTTTCTTTGAAAAAAGAGAGATTGAGCGACTGAGTAATAAACAGTTCTCGTAGAAAAACTTCTGTTAAGATACCTCAATTAGGAAATCATATGCTCGACATTGGGAGCAGACATGGATTTAAAAAAAATAGGTTAGAAGAAGGCGAGTATTTTTTAGATTTTTTACATAAAAAAAACTGCCGTTCGTCATTCTAAATGTCAAAACAATTTGCTGTTAGAAAAATAGTACCTAAAATATTTGCGTAAATGAATAGTGTAGCTACAAGTCTCCATCTTCATCTCCGTACAAATGTTAAATGTGATGTATTATTTTGATACGTTTTCTTTTGGTCCATAAAAGTCAAGCTGAATTTTAAAAATATGGGCAGATATTCAAAATTTAAGCCTATGGCCTCACCTTACTCTGTTTCACTCAAAGTTTATATTTTTTCCCTCTCTGATTGATGCTTGTTTATTTTTTGGTGTTTTTTTTTTTAAAATAATTTTAATTTTAATGAATTGGTGCTTTCCAGACGGTAGAGACTGAGAAAAAGGAACATTGTGTAAATAGAAATAACTCAAAAGATGACATTTAGATTTAAAGTAATTAAGACGAGTGCTTTTTTTTGACAAAGAGTACGATATTACGTGTTTTGTTGATCAATTACGAACTCCATCTCTGTAACCATAATTGTAGTAAATGTTGAGTATTTTGTTACTACTTGCTTGCTTGTTATCAGTTACCTCCGTAGCGTACTGACAAAAGCTCTGGGTGTCAATCCTACTCGGTCGAACGGTCAGTGTTCGAATCCCCCGACGGACACTATAATTCCAATATACATATATGTATAGATGTGTATCGAAACGCATGAATATTGAAAATATTGTATTTCTTCCTAATCTATCTTATTCTGTAAACCAGCGATGTCCAACACGCGGCCCAGTTGAAGATTTTACAGCAGTCTACAAATATATTTTGCATGTTGTTACTTGTTGAAAATAGTAAAAACGAAATGTCGTAACAGGCTGGCCGATGAAAACTTGACCAATCAACTGCGATGTGCATCGAATAAATTACCAGTCGATATAGAAAATATGAAATAGTATAAAAAAGTGTCACATTAATTATTAAGTAAAAAAAAAGTTATGATAATATTTTGGCTCCTTATCAATAATAAAATTGTTTTTAATATGTTTGTTTGTTTTGTTTTAAAATCAAGTTATTGTAACAAAAAATCATCGCCGAGGTCTGTTTTAAATACAGAAAGGCACTTTTGAATCGTTCAAATTATGTACATTCTCACAGGTATTGTCACTAACGACCCGGGTTTCGCCTTTCGGCATCTTCAGGCGTTCAAGTGCACGGATGAACTTGAACTGACCAAAGAGGCACTTTTAAAACGTTTTTAAACGTATGTTATAGATTTGAGAGTATTCAGTTACCTAATGAATTACGCTGTGTTATAAGTTATTAAATGTACGATATACGTGAGTTTGAAGTAATGTGACACTTGAACTGAGTTAATTAATTTACTTATAATTCGTTCAGGTATCCCCATTCCTTTTCTGTTTCTCGGTGAAAGTTTTGTAACAAGTTACCTAAACATAGGTACGTCGCATCAAACTGAACTTAATAAGTTCTTCCTCTAGTGGCAGGCAGTCGAAAAGTGACGTTGGTTCAAAAACGCACTAACTTAATTTATTTTAAGTGCAGTATAGAGGAGCCACCGAGCGCTGTGCAACATGGACGGGCAACCTTTAAGATGCAATATATTATCTTGTCCTCATCTGAGATTAAGTGCTACTCTCAAATCGAAATCAAATAAGAAAGTGTGTACCAATTTACATTATAAACCAATTTAATATATACCAGGAAATAATATAATGTGGGTGTTTAATTCATTTAACTCTTCTTCCGCCTTATTGTTAAAATCTTCAGAAATAAAGTTATAGAGTAGATATTGTTATACCATTGACCACTTTGATGGATAATGTATATACTGAAAACTCTCATCAAAAGCGACGATATCCCAATTAAATCTTAAAATAAGTTAAAATATAATAGGAGTAAAGTCTCCCGAATATGTCAAATTAGTGGTTGATTTATAAAATAAAAATGACGTACATAATTGATATCATTATGCCACTCCGTTTTGACATACATATTTATGTTTTATTGATCCATGATAATTGGCATTGTTTTAACACAGACAATCAAGACTAAGGATTGAAATACCGGTATCAAAGAAACCGGGATCCCGGTATTTAACTTATTGTTTCAATGCCGAAATTACGGTTTTGATGATGCAAAAATGTAGGTGTTTCAGTATTGAAAATTAAACAAAACTGAACTTTGAAAGTATAGAAATCATCAGTTATTTAATCAATTTGTTTGCGATGAATTGAAATATGTTTAATTGATATTTAATTGCTAAGAGTTGTATCAATATTCCCAGAATTGATGAGCGTTTTTAGTGATATATTATTATTTTAAGAAACCGTAAGTTATTAATGAAGATCACCTGTTAGTGGTTATGTTTTAAATAAAATATCAAAATACCATTTTTAATTTACTCTCCCGGCATTGAAATCTCAATGGGTCGTATTTTTTTGCTTTTCTAAAACTTTTTTGCTATGTTGCGAATATCAATATATACGGGTATTTACCAAAATACCGGTAATAATATATTCGCCCGGTAATGCAATCCCCATTGAAGACAAATGCACATTTTTATGACGTAAGTTTATTGTGAATACATAGAAGACTACTATTAACTTCAAAGTATATTATTCATTTTCTTAAAAAAAATCTTAGTTAATTTCTCTTGGTAAAAAAATAACAAGCATTTAGTCAGCAATAAAAAGTACGACTATAGAGAAAACTTATAACTGAATTACGAAAGAATGAAACATCTTTATTCCCAGGGCTGACTTTAATAATCGATTTAAGTAGTTCTTTTCGGAAGACCGATGGTTGGCTGTTCATGTTCTATGCGGCGGTCGCTACGACGTTCACAATAAATTGAATTATTCGAACCTGGCAAGCCACTTTGACGGGACGGCGGTCGACTACCATTGGACTGCGATATTTTTTCTTGCGTGCTTTAAAAACGGCGTCAGTAAGTTTATATTAAAATATATCGCACTTTTTAATAAACAGACTGATTTTTTAAACAAAAATGTGTAATCATTCAAAATAATAACATTTAATGACGTGTAATTCTTAAATTAATGTCCAGGTTATTTTGTAGTCTTTTATATATTTCAGTATCACGCCATCGTCAGAATATATATAATTCTGGCGCTTTCGTGATGCCAAAATAGCTATCAACATTACATTGTTGTGAAACTTGCCTATCATGAATAAATATTATATGTAAATTTCAATTATATTCTGTCGTTGTTCTGATTCAAAATTATTCCAAAAACATATGGACTTAAATAAGGCAGACATTTTTTTATATTATATAATGTTATAATATAATTTATTTGTCTTTTTTTGCATACATATGTATATTTATTATTAGATATTTTTTTAAATATAAGGTATGTTGATGAACGCTCGAAGATGTACGATTGTTGACAAATTATTTCAACAATATATGACAAAAAAATGGACACAAATTAGACGGTAAATCTCTTCATTCAGAAATTGAAACTATAGAAGGGAGAATTTATGACGTTTATTGTATCTTTGAAATAACACATACGCCCATTTTATTGGATACAGATTGACTGGGTATAACTAATTAAATGATTTACAGTTAGGGAATCGATAAACTTAAGTTGAATGCTTCACAATAATTAACAACTTTGACATTGAGGTATATTCCATAAATTAACTGAAATTTTTCTTCTAAAAACAAGTGTTCGACGATTTTGTGACAGCGAATGATTCGATTTTCAGTTTGCCTCTGACAAGCTTTCCTTGACACTCCAGTATAATAGATATATAAATTTTACCGATAACGCAAGCTAAACATGTTTTTACACAAATGTGTGTCAGTCAGATTGTAAAAGACGACGGAAAATGTTTTCAGCTTTCAAAAACAAACAAAAAGAAAAAAAACAAATGCTTGCGATGAATGTTTATTAACTTTGACACTAATTTACTAAACTAACCTATTTTGACACGACGGCCTAGTGCCTATCTATACATTAGAATATAATATTCGAATTTGAAAATAGCATGAACATATGACAATGCTTTAAATCAGGGCTGTGGAGTCGGAGTCGCGGTAATTTGGCCGGAGTCGGAGTCGTGAAAAATGAGCGGCTCGATTTTTTTTTTGAAAAATATATTTAATGATGTGTATTCAAACAAAATAGTCCAAAGTGTTGACATTTCATACTTGGCTGACTAAAGATGATCTGATGGTATACATAAATATATATAAGTTAAAATGAAATTATTGAAAAAAATATTCGGAGTCGGAGTCGTTTATTATTTTAAAGCTGGGGTCGGAGTCGTCATTTTTTACACGACTCCACAACCCTGCTTTAAATAAAGAAACCTATATGTCATCAAGTTATTTTTTTGTTTCTACTGTATTCGATTCTGGGTTAAAAAATGTAAATTTATTTCTACGGTGAAAATCAATTATGATGCGTAAATATCATAATTTTATAAAAGTGGATACAAATTGTCCTGCTGTTAGTTTAGAACTAAATTTTGATTGCATATCATGTATATGTTGCATAACGAAGTGAGCCTGTTCCATTTATCTGTGGCGAGTTGAAGAAAAATAAAATCTGTACGTGCTTCAATAATTTTACATTAACAATTCTTAGTCAGACAAATTTACATTGAAACGCTACTCTAAATTAAAGGATTATGAAACAACGTTATCGTGTAGTATGTATTTCATGTAATAATTTGAAAAAAAAAACTAAAAGCTTGACGAACCAATTTTCGTTATATTTTATTTTTCTTTACAACATCTATCTACATTGAAATAATTATGTCAATTCTAATACAAGAAGCGGTTTATCAGATTCAAAAGGTAGCGTATCATTTTAATTTATATTCCATGTGAACGGTTTAACGCAATGAAATGTTGTCACTTTAAATTTGGACGCATGGACATTGCATACTTATATTAAATTCGACTCTTTTTTTACGCTGTAGATACGTTCCACTAAACAGTGTAAAAAATGATTTGAGTATCTAAAAAAAATAAAATTGGTTATCTATATTTAAAAACCGTGCTATTAGAAAAAATAACAACATTGTAAATTTGAAATTCCACCAAGCACCTTCAGTCGAAATCTTAAATTATAACAACATTGTAGTATAGAAAGAGATAACAATGAAAATCTAACAAAAAAACCTTAAAACTAATATTATTTATTGTTGTTTGATCGCACACGTTCATGAGGGACTGGACGTAAATCGATCGTAAATCTCTAGAAATGTCTTCACGTCTACTGTGTTGGAATCGAATGATGAATTTTGTTTGATATTATCGTCCTGTTCTTGTTATTAGGAGATTTGTTTTTTTTTATTTTACAAATAATTTGAGTAAAAATATAGTACATATTTGCTATTTTTAGTTAACCGTGTAAAAAAAGACTTGGAAGTGTTTATACGTTTCGCTGCGGATCAATTGATTGATGTGTATTGCCGATTTAAAAATGAATGTAAAATATTGTTTTTGTTTATATAGACTTTTAGAGACAGTGCTTACAGAACCGGTATCCACGAACCCTCTGCACGTCTTGTGTCGCGACGATAGGAGAGGAGGAAAGCTTCCTGCAATTTGTAAAGTAGGCCCCCTGGGAAGGAATAGAGCCAGAGCAGACGGCTTTGGAAGTCTATACTGTTCGAATCTCCCTGTTACTTTTTTTTCAAAGCGACGGGCAGCTTTCGGCAAGTGTGCGTTATTTCGATATTATTACAATTAACTATATTTTTTCTCTATTTGATGAATAATGCATATACATATTTTCTCCGAAGTTCAATATGTAAGTTATTTTCTAATAATCTTAACCGAAAAATACTGGTTATGTTTTATATATCATGGAGAATTTTCACAGTGACTATAAATCCATTCGATAATAATATACATCATTCAATACCTATGAATTCTAAATATGTATTAATTTTTAAGGTTTTTTGACTTCCCAGGACTAAGTCCTGATAATTTACCATGACAAAGTAGAGCTTTTACTGGAAGGTAGGCATATTGCCTACCTTAAAAATACTAAAGTTTTTGATAAATCTTTCAGAGTTCGCACATTGAGATTATAGGGTCAACATCTTGAAGAATGGTTTTTAAACAATATTGATAGGTTCCGTTAGCAAGTAGTAGAAATATATATGAATAATTGATTGATAATTATAGAAAAAATATAAAATTAAAAAAAATATATTTTGTAATATTCTACGGATTCAAATCTGAAATCGAGAATTTTTATTGGATTGAAAGGTATATTACGAAACTTCGTGTTGTAAATAATTGGCAGATTAAAAAAAATACAACATTATTTACAAATTATATTTTATGTAAACGAAAACGAAGATAAGTAAATAAGGTTGATCGAAATATACAAAAAGTACTTTTCATCATTTTATCTCATAGATGAAAAGGTTTTTTTTAATTACCTGCTGTATAAAGCCTTTTACTTTATCGAAAAACTCAATTTTAATCTTCACAGAAAAAATATCTTTGCTATGTAGATACCTATTACAAAAAAGGTTCGTTCGCAATCAGCGTAATTTGAACCCAAAAGTTTTCAGGATCCAACTTGCCAATAAACTTTTGAGGAATACATAATAATGTTATTTTATTTTAGACAGAAAACATGAAATCGAGCAATAATACAATTACTGGCTAGTGGTGAGGGAAAGCGTTTTGATGAGGATAACACGAAGACAAGCACCTGTAGGTGAAATAATATTATGGATATGAATAATAGGTTAAGCACGATAGAAAATGTTTGGAGTGGAAGGCGTTTTAGATTAAAATCGATATTGTATTTGCTTTGTTATATTTCACGAGGAAACACTGGAGCTATTAACAAACACAAAGGTAATATTGACAAGCGTTAGAAAACTATTTAAAAAAAAAAGTATAAGAAAATTACTTAAGCATTTTCCAAGTAAAAGGGTGCGTGCAATAAATTACGTACTAATCAGCCAGAAACGGTTAGGTTAAAAATGTCACGTATGTATATTATCAAATATTAAAATAATTATAATGTTATTTTTCAAAGAATAGGTATTTGTTGGAATCAAATAAATGAAAGTCAAGCGGAATCGAATCGATGTCCACTTTGGTGGAGCACATGGAATAACGGGGCTTTATGATTTTTTTTAAAGTCACATGGGGAAAGCATTAGATTGTTATAATCCGCCAGGACACCATTACCACAAGCATACCAAAACCAGGGGTTATTGTTGTTATAGAAAAACCTAAAGGGTTTTTATCTGTTTGGTTTACTTGTGTTTACTCACAGCCTGATTAGTGCAGTGAGGCGAGATACGCATCCATCTGTCAAGTGGCGAAGTTTGTTACTATTTAGACGCCTGGAAAAGACATACATGCTTCAAATTTATTATGTTCTTACATAGAGATGGGCACACGAGTGAACAACGAAGAAATCAACCATAGAATTTTACCAAAATTAATAGAGGCAAGACAAAACTAAAGTTACTAAAATCGATAAAACACTCAAAAATAATGAAATATTCACACAACTGAAAAAAAACATAAAATATTTTCGAAAAGTAAAAAATATTTTCAGTAGTATAATGACAATTTAGATTAAATTATTTTACTTTTATGTATAATGTATTATAGATTTTAAACGAAAAAGTTTGGACATATATCAAAGATTTTCTTTTTTTGCAGTAAGTTATGTAAATTACATATTAGATATTTTTTATTCTATTATAAGCATATATTTGGCATCACAGTAAATTATCAATGAGCCAAACATATTTTATATAATATTTAGGAATAATTTATCTTAAAAGTATGTTATTATAATATAATATATTGGTCTGTTTAAACTTACAATCTCTCAAGCGATGCCAAATCTTGAAATGCATCCCTCTCGATAGTGTGGATTTGATTGTCTGTCAGCAACCTGAAATGATAATGAATATTAACGATTACAAAAATCTATAATTTACTTATGAACTAAAAATGATTAAAATAAGCGACAAAACGCAAAGCTGTTTGATTTTTTTTAATGTATGGCTTAAAACTTAGGGATACTATTTGTAATGATAATTCAAAATTTGACACAAAATTTTCAATACATTTTTGAATTATATTTTTATAATTTTTAAATCAGAAATAAACTTTCGAACAGTGTTTAAAATAGAAGAGTAAACGATTGAATTCACAGTCACATCAACAAAAGATTATGATTATGAATAATTTTCCTTAAATAAATAGGGTACCTTACATAAGCGAATGAATTATGTTCATAATAAATAGAATGATACCATAAACTACGATGCTCCGATAGATGTAGCATAAATCATCTTATTAGCGAATTCGTTTTTATTGTATTAATATGCACGAAGTCATGCTTCAGGGAGTAATATATAATACACTTTAAGAAGGTAAATACGATGGGTAACTTCCCTATTCATCACCCCTAATAAGCAGTGCTAATGTAGCCAACATATGATTAACCTAACCACACCACTTAGCGCCACTCACCTGCGTAATATCTAATTATAGGATAATAGTTCAAGTAATAAGTAATTAAGTACTGTAATTTATATGCGAAAATTGCTTTTTAATGGAAATATAATAGGCGTTAACATTTCAAACCGACGCAAAAAGCTTGGCTAACCGATTTGGTTTTAACACATAAGTGCGGATAGGTGCCAGAACGGGTTTACATATAGGCACTTCCACTGTAAATATTTGAAGAAAGAAAGGGATGAACGGCGTGAGTATGAGACGTCTTATCGTATGTACTTTATTAATGTTCCGTTAATCGATGAATAAATAAAAAAAACATTTCTTATGGGAATAGGTTTAATTTCTGATATTGTTTTCGAATAAAAAGATTCTTAAATCGATAAGGTATTTAAGCAATTACATGTTGTATATATTGATTTCTAATTTAGCAAATCTTGATAAAGAGGACTTAGAGTGAGTGATTATTAATTTATAACAACTATCCTTTCTTACCTCATAACTCTACCATTATCAATGAAAAAGGTAGACTATACGATTGGCTTAAAACTAAACTAAAATTCTCCATATATTCAAAGAGTATTTTAATGTTATTATATGCTGAGAAAATGCGATGTCACAAAACAAAAAGTATCTCATTTTTACTAAAAGAAAAGTACTTCGTTAAATAGCATATTAACCATTTTAAGCTGTAAAATTATATTTTTAAAATTAAAAGAGCGGTAACAAAAAGTAATGTTATTTTTACAAGGTTAAATTATTTATGACAGGAAAAGAAAAAAAAAAAAATCACGTGAAGCCATTCATGGTCGACTGTATAAAAAGTATTCTTATAAGTGTGGATAAAATTGAATGTAAAAAACCAGATGTAGTAGAAACCTGCATCCGTTGCCTGTAAGTAAAAGTGAGTTTTTGTATGATAAGGAATGATATATATATTATATGTGTGCCATGTTTCCATGATAATAAAAAATAAACTGATTATTGCGTTACAAGGGGATGACTTTTAACACGAAAACGTGGATAATTCGACAAAGGAAAATTGACTGACGGCATAACTCTAAGCTTAACCCCCCTCCCGAGACCGTTTCCTTAGGTCGGCAGTGAAACTAGATTCTTGGCAAGGCATTGTGCCGGCTTTGGCATATCTCTCGCGTGTTTAGTACGTTGAAATGTGAGATCCTGAATACAAAAACAAAATGAAGATTGTCAGGGTTTATTCGCACTCAACAGAAGGAAAACGTTTTGCTGGACTAATTCAAACAGTTTTTTTGGTGGATTAGGCAATTACTTCTCGGCGTTAGTTTTTATTCGACGAGAGAAAACCGTTCGCTCGAAATAAATTAATTTTCATTAAAATAAATAGAACTGACGATAGCGTGATACCAAACTACGTATGGGCACTCGACAGGTGAAGTCAGCCAACTAGTAAAATGGTAACACATTTTCTTGGATTGTTAGTGGATTTCATATTTTTCTTTTACTAATTAATATAACACTATTGTAATGTGTTTCAACTGAGGTTAATTCACTTATAATTCGTGTGAAATATTACAACGCATCTAACTTATTTTTTTCTATAATTAAACTTGGCTTATTTCACATCTAATGGATCCATATTTACAATATTAAATGACCACTGTGAAGTCAAATTATATTTATACTAACAACAACGGTGGTGTTTATCTGGATATTCCAGGTAACCTAACGTACTTTTATGATTTTTTTTCCATTTTTATTTAAATAATATTAACTTCAATATAAAAATATTCCATAACAGTTTTTATTTATATCTCAATATATATCCATTGCAACGGAGTTAAGATTGCCGCAATGCAAATTAACCATTTCTATAAGAGGTGTTTACACGAAACGATTGTCTAACAATAAAATATTATGACATATTCGAGTCCCGGTACGAACAGCATTTTCTTCAATCGAAAGCAAGGATGCTTGCGATATCTAATAAAATTCTCCCGCCCTTAAAATCCAAAAATAAACGAGACAAAGCGAGAGCCAGTAGTCTTATCCTAGCCCTATCTTGAGCAACTAAGTAACAAGAAATTCTCGATAAAAATACTTTTGAGATACCTCTATCAGGAAGCTATATGCCACAAATTGGGAACGGACATGAATAACAAAAAAAAACTTTGGTAAAAAGTTTGACAATAAGTGAGTTACTGTACTTATTTTTTTTTTAAAAAAGCACTGATAATTTGTAATATAAAATAGAATTTTAGACTAAATAAGTTAAGCTCTTTTAAGCCAGTATATAATGCTGGGGATATGCAGGTTTAAACATAGTTCTGACGATGGCATAAACTTTTGTAGAACTAAACACTTTGATATTTTTACCGTGTTAAATTTGAGTTCTACCAAGTGAATGCCTACTCAATCAACATATTTTAAAAGCAATGAAAAAAAAAATCCTAGAAGAACCATTTATGATAGAAAGTATGTTATGAAAATGTATTAAATACGAAGAATTGGCATTTATTATTTCCGCTACCGATATTATCCCCAGGTTTATAACTCACAGCGTTAACTATTCTTAAAATTGGCCAGTAAAATTAAGGGCATACTTATATCACATTAATATCCTTGCGCTGTAACACTTACAACTCCCAAGAAATAATATGACGTGCATATAAAGCTTTTGACAAGATGTGAATGTTGCTCGATAGCGAAGTAACACAAGAGTATATATGTTTAGCCCTTAATGCATGATTATCTACTTTTAAATAAAAAAAAATATTTTCATTAACAAGTTGATGTAATTGCAGAAAAAAAATCTATAGTTTTTTTCAAATGTATTTTTATCTAAAAACACTAAAAATCACGTTTTTTGTATATCAAATTTACGGAGCTATACGTACCAAGGCGCGTTAGCGTTAGCCGTTTGAATACCGCGCAAATACATCATTAATATGTCCCAGAGATACTGCGTGTTTTTGAGAAAAATAATTTTGCCTAATATACACTCAAATTCGATATTTTAAAAACCTATATTGACTCAGTATAGATGGAACTACACATATTTATCAAAATATTGCTTATATTCTATTAGAATACCAAGTATTTAATTTTTTTAAATGTCTTGGACATCCGTGTTCGCTTGCATATGTTCCGGACACCCGTGTCCACTTGGTATTCAAGTGGTTAAAGTTCTTCGAGTCTCCTCCATCACTAATGTTTCGGAAAATTGCTTTCCTTTACCATCGATGCTGACGGAACGGCGTGATCGCTACAAAGGTAAGAAATCCTAAGTGAAACCAGTTCACGAGGATTCCATATGTATTCATTTGCTTCTAATTATTGTTAGTGATTGAGTCACATAAACCAACGAAGTTGACCACTGCGCTACGGACCCGGAATATATATTTTAAGACTTGCAAATAGATGCAAATATGCATCCGATTTTTTTTATGAATGATATAATGAATATATTAAGAATCAAAACAATCAATGATTACTTGAAGTTGTGTTTAAAATTGCTAACAGCACACAAACAACTACCTTTCAATGGCAAGCAAGATGTTCATTGTACATTGTATACATTTGTATATTTTCGTAAGTTTTAGTCGGAAAAACTTCTCCATTACTAAATAAATGATTCAACATTACGTATTGTTTCAATGGCTGTTTCTTTTGACCAAATATTTAAATATTTAGCAATATCGATGTAAATATTTTATCATGGATGAACAATTATTGGTTTTTGGAAAATAAATTTAAATACTAAAAAAATAGTTTGCGTAAAACCGTTGTAGCAGAACATAACTTTCTGTGATAAGACTGTAATGAAACTTTGAGAATATAAGATGTGGAGGGTTTGGGAACTAAGCTTTATAGTAATATTATAGCCTAAAGCAGTAAAATCTATCCCCAAGAATATACTACAAGCATTTTCCCTTAACAGGGTGGCAACAATATTTACAGCAGCCCTCCCAGGTAGAAAGTAAACCTTCAAATTATTTAAAAACGTTTTACGGTGAAGTACTAATTTTTACGACACGAAAATTTACTTCGTCACAGTAAAAAAGCCTAGCCTTATAGCTCAGTTAGTTAATTAGTTGTGTACTTCCGTCCTGAGCCCTGGGGATCAAATTCACAACTGGAAAATAGGCTATTATATTGATTTTTCAATTAATGATAATCACCACACGTTTTCAAACTATATATATTAGTTGAAAACGAAATCGATTTTGAAGAAACTTACACTCATCGTATACAAGTGAAATTGGGATTGGCGGTCACATATAACAATATCACATATGTACATCAGTCAATTTGAAAAAAATGTAATCATTTAGTAGCATAATATAGATAAGTGCCACATGGGATTAACTTGATTGAATAAAACATAACTTATTCGGCAATATGTATCATCGTAAACTATATTATAACAAACGATGTCAGAGATAGATTGGAAAAGCATTAATTGAATATTGGATTGGCAGCGCTTGTGCTTTCTCCACTAAAGTAGTGAGTTTTTCTAAATTTCAAAGTTAATTTTATAAGAACATGCTTGGTAAATTTGCCAAATTGTATTTTTATGCATGTAATATATATTTTTTAAAGACAGTATACACATAATATGTATAAATAATTTCACTAAGGCCAAAAGTCGTTAGATCGTAAACGAGGTAAATCACGATTCCTGCATGTTTTTCGAAATAAAAATCAACAGCACGGCGACAAATATTAGCATAATAATTTTAAACATGTCTTTATACGAGCTTATCAGCTTAAAATGTAAAATTTTACGACAAAGTTATAGAATATAAAAAAAAACATTATTTGCGTTGAATATGTACGTGATAGTTAATTACCGTTTTGTGTTTGTGATATTGGTAATATTTCTAAATCATTAGCAACGCAAGTTAACTATCACAAGGTATCTGTAAAACAATAATTGACTTATAAATGGTATTTTATGTTTACATAAATCAATAAACTAACGACTTGTGTTGTGATGATCGCGTTCAACTAAAAGAAAATATGTTAATTAATATAATGTTACGAATAGATGTGTGGGTACATTTTGACAACTATAATTGATACCAATACGTGGCAAATAAATTTTTGTAATGAGTAGTATGTTGTTTACTTTACAAGTAAGTTAATACTTTAGAAAGCGTTGAGTTATGAGAAATTATACGAAGCAAACAAATCTGTTTGATTTGTTAATACATATTTAAAAATTCAGATTTAATCAATAAAATAATTAGGTCACGAACAGCTAGCTGAAATAATCGTACATAATGAATGCTACAGAAAATTGGAAGTAAGTTATCTAATGTTTTTTTACCAGGATTTTTATAACCATATCTGCACTATGAAAAGTTTTCAATCAAATGTATGTGTCGAGCACTAATCAGACACTTCCTTTGTCATATAGAGTAAGGAAAGATATATGATTAGAAAAATACTATTAGTTATTGTATTGCTATATCGACACCCTGATTTCAGGATAGGGATGGTGATGAGGAACATCTATACTGCTTGAAATAAAACATAACCGTTTTTCTAATAGATCATTTCAACAATTAATATTTAACGACGACGGCAAAGAATCAAATACATATTAATTAGATTAAAACATATTTATGAGTATTTAAAAAAATATTATTTTTTATAATGTTGATAACCATTTCGGCGTATGCCTTCGTCATAACAGTGTTTAAGCTTACATTAAATGGCTAAGGAGAGATACATAATATATCTGATTATCCACTCTAACATCCTTATTTATATAATTTAAGATTTCGACTGAAGGTGCTTGGTGGAATTTCAATATTAAATTTGAATCATTCAAATTATGTACACTCCCACAGATTTTGTCACTAACGACCCGGGTTTCGCCTTTCGGCATCTTCAGGCGTTCAAGCGCACGGATGAACTTGAACTGATCCTTATTTATGTTGAAAATTATAATATTATATTTAATAACTTGACTTTAGTGTTTCTTAGAACGATAAAAAATATGGGATTATTCAAAGCGAATAAGTCTAAATTTAAGTAATTATTTATTATTAGTTACATACGCGTCTTGTAAAGGTTATAACAATGATGATGACCAAACAAATATCAATCAACGGTTTCTTTTCAAAAGATTTTAATGAAGGTTTAAGACGAAATAGTGATCAACGATATATAAATTGATATTTGTAGACCTAAAATACTTTGATATATTCACCTTATTACAATTTAGTTCTACCAAGTTTAATGCCAATTCAATCAACATACAAAGTCTTATTTTTTATATGATATGATAGGAGTACATATATTGATTGTTGGATAATCGTTTCAATTATATAAAAGTCGTCATATAAAAAGATTCAGAAGCATCTTTGATAATTGCTTACAGATTCATGTAACATTGGAAAGCATTAACATATTATTAAGCAAACGATTCAATGAAAACAAATATAGGTAGCTATGTAAAGCACACGTGCCATGCTGCTAGTCAATATGAATTATTCATATATTATATTCTATACATATGAATAATATAACCAACCATTATTATATGTTACCGAATAACATTTACCTGTTTCATTAAATTTGATAATTAATAATACTTACAGAGTCTTCAGTTTGCTCATGCCGCGAAAGTCTCCTTCAAATATTTGTGTGATGTTATTTCCCTGAAGGTCTCTGAAACAAAGAGAAGGACACCATTAATTTAAATATCACAATATCGTTGTGGCCAGCTTGACTTATCGTGAAATATGAGTTTTATCATTATATATAATGAGTTCGTAAAAGGCTGAAAAAGAAAACATAACACCATAAAAAAAAACCACCAAACGGAATGTCATCAAAGAAGAGATATAAAAAAAGCTCTGCGTAGACGGAAGGGTCTACAGCTCTACGGCGTAGCTGTTACGAGTGGATGTACAGGGAGGTCTAATGCTGGTAATGATGCGGCAATATTACTATTATTTATCAAATGGATGTGTTTCTCGTATTCTAGGTCCTAATGTAAACCTATGATACCTACCAACATTCTGAGTAGTACTGTTTTCGTTCCATAACGGCAGAAAAAAAAACTCTTTTTAAAATGGTTTCGAATATACATAGATTATAATAATTTTGCGTGACTTTTTTGTTTGATATTCTTTTGTTTGTCGATCAGTGGTTTTAACAAGCATTAAGGTTCGGTTATTAATGTTTTTTGTCGTTAATGTTTTGTTTTGAGTGCTTTGCCTTAGATTGATTATATTTTTTTTCTGATAGATTGATTATGTTTTTTCGTTCCAATTTTGTATGATTGTTAGTGGATTAGTAAGCGGATGGATTTGTTTTACGTCGCGACCGATTTTAGAAAGGTATTAAAGTAATGGGGACATTTATTAAATTGCATACATTTACATTAAACGTTTTGGTCAACGCTTGATTCATGTATGATTATTTTTATTTCAAGATCGTTTGTCAGTTAGAAAAAGTAAAAAAAAGACTAGAGATTGATATCTTTTTTTGATTAAAATTATAGATAGATAACTCATTATGGAATCAGTGTCGGTCAAATATGTATTTCAACCTTAACTCTTTTAAGTAAGACTGTTATGATTGTTAAACTTATTTACTTCGGAATTTACAACCGTAGAATAAATAATTTGTAATTGATAATATCAATGTTCATTCATATCTTGCCTTTTCTTGCACCCGAAAGGGAAAGAAATTTCAACCTTCATTTTGTAATTTATAACTTAAGAGAATTAAAATCAATCTTAAATATATTCGTAAACCTTGAGATATGTTGTCGGAGGATGCTTCGCAAAGAGGCAAACCACGTGTCACAATTTTTAACACAAAATTTGGAGTAACAAAGTAATCAAATTTAATTTTATATTAAAAAATAACTTCCACAAATTTACCGACGAATCCATCAAACAAATATAATCTTAAACAGTCTCTTCGCATTTTTTTATGTCAGATAATAAGTCCTAATGGTGTAGATTTTCCACCGTAGGTGCTTCATGGAATTTGAATGTCATATTTTGTACATTTTCAATCTTTTGAATACCTGAAAATGCCGGAAGACTAAACTTGTCTTAATTTAATAAAAACACAATATTCCTTTGTACTTCATTCCACTTTATTTAATATGTCAGGACCAGTTTCGCTCATAACGAGCATCGTCAACTGATAAGAAATATAATTTAACAATGCTATTTATACAAAAATGAACGGTTATAAACAACAATTGGCATTAAAAAGAAATTACCAATTACATTAAAAGTGATTCTAAAATAACACAAAATTAAAATGTTTAACACATCTAACATATAATTAAAAAGTCATCTCAGATTAATAAATAGCGATTGAAAGTAATTACAAACATAATTAAAATTTGGGAAATTCGACTTAAATAGCGATGAAAGTAATTACAAACATAATTAAAAGTCGGGAAATTTGTCTTAATTGACAAAACGTATGGAAATGTAAAAAGAAATGTACGATTAAAATTTCATATCCTAATAGATTATGGAAGATAATTTCTAAAAAAAATACTCAATGGTATACGTATATCTTTATTATATTGGCGGCTCAATTCTACATTAATTTCAACGATGATGAAGAAAAGTTCAACAGTTGCAATAAAAATAAGACTTCCGGAAAGTGGGTATCTAGTACTAAGGCGTAATGTTAAGTCCTAAATTGCGTAAGCTTAATAGGGTCGGAGCACTCCCTTCTCTCGGAGAGTTCAGAGTCAGGCACAATAATCATCAGTCGGTGCGCAGCGGGATAAGCTCGGCATGGTGGGATGGCGGGTTTGCATCCGGCGCGTGACATTTCGATCGGGGCGCGGATTTGCCGGCCGCACAAAACCACTTCCATGCTTTTTGCCATGGCATGGGAGCGAAATTAGGTGCGTTGTCAAACTGTAAAATAAATATAAAACAAAGCCTCCGATAAAACTGGATTCTAATCACGTTTTATTTATACGTTTAATCTGAAAACGCTGTGGGCTTACAGTGGCAAATAACAAGTCGAAGAAAATAGTTTTAAAATTGTTAAGTGTCATTCTGCATGAAAAAAGGTAGTAGTTAATTAAATATTTTTATAACTAATTTATGATATATTATTTGCTACAAATGATACATGAAAAACACAATTATTGATGGCGCATATATTGAGTCGTCTATTTGACGTATAATATATATATATATATATATCTGTTAATTAGCGTGGGTGAAAAAGTTTTAAAAAATCTGGCTGACTATTCACAAAAACGTTTGTCTTTGATTTCCCAACAGATAAATTTTTTATGCTAAGTTATTGTTTAAAATCATATATGATATATCATTTAAATCAATTAAGTTCGGTGATTACTTTCTTCCTGTAAATACCGGCTTTGTTTATTAGACTTATTTTAATGATTAATTTGTATATAAAATATAAACCATTTAATAATTAAGTATATTAAAAATATCATGAGATTACATTCACTGAACGATCATTCTTTTAAACTATGTAATTTTGGAATGTAAAACATATCGACTCCTTGTTAAGCGACCATTGATTGGAATTCAGGTGCCCAACTTTAAAATAAGTGTGAAGTTATGAAAGAACTTATAGATTCAGATTAACCCATGCATACAAGTTTCTATCATGTGATACGAACCGGGTACCCAACAATCGAATTGAACGAAAACCATAAGTCATTGAATACTTGGTAACAGTCCCAGATTTTATTAAAGACAAAACAAAAATTGTTTTAATGGATGATCGAGAATTTACTTCTGTGAAAAGACCAAATTAAATGAGTCAGTCCTTGATATTTTCAATGATACACAATTAAATACATTAGTCCAAATATAAACACACTTCAATTGGATGAAATTTGATTTTACAACCGTCCAATTTTTAAATACGTCTCGAAACAAATCATATCTTAGCATTGATTGCGCTGTGTTACTAAACATCGTATTTCCCCGTATTTAAATGGCTGATTGGTGTTTTATTGACGTTTACGAGGAAAAGAATTACAACCTATTCTTAGAAATAAAATCATTTTAAAGATTCAGTCGATCGATATAATCAGAAAGTGATTCAGTGTTACCAATACACAAATGTTAAATTCGTATTGTCTCATCAACATTACGTTATGCAGAGAAAAAATCTTACATTTTTTGAATGAACTAATATTGGCGGTGAAGTAGATGCGTGAAATAAATACGCAGGACTTTGATTGAATCCATTATCATAGTTTTTACTCATCCCTAAGGTATAAATACTAAGCTCTGTGAGCATTATAGGTACATGTTATGATTTATGTGCGGACATAAAAGCCCCAACTATTAAAAGACCCATATTTTCTCCATAGTTAAAATGTTAAGCGCGAAACTGTTACACTGCCTAGATAGGAAATTTAACTATACACATGTTTTTGAACTAAAGTATTTGTTTATTTATTTGTAAGAAATAAAAAAGTACAGCAAAATATAGGTACTTAAATGAAAAAGCAAATCGATTAACGTATATACGATAACGTCGAACAATAAATAATTTTCAAGTCGGCAGTTTTGTTTTTAAATTGAAGTGGATTGCTTCAAATTGATGTTCTGAGAATAGACAATAGACATCACGCTGTTCCTTGGTTCAGAATTGAGACTTAATAAAACATTTTAATAAGGTAGCAAATATATATCTTTTGTAATCAATCGATTCTTTTTATTGAAGGTGGGATGTTTTTTTTAAATCATATTCTGTTTGATTCCAATTGATATTCATGAATGTCGAAATACGAAATTACATTCGTTGGAGACATTAGTGACAGAACTTATGGAATTTTATATTATAAAGTAAACCTTTTAATGCCATTAAAATTGTTTATTGAAATCAGATATGGGCAATGTCACAATCAATATATAACAATTTGAACCAAAAGTTTATGAGTAAGCTAGTTTTGAGGCCCTTAAGATTCGGGAGCCCCAGCGAGCGCCTCATGTGCTTATAGGATATTCCGCCACTGATCGCCGTATAAAATAATTTCAGAATGAAAAAAATGATGAGTAAGATTAAGTGTCAACAAACAGTGTCATAAAATGTTGTTTGCCCTTTGTCTCTCGTGCAGTTTGATTTGTAAATATATAATGAAACGTATTGTATTGTAAAAGCGGATAAAGATGTCGTATTTAAATAGGAAAAAGATTCTTTCGCAGTCACTGTGTCAAAAAGCGCTATTTTTTCAGTCTTATTTGTTGTAACAACGCTGTACAAGTAGTTATAAAAATAATCACAGCAACAATAATAATTTTTGTCGTACCTTTTAATTTACTTTTCATCAAGCAAAGTGAATTGAGATTGTTTCAATTCCAAGATATTAACTTGTACTAAATCTTGATAGGAAGGCACTGTATAAATAAAAATAACACATGTTTCTTTTATTTTATAAATATTAACTTGTGTAAAAATATATACGTACTGATTGTGGGTAATATTGTAAATATTTTGGTCACGGACATTTTGAGCAGCACCCCGCATCGAGTTTTATCTCCGTGGGAGCTTTCGCAGGCTCGTCTCCCTTTATATCTCCACGCTACCCTTTTAACTCCGCCCTTTCTCCCTATTACCCCATATACCCATTTTAAAGTTCTTTAGACCACATTTTATCTCTCATGTAGTCATGTCGTCTGATATATAGGACACGATGTTTCGCATAGCCCAATATCGTCGACGAATTATCATCAAAGCTCTAAATCTATCTGCCGATATTTGAATCACTTGTTGGTAATATCAATCGGAACCTGAAATCGTAAACGTAGATTTACAATTTCAGATTCCGCGAGTCGATTTCAAGATAAAAGAATTACCTACATTGAAATTGGGAATGCGAAAAGGCTTCGACGGCCATTGGCGAAGGGTTTACTAGCCATGCAGAAAATTGGGTTAAGATCTTATTGGCGGAATTCAAAGCACGTTTTGTTAATACCTTTCAATGTATACAACATGTACTTTAACCAATGACTGTAATTTCAGTATTCATCAAATAATCAACATATATGCATTCGTGTTTTGGAAATTAATTGAAAACTCACGTTTTACATGGTAAAACGTGTCTCCATTTTAAGTATTTGGAAACACGATAAGCCAGAATTTTTTTTAATTAAAAAATTGACAAAAAACGAATATTAATTGAAAATCGTATTCATCAGTCTATTTACGTATATGTAACACCACTTTTTGAGCAAAAGAAAATTAATCATAGATAGACTTAACACTGTTTTATTTTGTTCCATCACATACTTTTTTCAGGTCCGTGGACAGCATTATTTCAACAAATTTATCAATTTGGGCTCGAAGGCATAGGTGTTTGTGATGTCTAAAAATATCCTCCCACCATTCCAAACTCATAATAATGGCGCAGTGAGAGCGATTAATCCTTCCCTTACTATGCAAAAAAAGTACAAGCTCCTGAGCTGTGTACCGTTACACATCAGGCAAACAGGAGTGAATCATGACAATTGTATGTAGTCTTGTAGTAGTTTTATATAATTGTCATGATTCACTTCCATTTGTCTGATGTGTAACGAATACACAGCTCAGGAGCTTGTGTTTTTTTTTTGCATAGTAAGGGAAAGGTTAACTAACAACTACCCAACAACCCAATATATCTATCTCTCCATCTCTCTTCGAAAAAACAGAGGTTTAGCATCTGAGTAACAAGCAGTATAATAATCTGTAGAGATATACTTTACATTTACATACAAATCTAGAAATGGCATATTATATTGATTTTGTGATTTTTTGCATTTTCCACAGCCTTGGTATATATATTATTATATTAACCATGGTGATCTCACTGAGTTTTCAGAATAAAAAAAACCGATAATCACTTTAATCTGTAATTATTGTGTTAAATGTTTTCTTCGTAAAATAAACGAAGAGACCGAATGTTCCGCTTTGCTGGAGAGTGAAAATGCATCGGCGGTGTTAATTATTTCGATTGAAATGATTTCATTCTTAAATATGATTCATGGGACATCCACACAAGCAATAAAATCACGTTATTAAGCTCATAAATGTTGTCTGACAACTCGAATCATAAACGAAAGATTTGCAAATTAATATCAAACTGTGTTCTGGTAATATTTTTGAAGAATTATATTATAAGCACTTTTATTGAAAAATATATTTTGAGACACTATATTTATCAATGTGGTAATTTACCTGAGATGGGTGGACCTGTTTAGAACGCATGAGTAAGTGCTTGTAATATATATTTTACTGGAAATTAAACTTAAAACTGGGAAGTAAACTTTACAAAAAGTTTTAGACCAAATTACCGTCAGGGAATGGGCACAAACAGTCAAAGAAAGAAATATTTATTTTTTCACTATCATAAATAAATATTTACTAGGAGCTGAAATCTATATAAACTACAGTATATATATACAACTTTAAAAAACATTTTTCAAATTATATAACCTGAAATTTTCGGCGGCGTGAATCCCGCGATCTCAAGATCCATTATAACTCGTAAAAATAAAAAATAGAGCTAAAAAAAGGTCTCGATATTTGAATAAATTTGGAATCTCTCAATACGTCTCTTCAAGTTGACAACAATTCTGGAATCTCTTAATTTCCCACATTTTTCGGCAATGATTTCAAGCAATTGTGGCATGTTATTACAACAAATGATCGATTCCGGGATCCCGGAATTCAAAATATGTGAATCCCGAAATCCCAGGATCGTAAATAGGGCCCGGGATTGGATTATGATCCAAGTGGTATTTTAGAAAAAAATAGTTGGATTATATTTTTCTATATGTCTTAAAGTACCATAAAAATGAATTGAGCTTTTTAAATAAACACGGCAGTGGTGTAATCTCCCTTAAATAAAAATATGCAATCCAACAAAACACCAAGCTAAGACGTGGTTGTATTTAAAAGTACGATAGAAAAGTTTTACCATTGTACTAATTGGCTCACTTCACCTCTCGAGGGCTCATTTATCAATTAAATTTACGATAAACATCGCAAATAGTAAGTATTCAATGGAAATGTTTTCTGAAAAAAAACAGTTTATATTGAACCCAATTACTTAACAATATAAAAATTATTGTAAACGATAATATTGCTGCCTTTTAAAAATATTCACTGTTTTTCCGATATGAACTTTACAGCGAAAATTATATTATCTTCTGGTGATGATGTTTGAAATATGCTAATTAATCAATACGGTTTTTGTGAGTGCATTCGCGACCGCAGGCAGGTTGCGTAGCGCTGTCGTAGACGCACGCAGTGTTGTCAATTTGCAAAAATCAAATTGGCGCAATGCCCTTAATCAAAGTGAATTATGTCCGCTGACAAAACATGTCGCGGACTGTCACACTAACTAGACTCCACTTGAATATTAACGGACTGTTAATAAATCATCTCTTCTCACAGTGAAACGAAAACGGAGGTGGGTACTATTTTTAAAACGTGCACTTAATCTCGGCATAATGGCTGCGGCTTGTTCGCGGGAAACGCCATTAACGCGACTTTATGTACGATATTTTATTAGGAATGGGCGATTGCGGAATTGCTGTGCAATATTGCGACAGATTATGTTCTTTATTGTAATGCTCATTAGTATAATATTATTACAATATTCAGGAAGTCTTTAATCCCCGATCGCCGCAGTACAGTGATATCATTTTAATAAAATGTATGTTTCCGTGATAATCTCAATAACCCCAGTGTGTTCATTGATTGCACGATATAGAGCAGGGTTTCTCAACGGGGGGCCACAGATTTATTTTTGTTTAGACGAGCCATAGTACATTTTAGGGGAGACATGGACAAATTTTCTGAAATCCATAAATTTCAGAAGAAGACAATATAATGGCCACAGAAAAATGAAGACACTCGAAAGGAGCCACAGACCCAAAAAAGGTTTAGAAACACTGTTATAGAGTATATAACATAATATTGTTCCATAAACTGCAATTATTTTTACTTATTCAAACATTTTTTTAATGTCACTGAGAGAGTGTGAAACATATGGACTCCTAACGGAGTTTCAGCAGTGTTTTTTTTATTAGTTGTTAATTAGTTGCTTAATCTCTCTTTTTTTCTAAGAGAAGAGGGATACGAAGATAGGACTAGGACAGGACTAGTGGTAAACTAATCGCTATCACTACGCTTGTTTTTTTAGGATAGGATAGGTAGGTGGAAATTCTAGACATTCCTTTAGACAGAAATCTGTAAATCAACTGAAAATTATCAAGAAAATACTTCTTGTAAATTTGTTGCTGTTAAAGTGTGTGCTTCTTTTGCAGCGCAACACTTTTCGCTGTGTCAAATATTTATGATTCGTTTTGAATCTACATATTGAGAAGAGCTATGCATAATATTTGCATTAATTTCCATAAAAATGAATCAGTTTTGAAATTAGTATAATTATAATATAAATGGATAGATTTACAAATTGACTCTACAAAATACGTAACCCACATTTTTTTTCACAATAATACACGTCCAATCAAAAGTATATAAGCTGCAAATGACGAACAAGTATATCAATTTTAAGTTTGTAAAAAGAAGGGAAGAAACTGCCCCCAGGAATTAGACTTACAAAAAGTTTTTCTTACACAATTTATTCAATTAAAATAAGATTGATTCAATAAAGCACGAGATTATTATTTATCTTGGTGCAATTAAATTTTGTGTATAATTTATATTATAGAACCCCAAGTCCAAAATCATCAAAAAAAGTTTTTTTGCGCCTCCTGTAATTTTGTTATATCGTTTTGGCTTTTGATAGTTGTTATAATAAAATTAAAGATTGTACTGAATCATAGCAGTCTTAAGTTCCAAGCAGTGCTGTAGAAAATCATCAAATTCTGAGCTGGCCGTTGAATCCCTGCCTTTACTAACAAATTGTATGGCGGTTATACGTAGATCAACTCTAAATTCCAATTTATGAGCTTATTTTTCGTTAAATGTAACATGTATGTTTGAAAGATTTCTCGTATGGATATTCTGTGATTCGTTGGTGTTATTAATTTACAATTTACGATACATCGGAAGGGCCATATATGCAAATTAAGTAATGATTGTAAGAAATATAGCGAATGGCAAGATATGCGACGTGTGGTAAAAACCAATAAAATTTAACTTCCCACTATTAAGTATCACAATTATATAGAATATAAATTATAAATTACATAAACGACGGTAACAAGCGGAATTCATATAATATTATATAAGATTTTGACGCCTATTGTGATATTATGAAATACATGCTGCGTCTTTTATCATATAATAATGGCAATATACCAAGTAAATGATGATTTAATCAATAACAATATAAAAAAAATAATGAAGAGAATTGTGCTATCCTAGTTTCACTTACTGATTTTTGATTACTGATATGACTTGAGAAATCTTATGGAAAGATTGAGTGACGAACCAGTGTGCACAAATAAATTTCGAGATTAATATTAATTGATTAAAATCCCAATAATGACGTTGGTTTTTTTAATGAACTATCCAACCTCATATTCTGTATTGAAATATTGTAAAAAAAATAATTTAAATAAAATGATTTGGCATCTTTGTTTGCTTTTGTTCTCAGAGATTTTTATTAAAAAACCTTAGAAAATGTGATTTTTTCTCATTTAAAAAATGATTTAATTGAAAAGATATATAATTACAATATATATATGTATTTGCTTCAAAATAATAGTAATCAATGGTTTCATAATGATGTGATATTACTTTGAAAATTATGACGCCGGCCCGCTGATCTGAAAAAAGTACCTGTTTTCAACTCAATAGCATGGCTTTCACTATAGGGGGCTTTGACTGAATCCAAGATGACAATATTCTGATTAATCTACCGGTTCAGTGATTATTATGCATGCAATTACTCTTGACACTGTTATTGGGCACAAAACAACTCCGGCAAATTTTCACAGGAATAGAATATTCCGCACACAAAAGATTGTGCCCACATAAAACGCTAAAATTTAAATATGTTGACAAACTATCAAAAAATATGAGAAATAATGACGAACAATACCATGAGAAATGTGTGACAGCGTGGGTGTAATTCAGAACCTGTTGATACGCCTATAATTCAACAATATAAATTAAAATAAAATAATATAATAAATATTTTTCATACGAAAATTTCTGGCTGGAAAAATCCATGTAAGTAGTTTTTTGTGTGAACAATTATCGTGTTCAAAATAATCTATTCATGTGCGAAATAATATTTTCACCAATCTAACGTTTCATGTGAAAATGTGTGGACTCTTCACCCTATTTGATTTGATGTTCAAGAATTTGTATTTAACTATTTATTAAAAATCAACTAAAATTGGAAATCATATTATGATGATTGAATAAAAATAAAATTTTCTATCCTTCATACTTGTCGGAATACCACAAATATGTTTATTTGGTTTTGTATGATTTATACTTCGAAGAAATCGAAAATCCTAGACAAAATTTCAAGCGGTTGTTGCTAAGAAGGCTTGCGCAGTTTCATATTTTCATGGCGTCGGAAAGGAAATTGAATTTTTAGTCAGTACTTATTTATGCATATAAGACCGATAAAATTTTGAGATATCGTTGTATTTCAGTGAGTAAATGTTCTGTGTGCAAGAAATAATTATTGTATATAGGTCTGGTAATCCGGCGTTCGTTGAATATTATTTAATGGTGAGAAGCGAATGTGATTTTGACCACCGGTCTTATTTATAAAGGCGAGAGTTTACTATACACGGAATGAAAAAAATGCGATAAGAAATATTTACGTGTTAAGTAAATACGCTGACATGTCGCCGAATTGATTTACAAACACGACATCTCATATAATAAATTACTTCCCGATATTATCCAACGGAGAATTTTCCATTCACTCTTTTGAAACCCTTTCAAAAAAGGACCCTTTTATATAGAATAAAATAAAAAATGTGTATATGAAAATTCGGCTCAGTTTATGCAAAAGCATTACGAAAACCGACGGTTTTATGGTGGCCTATTTATGACAGAACTTCCAGCATGGGTGTCTTGTTTATAGAAAGACTCTGGAAAAATGAGCTAGAAGCAGTGCTAGGAAACAACCAAGTAAAGAAAATTAGTTTATATTATCTTTGAAAGCAACTCTGTATGCCTAGAATATTTATGAAGTAACAGGAAAGGTTTTCCACATAAAAAAAACATATTACGTGTGTTTATATTATAAGATTATCTTCTTTCGTGGAAGCTAAATTTTCCGAATAAACTGTAAATCGTCTTGACAAATAAATAATGGTGGTAGGATTTAAAATATGTTTTCTGAGGTAAAATTTAATAATAGCGACTGTGAGTTAGAAGTTATAAATATTATGATATAAAATAGTGTACGTAATATTTATTATAAAACAAACACAAAGGACAATTGAATTAATAGATACTTGTGCATATTGCATAATTATGGATAACATTGATTAACTCATTATAAGTAATTTTGGAGCTGTCAAACTTTTGGCGTTGATTAGTTTTGAAAAATCCTCTTCGCTTGAATTAAGAATCTATCACAGATGACGAATGAGGAAGTTGAAAAAATGTTTTTTTATTGCTCATTAACTAAAAAACGAAAACATATTATTTTTAAGAGTTGAGGTTACAATAAAATAATCGTTTAGTATTGAATATTCTCCATCGAATATAATATGAGATAGTAATACAATTTTTAGGCGCACGTGATATTATTATAGGATGCAATTCAATTTTATTTTGATCTCAGATATATGCACAATACAACATAAATAGGCATCGCTCAATCATGGTAGGCGATGAAACCTGATAGGTCTACGTACAATGTATTATGTATATTGTTTTTCCATTTTTCATGAGAAAATTCGAAGTGCGAAGTAAAAGTTTCTCACTGACACATTCCAGTTCAGGAAAATACTGTAATAGCTGCAACATGTCATAAAAACTTCTGATGAAACATTGGAATGTTATGTGTTATTGAAAATGTGAATATCTATAACGCTCCCTCCTATAGCGTATGCGGCAGTCCGTCATATCGCTATACGGGAGAATGCTCAGAATGAACAGAAAGGACATTAAACATCAGAGTATTAGAACATATGGCAGCCTTTAGACTGAAAAAGGACACATATACTTTTGCTAATCACTTAATTTCGGAAGGACACGTGTTCAATCAGGAACAAAGGATAAAAATGTTACACCCAAATACGGACAGTCATAAACTCTTTTTCCAGGATATTTAAGAAATAAATAAAGCACAGCTGCATAGCCTTCCGATTTTAAATGAAATATTAAACCTACCGGGATCACCACTTCTATACCCTATATAAATATAATCATAAAACCTTTGCCGACGAACAAATAAATATAATTCTTAAAACCACTCACTACTCAAATCTTTGGGGATTGCCATGAGCTTATCCTTTTCGCCAGCAATGGCTTTAGACTCAGTGATACATTTATTTATTATATAAACACGACACATTAATTTACTAAGCGTCAGTTCAAGTTCATCCGTGCACTTGAACGCTTGAAGATGCCGAAAGGCGAAACCCGGGTCGTTAGTGACAAAATCTGTGAGAATTTACATAGTTTGAACGATTCAAATTTAATATTGAAATTCCACCAAGCACCTTCAGTCGAAATCTTAAATTATAAAAAGAGCTTTTGAAAAGTTTATAAAAACATCCCGACAGGATTGTCGGTCGTCACGTCTTGGTGACTAACAAAGCTAGTTAAGAAAAAGCTTATAAAAATAAAAGTGAAATCTACAATTAATTAGTTGTCATTTTAAGCCCCTTTTAATTGAGACGCAACGTTTTTTATTTTAGAATTCATTCTGGTTTAGCTTGAATTATCATGTCAGGGATACCAATGTTACACCAACAATTTTTTTGACGTTTTTCGTTGTTCGATACATCTGTTAAAGTGACCGACATGAAATGAAAAAATGCTTTACAGATTGTATTATATGCATAATATATTCATACACTGTTTAAAAGAATAGTATCCATTTCCTTACACATATATTTAATACATCGATATCGTAAATTTCCATCGAAGCTCCTTAAAGTGTTTGGTAAGTACGAAGTATGAAGCCTTATAAAATATTTACGAACATAAACCGTTTTAAGAAAGGTGCAGTCAATGACTTTGGCATTTGACAACCATATAATAAAAGCGAGTGCTACGATTAGAGCATACTTATCGATGTACAATATATGTACAAGTTTTATTTTACTAAATCATCATCGAATAATATTTTAGTTGTATTAACCTCCTTATCTTAATCTCGATGTGATGAGTTGGCTCAAACCCATTTGTAGCAGGGATGGGCTGGAAGGGGGCTCGGGGGGCTCGCCCGAGCCCCTTGTTAAAATTCTGCGTGGCCGGCGAGCCCCTTGTTAAGTTAAGAAAATAATTCATTTAAGATCAAATCAGCACCTAACTGCAGTTTCTTATAAATTGTAATAGAAAACAGAAGACTTTGTTACTCCTCCATTTTTTTAATTGATGAATCAAACAAAGTCAACTAACGGGCCGCAAAAAAGCCAGTGAGCCACGTCATATGCATCATCTATGGTATGAAGACATTATGGCTGAGATTTACCGAGCCCCTTGTTAACATATTACCAGCCCACCGCTGATTTGTAGTATTGCTCATTTGTGGTAATGATTATTGCTTATTGGAGCAGATTGTGACTAACGACGTTCCATGTCGTTAAATTGAGATATGTTACAGTTTGCACTTGGTCAATGTATAAAAATAAACTATTTAACGTTTATCTCAGTTACAGTATACACGAGAGAGCATGTGAACTAGAGGTCTGCACGGGCCAAAATTTTACAAAACTACCCGATCCGAGCCCGAAAAACTCACGCCCGATCCGGCCCGGGCCTGAGTCTAATACCGCACTTGTTACCCGAACCCGAATTTTAGATCGCCGAAGAATTTGGAATCCTCTATTTGCTATATTTTTTCCCAGATTATCTCCGAAAGTCCTTGTTTTTTTTTTAGCTCACCGAGGAATTTGAAATCATCGATTTGCTATACTTTTCCCCAGATTATCTCCGAAAGTCCTTTTTTTTTTTAGCTCACCGAGGAATTTGAAATCCTCGATTTGCTATATTTTTCCCCAGATTATATCCCAAATTCCAAAGCCCGGCCCGAGTCCGACTCTCAATTGCGCTTACCCGCCCGAGCCCGGCCCACGGGTCGGGTCGGGTAAGAGCCCGCGGGCCAGGCCCGGGCCCGTGCAGACCTCTAGCACAGACTTAGTTAAACTTTTTACAAAATTAAAAGTAATCACTCGCACATTCATAATGTTGCCAGTCACTCACCACTGCTGTCTGCAGGCAATTTTGCAATTGTCGTGTTTTACTCTCATCTGATATTCCACATAACCTCAAAAATGTCAACGTCTTGTTGTCGTTCTTGCCCTCTTTCTATTCTACCTATCTACCTAACCTAAACTGTTACATGATTCCCTATTCGACTAGCGCTATTCAGTATACAAACAGAGCCTTAACCATAATATAGTTTCTATTCTGTCTAGAGCTTGACAGTGAATTTATATACGTGAATTGTAATAATGTAAGCTTTAACTAAACTGCAACTGAATTTATACATTGACAAGATTTCACACTGTTACTGTGACGTATATATATTATTTATGTAAACTCTCTGTACTTTTAAGCAGTTGTTCCAAAGGTCTTCTCTTACAGATTTTGACTGAGTTTGAGGAAAGTAATAAAAAAGAAAAATGAAAAAAAAAACACTACACACGGTGTTCGCACCCGTTCTGTAAACTTGCGGTCGACGAATTTACATAAAAAGAAAGTTTTTCGCGATCCCGAACATATCTAGTACCTTACGCGTTGGAATAAGGGTAGAAAATAATGTGACCAAATCTCACAAGTTTTTTTACGCACTTTTTAGCGCACTTTGATGGTAGCCGAGTCTTTCGCAGTTTATAACTTTACGTACCACATAGAATGATAAAAAAAAATGTCTTAATCTCAACCCAACCATTACTCAAATATGTACTATATAACAAATACGCATACAATATGTTTGCAAAAAAAAAAACTATTTAATCAAATATTATTTCCAAAAAATATCCCAAAATAAAGTCTATTGTCAATATCAGCACCAATAAGCAGTAAGAAATAGTACACATGGGGTTAAGTCAGCTCATCAGATCAAGATTAGAATATGGTCATAAAAATAAGATAAAACAATTTGTACGATCGAATTATATGATACTTTAGAAACAATAAAACTACAAAAGAAAATTTATTTGACAGCAGGTATTGACAATTCAATAAATTTTAAAAAGCAAGGTATTTCAGTACGGAAAGTTTTTATAAATTGATTTTTAGATCGATTTATAGATTTTTGTTCGATAGCATGGATGTATGTGACGTCCTGTCTCCCCTTCTACCCAGCCTATCCTAAATACAGAGCCTAGCAAGAGCGATTAGTTAATCACTAGTCCTGTTCTAGCCCTGTCCTTATATCCATACTCTCTTTGAAAAAAAAGAGTGGTTGAGCAACTGAGTAAACTGGTCTATTAAGATAAACTCTGTTAGGAGTCCATTTTCTCCACATTGGGAGCGGACATGGTTAAAAAATACCATTTATTTTATTTAGTATGTGATTAAAAACAATTTGAGTCTATCAAAATTATTCATTCCATTTTTTTTAAACTTATTTTATTGTCATATCCTATTTCTTCATATAAATATATAATAGCTTGACAATAAAGTGAATAAGTAATTTATAAAAATACATTTTCAACTTAATTGTTGTATTTATATCTACAATAGACAAACGATACTGGTCTTGTTCAAATAAATACAGTTCATAATTTAACCGTGAAAGTTTATTGAAATCGTAGATAATATAATATATGAAATAATCATCACTGGCAGAAGTATTTACATTTAATAAAACAAATAGATTATAGAGCTTCTTTTGCGAATCGACAAACTTCTTTTTAATATGACTATAAAAAGAAAAAACGTTTTCATGATACATTTATCATTCGTTTAGTAAATATATATTTCATTCCTTTAGCGGCAAACATAAGACAAATCTAATACATTTTAGTTCCCAAAAGTTCCGTCCTCATTGACAGATGGTCCTCCTATTACGTCACTGAAATGGCGAGCAAAAAGCATGATACCATCTAAATATAATATTATAGATGGTAGATATGTGTCGAGGAATAAATTACATAAGAAACACAGCATGTTACACATATGTGACAAGTTTCCCAGGATTTTCACGTTGTAGACGCGTTATTTCAGATACATTTGTACAGAGAAATGTTGCTTTTACCTTATTGCAACCCGAATAAATAATGAAATCTTTTGTCACTTCCTACTGACAGCAACCACATTATCATATTCGTATAAATTTAATATTCTTGACAGTTTATTTTCGGTGTTATTAAATTATAAGATTGTAATTAAAGCACGTGGTATTACGTAACATAAGTAAATATTTTACAAAACACTAAAAGGCGTACGAAACATTTTTTATAGAAAATAATCTTTTTTGCAGATATATTTAACATTCAATGTGAACATTATATAATATAATGGATTTGGGAAGAATGAAGGACAGACATCATTTGTTCTATACTAAGTTGTCAATTTATACAGTGTGTTAAAAGTCGTTTCACGTTTTGCTAAAAAAACATACAAGTCAATTATCAACACAATAATGTTTATTATTTCGATTATTAACCCATGTCTGCTCTCAATGTGTAGATACGAGAACTATGTGTTATTCATTTGCTCAACCTCTCTTTTTTTAAGAAAGTAGGGGTAGAAGAATAGGGCTCGCACAGGATTAGTGGTTAACTGAACGTTATTTTAGGATTGTAAAGGTGGGAAAAAAAAATTAGGCATCACAAACACTCATGTCTTCGAACGGATAGCGATTGAAAAATAATGATCGTACTGGGACTCGGAACTCGTGAGATCCGTCACGGAATCTAATGGCGTAAGCCACTGCGCCACGGACCCGACAACCTACTTATTTACATGAAAATATTTTATCCTAGTCAAAGATAACCAGTTTTCGATAATACATTCAAAAAACTAATAATAGGATTCCGTCATTGCCTTATTTTTAATAAAATGCTGGGTAAGTGACTAAAAACCAAACCTCGTTTAAAAAACGGATAAAATATTCAAGTTTATACGCTCCGCAGTAGAAGCGGATATGATTTTGAAATAAAGCTATTGCTTCATACATACATATAGAAAATGTTGTTTTTATATACTTAAGGTTATTTAAAATTTAATTTATTTTGTTATCTTTAAGTAAAATGTCTTGTGAAAAATCCATTATGAAATCCGTCAAAACAAATTACGATGGATGATGAATTGAAAATTTAAAGTGATCCATCAAACAGAAGAGACTGAATAAAACGTAATACATCAGAATATTGACAAATTGAACGCAACAAGATAACGCGCATTAAAGTATCAAGTAACCTAGACGGCTCGTTTGTTTTAATATAAAAACGAAAAAGCAGATATTCGTATAAAGACGACAAAATATTTGAAAGACCATAAATAATATTATAGACATTAGTGTTATAATTTACATTTTACTGTTGGTGCAACTGACAGGTTAAATCTTTTCGCAGTCTATGGTATTCAATGAAAATAAATTGGAATACGCTCGTTATCAATTCCAATTTTAAACGGATGAAATTCATTGAGCGACTGCTTATTATAAAATCATAAACAATTTTCGATCTAAGCACCTGCGTTCGTCTCCGCATTTCAACCTCCCAATAACCGTAACTGATCGATGACTTAATAATTTGACGTGAATATCCGACCGAGCCTAGGCATGCACCTACATACATACACTGAATATGGGCAAGTGTTTCTCAAATACGATGACAAGAACTTTAGGTCGGTTTGATTTATGAGTGACGGGTTTAATATTATACAATATCTATGGTTTAAATTTAGAAATGTGAGAGATGAAAAACACTTTTTTATTTCACATTATTAAATGGGAATCTATTACTAACTGAAAACTGAATAAGACGTTTCGTAATTAATGCGTTATTGTTAATACTATTAATTATGACACAGTTGCATCCAGATTGTTTTTTTTTTGCAACATTAGAAAAATAATAAAAAATGTTTGCATGGTTGATAAAGTACTTGATAGTATTTCATGTTTATTACGTTTTAAAAAAAAAATCGTTTCGTTTTATATAAATAGCAGTAGCAACTGATAATTAAAATTGTTTTTTCTTATCAGTTGATAATGCTCGTCATGAGCGAAACCGGTCCTAATATTTTTAAATAAAAATGGAAGTAGTGCAAATGAATGTTGTATTTTTTTAATACAATGCATTTCCACCGAGTATTGACAGTGAAAACCCTAAAAGTAATAAAAATAGTTGTTTTATTTTAACAGACAGACACTGTGAACAAATTTAATAAAAATATTATTTTTTAGAGATTTATTACGTTTACATTTTTTTTTGAAACACAAAATAAAGAAAAGCTTCTTTTAATAAATTCCATAACAATATAGGCATAACCCGCGAATGATAAGCGGGAAATTATATCGTATTTTTAACAACCGATAAAACTTTCGGAAACACTGAATAATAAGCCCTGAGGCTTTCCCGCTTGGAACACGTTATAAATATTATAATCGCCTCATTTGCTTGTAATACCTGTGCATTTTTAAAATCTTCGTATCAAGAACACGGTGGACACAATATCATTGTTATCAATTATTATTTTGCGCAACATTTCGGAAACTATTGTACATATTTAAAAATATTTAAAAAATGACAATACATATTGTGTCTCTTTCTACCATTAATTGACAGCCAACACCTTAAAAGTGATTCATATTTACACGTCGTATTAAAAAAAAATAGAATAGAAGTACAAACTCTACAGTTTAATAAATTATACAGCATTGTTTCGTGAGAGTTTTAATTGATATATTATATTTAACAAAATAATACACTTTTTTTGTTATAATTCCACACTTATTTAATATGATCAAGACAGGGTTTTAATCGTCCCGAAGGTTCACTACTGTTAAGAATATATATCAGTTAAAAATGTGGAAATATTACAAAATAGTGTTTTATTTTTATAATATAAATGTTTTCCACCAAGTAATTGACAGTGAATACCCAAAAGTAATATAATACACGTAAACATTTAATATATTATATAATAATAAAATAACTGTGCCTAATTATTGGTCTTTGATTATAATATATAAAAGTAAAAATAATAAAACATTTTTAGTACTTAACATACTTAATTGATTTTTGATGTAATAGTTTGCATTGCTAAGAGGTCTTCAACTTTTTATTTATAGTTTATTTTTCTTGTAATTTTCTACAATTTATTTGCTTAGTTGTAATACCAATTGTTTGTCATACCTTGTTTTTCTTACTTAACGTTTGTATAAATATCACTGTTTCATTGTATTTCTTATCAGTTGACAATGCTCACAATGACCGAAACCGGTCCTGATCCAATAAATTTTATCTGGAAAAAGTACTAAAAATGTTTTATTATTTTTATTATATTATATTCCACCAAGTATTGACAGTGAACACCTTAAAAGTGAATATATAAATGGTTCAAATCCATGTCCATTTTTGATCCTATCATATATTGATTAGTTATTCGATTATTCATATTTTTAGAGCGCATAAAGGATGTGACGGGGAAAATATTACTAGTTAATTCATCGTTTTCATGGTTGGAAAATGTGGCAAGGGTTGTTTAACACATCGTTAGAATTTAATAATTTCAATACTATTCGATATCATTCAAATATCAATTACAATTAAAATTGTTATTCAAGAATTCGAACTTGACGTTAAAAAAAAAACAAAATAAATGTATGTATACAAAACGACATTAAGAATTCATTAGAATTATTTATTTGCATGTTACCAATCAATAAAAAAATATATTCATCAGATCAATGAGATAAAACACATATCGATAAGTTTTTTGTACTGGGGCATGATAAAGCTCATCACAATAATAATAGTTATCAAAAATAATATGCAGTCCACATTACATTGTTTTAATTCTTTTTAAGTTAGGATTATGAAAATTATTTCGATTAAGGTATTTCTGAAGACAGTCAATTGTGTGACATTAGTGATTGCGATCGCATTTATTGCAATTAAGTAGTGTCTACGTTAAGTATTATAATTTTTATATAAATATATATGACCATGTGAGATTGCAAATAAAAAACGATCTGTAAGATATTGTGCTAGAAAATTTTGGCAATCTTTATGTAAACCTTACATACACCTTAATTTAGAATTATTTATGATTGGAATTGGGCTATTTTCATTTTATTGTTGTAGTGATGAACGTATTTTTTTATTACAATGGAATAATAAGAATACAAAGTAGAATGATGGTAAATGATCACTGGTGTGTTTATTGTTATTTATTTTCCGGCTTACAATATTAGCATAGTATAGATCAGCCATACTCAACCAGCGGCCCACGGACCGCATGCGGCTCAGTAAGCTCTTATGTGCGGCCCAAAATAATTATAGTCACCAAATATTTTACATGCAAAAACCGCAGTACTGGCGTTCCGGCTCGACTAGTGACTGTATTTTACGTCAAATCTGTCGCTAGTCGCGACCCCATTGTACATCATACATACATAAATATGTCTGCAGTATAGTATGTGCTATATTTACAGTTTACTATACATATGTTGCGGCCCACCGCTCACGTAGAGAAGCAATAATCGGAATGCGGCCCGGAGGAAAAAAAGGTTGATTATGGCTGCTCTAGTTGCACCTTTATTTTTAAATTATATTATGCTTAATGACGATTAACCAATGTGTTTTATTAAAATGTAATAATAATATGTCATGATTATGTCAGTGCCATTTAAATGTATTAATCCTAAGGTAGGATTCTGCTGTCAGGGTCCATGGTCGAGTGGTCACTTCGCTGGCCTCACGGATTTCATCGATTCAAGAATTTTAATTTTAAGGCATGGAAGTTTGTAATCTTTAAACGAGTTGTAACGAGAGCGATTATTGACCCACTAATTCTGCCCTGGTCGAATTCTTTTACCCGTATTTCCTTCGAAAAATAGAGTGTGAGCTTATAAAGAGCTTGTATAAAAACATGTATTGACAAAAAACTCTAAATGTTCATATATTCTTCAGTGGCGGATTACCCTATAAGCAAATGAGGCACGCAGTTGGGGCCTCCGAATCCAAGGGACAACAAAAATGGTTTATATTATATAAGCCATATATTTTTTGTTCAGATTTTTTTTTATTTTACATGGAATTATCTGACGTTCTAGTATCTTAAGAAAGACAGAGCCTCCAGGAAAAAATGCTTTATCTGCCACTATTAATTCTTTGATATTATAATATTCTACCAAAAAAATGGTTGACGCATTTAATAAAACATTAGATTAAGATTTTGCGCAATTATTTGTTAAAAATAAAAATGACAAATTGAAACACAAATTGACATTTTGAAATTCAAAGTTAGAATTATTTTTTAACAACTGGAAGGAATGCAATAATAGTATGTTTATTTGTATCTGCTCCCATTTGAATTGTATAAAAAGGTTTGTATTCCTTTTTTGTCTACTGTTACATTGAAATGTTTGTATGATTTTTTTAATCGTTAGAAAATTTATTATACTGAAGTAAGAACAACCTGTACATCGGCCAGGTGTTCAATTAAGATTCTCAGCGTGGCTAAGAAGTATTTCGAAAATATTGAAATGCAAGAATTTAGGCGAACACCCATAGGCACCTTTTAATAACTTCACTTCAGTAAGTTAATCGCGGTTATATTTATTGTTCCGACAAGTAGAAGCAGTTTGCATTCGACACACTTTAAATTTGAAAAAAAGTCTTAACCATAACACAAAAGGTTGGTGTAATACATGCATATTACATGGAGGAAAAGGTTAATAATATAATAATAATATGAATACTTGTTTTTTTATATTAATAAAAATCCTTGCGGGAGAAACCTAAGATAATTTAAAATCTTCCTTTGATCGTTAGAAATGCATTAAGATTTATTTTGAACTACGAAGAATTTAAAGAGTTTAATATAAAATTATATTTTTGTATTATTTATATACTGTCAAACAATAAAACACTTAATACTTTCTGTTGCTTTGAATCAACTTGAAATAGTGATTTTATTTCGATTGAAATATGTATCTCAAATATGACATAAATAAATGTTTATAACTTCTCGCAATTATAGAATACATCAAATTGAGCACGTTATGATATTTAACTTAATTTCAATAAAATGACAGTAAGTGAGTGCACTAAGCCGACGATATATGTAGTAATGTTTTCCCCTTTTTCAGATTTCATTCATTAGAGATATAGGCGAATTTATTAAAATGTGTTCAGAAATGTCTAAGTGAAATGGTTTTTGAATCGTAAAACTATAAGCACGTCAGCAGATATTATTAAAAAGTTATTTGAGCAGTGTCATGTATAATTTGTATCACTTATAATGTGTTTACCGTCAATTCGTAGTGTGAAGGCAATTTATAAACAAATAAAACACTTTTGTACTTTTAAAACACTTTTGGCTTGTATTTTTCTTGTCAGAATTTTTATTAAATGATCAGAATAGTCATAATTTAAATGAAATTTTTAAAAAAACCTAACCTAACCTAACCTACTAACCAAAATTGTTATTAAATATTCTGACCGCTTAATATTTTTATTCTGACCGTTCATATTTTTATTCTGACCAACAATTGATTTAAATTCTGACCATTTAATTTGTTTCCTTTATTAAGACAGGATCATTTGTATCACCTTGAGAATTATCTATGGATGATAATGCTTGCTGTGAGCGAAATTGCATATCATTTAAACACAAATGTCAAACATCGATAACCTAAAAATAAATATTTTCAATTTGAAGATATGGTCTACTTGCTTCCCGAGAAACGTGCGGTCGTAGACCACACAACCTCCCTATTTTGAGTAGAGTACGCTCCCTTTTCGTGCTGTGTGTAGAGAATAGAGGGTTAAAATCATCTGACTTGGTCATGCCTTACATTTATTGACAAAAACATCTATTAATCCGTTAGACGGCATCGGATCGTAAAATGGCGTAGCAGAGCGTTACCATTTGGCCAAACTGGCTGGCAATTAAAACGTTTTCAAAATATCAACATTGCCTTTATTTACATTGAACTTAATATTGAAATATGAATAATATAATATTGTAAAGTTTAAATGTACAAATAATATTAGTTGAAGTCTGCTAGCGTCTGTTGGAAAATTCGTAATCAAATTATAACTATTAACTGTGTTTAAACAGATGCGTTATATTTATTTAGATTGCTGTCTAATGTCATTTGTCATATTTTGCCAAATTAACTTAAACCAATATTAGCATTTACAATTTACAAGCATCTTACAAGAAATAATTAGTAATCTGGTTTATATAACTAATTACTAAGATTATTCTACTCATAAGTATTATTTATGTTTGTTAATTAGGGTTAATTAATCATGATTTAAAGATACTCAGAGGTACATAATTCTCTTTGACTGCGTACTTAAATACTGTTATTCAATATAACAGTGATAATTTTATTCATTACGATGAGAATATTTTTAATATGCATATTTGTCTTCATTCATGCAGAGGCAGGCTGGAGGGGGCTCAGAAAGGCTCGCGCGAGCCCCTGTGATTTTTTGTCACTGTAATGCATTAATTATAAAAGTAATTAAATGTAACTATATATACAAATATTATATGACAATAAGCAACTTAACGAAATTAAATTAATATCAATAACTGCAGTCGATTTCAATTTCATTTTTCAAACGTTTTACTTAAGCCGTTGTAGATAATAATATAATATGTCAGAAACATGAAATGTAAACCACTGCAACCTTAAATTTAACTACTTTTTATATTAATAAATTCTATAGCACAAAGGTCTGCGAATATTATTTTTCCTAATTTAACAAGGGGCTCACCGGCCTAAGTCAAATTCAACAAATGGATCGCTGGAAACTCTGTAAACCCCCTCTAGCCTACCCCGTATTCGTATTTTTAATGCCTTAACTGATACATCCAATAAAAAAATATTTTTATAATACTGTTAATTTTTTTTAAAAAAAAAGTCCATTATTATGATACGGTTTCACGGAAATTTGGTAACGTGTTAAAATGTTAATGTGCGATAATTATTTAAACGAGTTATAAAATGTAGCAGTCTTTGGCGCAAATGGAAAGAATGTCAAACGCCAGGACACTCGAGAGAAAGTAATCTAGAAATAGATCGAATAAAAAAAGTAGATTGACTGGATGGAAATTCTTGGGATTCGGAGAAGAAGCTGAACGCGAACTGAACATGAAAGAAAGTATAAGTCAACCAGAGTCATCACCGCGGGATATAAGACGATCAGAATAAATGATCTTTCTATAAAGATATTTTCTCTTTGTAACCCATCATTAAAACCGTTTGCAATAATCACAATGCAAGAATGATAGCATCTAATTAGCGTCTTGTCGACTGTAATACCCAATACAAAATGTAGGGGAGGTTTTCCTCAATTAAGGCCAACGAAGACTTAAGATATACCTAAGTACATGGTAAAGGAAACGCAGTTTACAAAGGGCGTATAAATAGGTAAAGCTGGATTCTAACCCCATGTGTACTGGCATACATTTTGCATTGTGCGTTATAAAAATCTTTAGCTATCGATACAATTAACACTTCCTTGTAGAATGTCATTATAATAAAATAAAAAATCACAACATTTAGTTTGACGAGAATTTAAAAATATTATAAAATAAATTAACAACTGCAATATTTTCGAAATAATTCTATAATTCTTGGAGAATTCAATACTTTACTTTTTTTCATTATTAGTCTAATCTTCTCTGTCTAACGTGGTAATTTAGAAACAGCTTTGTTAATTTTCTAATAAAAATTCTTGAATAACTACAAATTTTTTAACGATTGCAGATTAAGAAATGGCAACTTCAGTATACAATTTCACTGACAAATTTAAACTAAAAAATGAACTGTCTTATACAGAAAAAGATTTTTACGACGCCAGCGGAGTGTTTCCCATAATTCGTACTTCAACTTTTCACGAATAAAAAAACTGGTACTTACTTGAAATACTTGACAAAATCGTTAAGATATTAAAAATATTTGTTGCAATACTGATGACTTCAGTCAAAAGTAAGCGCTGCTATTCAACTTTAAAAATGGCCTAATCATTATTTGAGTTAATACCGATAGTAAATCATAAATAATATAAATATGTCTTAAAACAGACCAAATTCTCTTGCAATGTTAAGTATAGAGAAGTAGTAAATTGGTATTGTCAATATTAGACTTAAATGTTCGTGTTGTCGAAGTGTTTTCACAATTGAAGAAGCTGAGAATAATTTTCTTACATATATAAATGAATCTTTTTTTACACTCCCTAATATTTTTGTCACCAGTCACCACTGGTTGACACTTAGTGTACTTGACTTCTTGTTTTCTACCAAATTCAGTTTTGTGAGCGGTGATTGTTACTTATTATAGAACGAGATTTTTTTTAAAGTCTGCATTTTGTGTCATGTGGGTCGTCTGCATCTCTGGCTTATGTAACGCGAAAGGGGTTCAGTAGTCAGATAATATCTATGGTATTCAGTGAAGTTTTCACTGTCATGCGGATAGCATTCACGGACGCACATTTTTTTAATGAACTCGGACACAGTAAGGATTACGTACAGCATTTACAACCTATGTTATGGAAAAAAAGTCTTTTTGACAACCTTACCTAACCTATCCTAGTACAGGGTTTCCTAAACGTTCCGCGGAACACTGGTGTCCCATGAAAACTGAACAGGTGTTCCGTGAACACCTACATAACTAAATAATCACACAATTATTTTGCAATATTTTCCGAAAACTAGTAAGGTTGATTCCTGGGTTTGTAATCCATTTTCCGTGACTCTGTTTTGAAACAAAAATACAAAGATCAGCTATTAAGAGATCTCTGAGTTAGTAGGTCAGGACTCCACCGCGTCCACCGATGTCTCCAGGAGAGTCCACCGATGAGTCAAAACAAGCTATTATTTTTTACTTCCGTTTCCTAGAACCTATTATTGTGAAGTAGAATTTTCTTATTATGCTGCAACAATGTCAAAGTGCAAAAATAGGCTCGACACCACCCCATATACAAATAAGAATTTAAATCGCTAATATTGTGCCTGATATCAAAAAGATTTTTGATTCAAAGGCCCAAAATGATAAGAGTCATTATGAGCTTTATTTATTCAAATTTGTGTGTAATTTGTTTAAAAATAATTAATTAATAAATAATAATTGTTTAAATAACTTTTTTATTTTTACGATTCTGTATTACTCAGAATAAAAAATAACTTATTGATTTGCGAAGTGTTGCATTGCAGAAAAGGTTTGGGAAACCCTGGTCTAAAAGCTTGGGTGGACTTTTTTAATATAATTAAGGACACATTACGATGAATTTTATAGCGAAGAAATCTTCCTAAAATGTTATGCAAATGAACTCATTTGTATATTCCTAATACTAGGTTGTAGATGTATGCTGCACTTGTTTTATCTCTTAAAAAATATGCAAGTGATAACGTTTTTCACAACCATATCATATAACAACTGACTGTACACTTAAACAATCAGAATCACGTTAAAAATGGTTTCATGTGTGGATTCTAAACTGCCGACAATAATGCGGGTTGCGAATGAAATGGATGAAAACAAAAAGCGCACAAAGAAATCCATCCCACTACTTATGCAAATCTGGGCAACTTCCTTTTTTTGTCCGAACCTCTTACCAAATCGGACACGGGTAATGTTGATGAAAGGCATGATTGAATAAATCTCTCACAAAGTATTTAATTACGTTTGTTCTACCAATGAACAAAATACAACCACTTCGCTACTACGAATTGCGTAGGAAGTTCAAAAAACAATTATTTGGCATGTTCGTTGTCCAGGATTAGATTAATTAACTTCCAACACCCAGAAAAAACGTTTGAAGCAACCAAAGTGAGAACTATTCATAGGTCATCGAAGGGTTTAACGACTGACAAGGGGAACGCCCGGAAAAAGCGCGGAAAAGCGCTCTGCCATTATCACAGAATTCCCCTATTGTGATCAGGGTGGCCATAATGAACGTGCAATTTTATCCCGTACTATTCCTTCTACAAACATTTCTTTATTGCTATGATAATTTTCAAACAGCAATTTAAATATTATATTCTTTAGGCTAATTATTCGACTGATTCTTTAATCTTTTATTTCTGTTGAATTTATATATTTAAATTTAATGACTATTATGAATTTCTAACTCGTTTCTATTTACTTTTAATTTTTGAGCGTCGGCATCACTAACTAAAATTCGGCAATAACAAAGCATTTATAAACACTATTTTATTGTTATTTTCAAATATGATTAAGAAACTAACAATGTTGATGAAAATCAACATTAAATGAATTTTATATCTACGAAAAAAATCTTGAAGTTCATGTACTTTTTTTTTGCGATTTTTGTCGCTAAAAATTTACTTCTAAAAACTCTACTACTCGACGTGGTTTCAAAGAGTTAAGAGTTGACACTTTTTTTTGTTATTTCGGAAAAAACAGAATGTTAAAATTGGGTAATCATTATCAAATGATATTGTCAAACAATGAGGAGCTCTGGCTTTGGTTTGAGTTTTTTTTCTGGTGATATTAAAATCCTTAATAATTTTTAAATGTCAGGTATTGTCAGTAATCTGGTGTATTCTCGCATAAAATAGTTTATAAATACAAGCCGTGGAAGTCTAACAATTTAAATAGAAACACACCAAAACACTTGCGATTTTATTGTTGGAAATAGTTAGTATCTCAATTTGTTTACTTGGATCAGATATTAAGATGGTGCAAATTGTCAAAACGTTGTATCGGATCTGTTAGTTCTATAGGGTATTTCAAAAGGGACGCTCGAAATTTGTTAGGTTATAGCAACAATATAGTCAAAGTGACATCTGTCAAATTTGTTGTTAATTGTTTAGTAGAGTACGGAAAATCATCATGGCAACGTGGGAAAATCATCAAATTTGGCCAAAAAAAACATTAAACGACGAGGCCCATTTTTGGATAAATGGATATGTGAAAAAGCATAATTGTTGGATTTAGGGCGATACCAATCCATACGAGATACACCAGCACCAAATACATCCCGAGAAATTTACTGTTTGATGCGGATTTTGGTTTGGCGGAATCATCGGTCCGTATATCTTCCATTGCCATAACCGAGCGCTACAGATTGATGATAAGCAACTTCTTGTAGAATAAACTGGATGATATGAATACCGATAATATGTGGTTCCAACAAGACGGTGCTACGTGCCACGCAGTCAATGCCACGATTGATAGTATTTATCCCTATTGAAACACCCTATAGTTTCAGATGACTGTAGATATCGACAGTGCAATAATTAATCAGAAATTTCAATATTTGTGTCTGTCTCGAAGAAGTAAAGTTTCGCAATGTTTTAATCAAGTGTCACCCGATTCGCCCATTGTCTAATACTACGCTTGACATTCGAAGCAAATCGAGCATGAAGAGTCGAAAGTTTAGTTTAGTTTAGAGAACGTGGAAGGCACTTTGTGCCTTTGCAGTGAACAGATTACGAGTATCGTTAGAGAAATGCCTCGCTAAACAAATGCATAGAATGTGGAGGCATTTGACCTTTATTGTCCTTCTCCAGCCTAACGTAATCTGACATTTTTGGCCACCTTGCGCAGCGTTTTGTTACTGTAAACATGAATAATTGAACCGGAGAGGGGCCATGAGAATAGGCAATCTTTGCCATTGTGTGTGGAGCCAAGAAAAAAAGAATATCATTGCGGTTTTTCCATGCAGCATTCACAATTTGGTATGATTACGAAGATACCACTGCATATCATTACTTCAATGCTTGAACAAATCTGGTATACAATTTGAGAAAGTTCACATTATTTGATTCGGATTTTTTTTATACAACCTTTCCTCAGAGGTATGTTAAAATTATATGAGCCCATTAGAGATGAAGTGAGCAAAGTAGTATTAAAAAAAAATATGATGCGTTGTAGTATTCTACACATCTTAAAGTATCGTAAAAGTGAAGTAACCTTTGTCGAAACACATTGCAATAGTGTTACATCCGTAAAATAAAAATATGTTATCCACCACAACACCAAATAAATACGCGATTGTAATGAAAAGTCAAAGAAAAAAGGTTTACCATTTTACTAGTTGGCTCATTTCACCTCTCGAGGGCTCATATAAACATGATGGTGATTTGATAAGTGCTGTAATTCAATTGTTTTGTATTCAATTCAAATATTTTTTCTATCGAGTGACGAGTGACAAGAAAAAATATTAAAAAGTCGAAGTACGGAAGCTTTTAAAATACACTGACAATATAGTCGAGATGGTAAATTTATGCGTAGACCAATTTATCACATTTGCCTAAAATATCGATTTGCTAACTGTGTTGAGAAACACAAAATCACTTTAACAATAGATAGAAGTATAAGACATGTGTAGATCCAGTTGGTATATTATATCAAAGTACTACTCGTATTTAAGAGGTGACAGGGGGGAGAGGGGGGGTTGTCAACTGTGACGATGTAGTATATACTTTATAAAATTAGAAATGAAAAGTATTTCTTGAAATATAGAATATAGTCGTGCTGGTATTTCCATGCTTGGACAAATTTATCGCATTTGCCTAATATGACGACGGACTAGTTGCTCTGAAAAAATGGTAGTATTTATTTATTCTATTATAGATGAAACGTTCGAGCATGAAAACTGTGTTTCGTTCCCATTCATAAATTTTGTTTTGACTTATGTGCTTTGTGCTCATTGACTTTTTGAAAAATTGATTGCGGATGTGAAAAATGTTTTTTTTTGTATCACAATAAAAATACACAATACAACCTCAATTTGCGTACAAAAAAAGCTAACCAACCATACAAAACAACCTTATTGATTGTTTAATAAAAAAATAGCACCAAATAAAATGTGATGCTAAGAAACACGAAAGGTCACGACGATTAAGCAAAGAAACACCCCCTCCCCTGCCTTACTGTGTTCACATAAAACTTGCCAATGAGTGAATTTGTTGATAAGATTAAATTACCTACTTAATACAGACTTGGTTACTTTCGTAATATTCGTAAATCCTTTTACAACAATATAACTTTATCTAGAAATCTTAATCATATAATATCTCAAAATTTTGCCAACTATTTACACCCCGGAGGGCATTTAAAATTGTAATTGAAATAAAATCGTTTAACACGTACTATTTCCGGAGTGTAAAAATTGATAAATGATTAAGGTGGATTACTATACACCAAAAAGTGTAAATCTTGTGACCTTCTATGTCTTCAAGTGCGAACTTTTGGTTGAATCTAAATACATATTTGCATTGTTGTAATTTATTTACAAAATAATGTCCATACATTTCATCAATACAAAGTAGCATTCTGAAAACATCGGCAAGGTGAAAGTTTTTTAATGATTAAGTTATCTTGCTGAAATTGACATGTAACTACATTCGTATCTATTACCTACATATATTAATTATTATAATATTTTAAAAATTAAATCTTTTCGAACGTGCTTCCTTTATCATGAAAATTCTTTATATAAAAAGTCTGAATATTTTAATCCAACGTAGTTTCCATCTAGTGGCAAATGCTTTGACTAATACTTCATTAGTGGTTCTAGCGAAAAACGTGAGCTCGGGATAAAAGAGCCGCGTTTTTAAATAATTATAAATATTAACTGTTGAGCGAGGAATTTATTAATTGGTTTGAACTTAAAAGGTTTTCATTGTATTTATATTGTTTTATATTTATTGATTCTGTCTGATTTTTGAAATACGCTTCAACAGACAAAATAAACACTTTTTAACAGACAACTAAAAAGCATGGCATTTTCAGAAAAACGTTTTATTCCGCCGAAGAGATAAATTGAGAACAAATACTCCATTTGCGAAAACACAGCGTTAATTTTAATTTTGTTTCGTCTAATAAAGTTTTTTTGCTTCCATAAAATTATTAATACTATTTTTTACTCATCAAAAATAAATATTCTCGTCGAAGATTATCTCTACAAATTTTTGAATTATATTGGCCCTCTATAGGTGAAGTCAGCCAACATTAAAATGGTAAAACTTTTTGCTTGGATTTTTAATTAAAATCACATCATTATTTTGTGTTTTGGTGGATTGTATATTTTGATTTTACGGAGATAACACTTAGTTGAAATGTGTTTTAACTGAAGTTATTTCACTTTAACGATACTTTAATACGTGTAGAAGATTACAACCCATCTAATTATTATTTTTCTTAAATACCACTTGGCTTATTTCACCTCTAATAGGCACTTAAATTATAAACATTTTTTTTTAGATAACGAGTTTATCCGCATATTGGCTCAATTATTATCAACTTATAGAGAAAGAGGACAGACAGGTATAGAAAAATATATTTCCCAACGAACAGACGGTAAAACTTATTTATATACATCTGTTGCAACGAAGGGACGTGGAAACTCAGGATGCGGGTGGTACGTACTGCGTACTGAAATAGAAGAAAAGCTTCATCCCTTAGGTTTCGCAGTTAATTTATAATTCATTGGGATTTTTAATTAATCTCTACCGGAGCGTAACAGGATTAAGTACAAGACTTCACTTTTAGTTGGGATCATTCGCCCTCTTATACCCACAAAGTTTTATTCGCAGTCTAGGAGCAGTTTAATACCTTTCGACCCAGAAGACATTTAACAAAGCCTGCTCGGAGAGTGCGCTCTACTAGAACCACGTAAATAAACAGAAGATACTAAGAACGGGTTAAATTCGTAGCAGTAAGCACCCTAGAACATTTTGGGTATCACATTAGTATAGATTTCTCTATGATATCAAGAGTGGTCAACACTGTCTGTCTTATTAGGTGGCAGTAGTCATGGGTTCGAATTACCAATAGCACACTGTCATTAATTGATGTATGTGATGTTTACATTTCCTTCCACAATCTGACTGTAGGAAAATAGATAATCACTATACACTGGATACTAATCAATTAATTGAGTAGTTCTATTAAGAATCTATACGCTCAACATTAGGATAAGTTATGGTTGAAAAAATATCAGAGTGTAATGAAGTCTGTTGGGCATGTCAACTATTGGTTAAAGGCGCACCGGTTTTTAGACTTCTATTGAGTGTACATTTTAAATGGGGTTATTTAATGACTCCAATTAAAAGTTCAACAAACAGAAAAGTTTTTGTCGAAAAAATAAGAACTCCCTCCCTAAGCGGAAGATAAAACAATTTTTCTCATTATTTTCAAAATAATTATTTTCTTTTTTAAAGTCAGCTATCGCAAAACATTAAAAAACTGCTGGATGTAGTAGATATTTCTTCTTTGTTGGGTATTCCCGAAAACGCCATTAACCCTGACCTGCTACTGCTTTTTCAGTACTTCATTCGAGAGATTCTTCTTCGTTTGGATGACTGGGCCTCTTGGGAGTATTTAAAAAGATTTGTAAGAGTTATTGTTATTTTCTTATCGACTCATTTGAACTTAATTTGTAGAACCATACATTTTTGTACTTCTTTCTAGATCAGATTATACATTCTCATATACATGCAGCAAACTATTTCTGTCTGTATTTAATCGTTAAATATGAAGCAGATAAAAAAATATTCAATATTAATTAATTAAAGAGTCAATTTCTAGATAAAAAATACATTAAAAAATGTACATATTTAAAATTATGAATCGGTGTGTAAGTATATATTATTTTATTTTATATAATAAAACAAATAGCCTACCACTTTTCAGAATTATTATTAAGCTGTTTATTTCTAACGGATATTAAATGCTTCCAATTATAATTTATTAGTTGGTAAAATAAATAATGCGTATCGCAAAATAGTTGCCAATATAAATAATAATAATGATTGACGATAATAATAATAAAAAAAACAAATATGATAATAACAGAGAGCAGCTTGTTGGTTAATAAAATATTATGTTGGTTCTTGGCTTCGTTTTATATCATTCATTATAACAACATATCGCTGGAATTGATTTAAGTTCTAAGAAAATAATGAGCAAGCAATAATTATTTACGAATTGGGGAAGAGAAAAGCAGGCGGTATAAACTAGTAATCTTGCCTATTTTATATGGGTGTGTATAATCATTCGATATTATTGTGTAAATCGTGAATAATTATTTATATAATATATTCTTGAGAATGTCGAACTTTATGTTCCTGATGATTATGTGGTAAGTCGTGGACTTGAATCGCTTATTCTCTTAAAGTGTGCAATACATCATTACGATACCAACGGAATAGCTTTATTATTGTTTAACTATATTGTATCCGGGTCCATGGTTGATGTCACTGGGCTACACTGTAGATCCTACGGGCTCGAATCCCAATACTAACTGTTATGTCTAACATTGCTTTCTTCCACCTATACAATCCTAAAAATGAGGCGTAGCGAGATAGATTAGCTAGCGACTAGTCCTGTCGTAGTTTTACACTTCCATCCATACTCTTTACGAAAAATAGAGATTGAGCAACTTCATTAGAAGTCCAAATGCTCCCCTTTGAGAACGGACGAGGTTAAATAATTAATATTTTATCAGATATCAAAATGAATTTGGACGTGAGGAGTTTAAGAAAAACATTTTTAGCTTAATTTAATTAAGCTTGTTCAGGCATGGGCTGCCGATTCCCCAAGGGAGGCAGAATCTTAAATGTCTCTTCTGCCAACCGAAACCTGGAAGACCGCTAATGACCATGCATTTCATAGGATGTAGTCGACTGAGCTACGGGATGTTAGGATGATCTGGGAGGAAGCAAGGATACTAGCGGGATGAGAGAATCTCGGATGCACCGTGTGTTTCGTAAAAAAGACTCGATCAGTGTTTCTGTAAAGAAAGCGTAATTATGACGGAAAGTATAACGGTTATGGATTGAACGGATAATTTATTGGAGACTCTTACCATGCTACTACTACCTGCTTATTATCCTGTCTTACAACATATATCTGCAGAAAGCAAATAAAACAGGTAAATCTTTTTGCGTCCATGATAAACGATATGATTATGTGTTATTTTATCATCGCACACGAAAGAATGTCTACAAGAGGAATCATCAATAGCACGCGTTTTTCGCTTACTAGAATTACCTGTTATTTATAATAATTTATTATTGTGTAGATATTTTGTCTAGTTTTAAATGCTTATAGACTGTTTACCTAGACATTACCTAGACCTACTTTACCTAGACATATTGATTTATAAATAAAACTGTATACATAAGAACTTCGATTATTCGGAATGATTTAAAGGTAGAAGATAATAAAAAAACTCACAATTGCCAGGTAAAGACAAGTAAATTCAGTGTGCATTTTTTTTAATTGAGAAATTTATTTATCGATTGTTGTTAAAAGTTTAATGTTCCGTTTGAAGCTGTCAAATTGTGGAACACATAAGTTGTTTTAAGTTATATTCTTCTTCGGTTTCGAACAGCTTCATGGCGACATACAATCAGAGAAAGCTTCAAAATGTATACAAAATATATCCCTTCCTTCGAAAAAATTCTCTTTGTCTCCTGTTATTAATTCTGTGATGTCGTCCATATCATTTTCTTCTCCGTTGCTGGACACATCTTAAAAAATCCACTCTACTGTCACGCAACAGTTCCTTTATTGATTTACTTGTGGAAACTGATGACGGCTTCTATACTATTTTTGTCTGCTAGCAATAACTTGTCAAAGCGTCTGTTTTCAATCCTGATTGATCTATTGATTGTATTATGGAATTAACATTTGATGGAATAAATTTTACAGTAAACACGAGCATAGCAGTAAATTCTTAAAATTTGTATTAATTTTGAAAACTTTTGGATAATCAACACATTAAATTCTTAAATAGTTTCATTATTTCTAACATTTTTCTGGACTTCCTGCACCACTCATATAATTCTATTCATACGTACCTTTAGTTTCTGATATGGTTTAAAAATACTCAGTAGCTTTAAAAAAGGGTATGCAATACGAATGTGAGATTTTTGAATTCTCATAATATTATAATAATAATATATTAAAATGTTAATAATTCTTTTTGCGGGAATCAAAGAGTTAGAATAGCACACGGGTGAAGAACACTGTAAGTGAAAATAAGTTTAAAAAGAATAATAATTTGTGGTAAAAGTTTAACCCGTTAAAAAGGAGCTGAGTTGGTCTACTAGAAGTGATTAATTAATAGCAAGCGGCGAGGATTGCGGTCTAGGAATTTCAATTATTTATTCTGAACTTTCACAGATGCCGCGGAGGTGGATTCGTGATGAAACTATCGGTGGACACTTTACGTCTTTACGATCTATCAAAAACACCATGGCCCAAATTCTTCAACGTAAGTTATATAATAAAAAACTTGTGACTCACTCGCCGGCGTACAGCGTAAATCGTAAAATAATTACTGTCGATTTTACTGCTGCTTTGGTTTTTTGTACAAAATAATAAAAATAAAACGACATAAGATTTTTTAACCGGCAGAATATGTTTTATATTTTTTTTTCATTACATTTTAGAATAAGCATAAGTTTCTCTGATAACCGAGAAGAAATTAAAAATACATACACCTAATCCTCTTTTTTGTAGGGTTTAAAAATTACACTGCTTTGTAATCTATTTAATTTATCTTTGTAAACTTCATCTTTTTTAAACAATTTTTCATCCAACGTATATTCCTCGTGTTAAAGGAAGAATAAATGTATTAAAAAAGAGCCCATTGTATATTATCAAGATTATTACTTAACTAGACTCAAGGTATTAGTTACAACGAAAAGGTTATGTCAGTGTTTCGGTGACGACGTACTGAACACCCAAACATTTTTCGAAACACCTGCAAACAAATTGAGTCAAGTCAACATACTTATAATAAGTTACAGTTTTCTGTAAGACCGAGTAGAAGGGGTATATAGCTTTCGTATCAAACCCGTTTTGTGAACAAGTGCTCGAATCCCGATCAAGTTTTTATTGTTTTTTTTTTTTCAAGATATGGATGTCTGTTTAACCGCTTCCATCCAACGCATACAATTCTGAAAAACCTAGTGGTTTAGAGGGTACTTTCGTCTCAAAATTCCTTACCTATTCCCATTTTTAATTTTTTTAACAGGAATTGTTTTGCAATTGATTACCAGCCTATTTTACTAAATATAATTTTAATTTTAAATGCTGTATCAGAAATCGATTAATTTCAAATGAAGAACCATTTGAGATAGAAACCGAAAAAAAAGTATTTTTCCTTTACATAAAACTGAAACATCTACAGAGGAAGGAATACAATTAATTTAAGAATTACTTGAGAAAGAATAATTAATTATTCTTTTCAGTCTTAACTTGTCGGGAAAAGTTTGTTACAGTTTTGACATGAATAACTTTTACATAATTTAAGATGATATTTATTTGAGCGATTATTTAATATTATGATATCAAGGGAAAGACATAAAAACGTGTATAGTGTGCTTTTTGGAAAGACAAAGGTACCGGAACTCACTTCTTGTCAAGATTTTTTTCTAATCTGTGTCCGTTCCCAATGAAAAGCACATAACTTCCTAATGGAGGTATCTGAACAGATTTTTTTATGAGGACTGCTTGTTACTCAATTTCTTAACTTCTCTTTCTTCCCGATGAGAGTGGTGGACTAGTGGTTAACTTACCGCTGTCGCTTTGCTTCTTACTGTGATTCGATCCCGTGAGATTTGTCACGAAAGCCAGTCACGTTGACCACTATGCTATGGACCAGACTGTTGGAAAAAGATGTTGTAAATAAGAACATTTGAAAAACAAAACAATGTTTAAAGCATTAGACCCCTGGTTCTGGTCACAGAGTAAGTGGTATTTTTTTTTAACATCGCATTCAAAAGAGACCGAAAATAGGAACAAAATAATGGTTTTTAAAACAAAATAAAAATAAAATTTTATGAATATTGATTTGAAACATTAAAAATTAGGAAAAAAGGGTGCCGGAACCCCGTTCTACCACGCTACATGGGAAGAAAAGCACTGTGTATAACTAGTAAAACACACGTTCTTTATATTTTAATTTGATGCGGGTACTCCAAATTGTAGTACGCTATTTTATGTTGTATATTTGCATTTTTTTTTCCTATGGTTTACAGTTTTAACAGAAGATTTTACCGAATTCGTATTAGCCAATTCGTACTTTTGCTAAATAAACAATATAAATATGTACGATCTCCGAATTACACATATTGTTTTTATTTGTGTGCAGCACTGCACCCCTCCTAGATAATAATATTGATTTATTTCATTTTTATTACGCCACAAACCACTTTCCTTACCCAGAAGCTCGAAATGAAAACATATCAAACACATTTTTTTTCATTAGCCTGACGTTAAAGTCCTCTTTTCTTCTACACAGCCCCTTCGGTAAAGCTGTGCCAACAAATCGGGGTAGTTGATTCTAGCCACACGAAAGCAGTAACTACATAAACTCTCATAACATGTCAGAGCAGTACAAAATTTGTTCAGCGAGTGAGCAGCAAGTCTATTTATTATAGACAAAATAATACTTATTTTAACCTGTTGAAACCAAAACAGCTTTGATCTTAAGTTTACATGTACATATGTATTTTGATTATTACAAAATACTATTAAAAGAAACCAAGCGGTTAACACCAGGGCAGTAGAATCGGGGGTTTTGAATGGAGTCGGAGTCGGAAAAATCTTACGACTGAGACCCTAATTAAAAAAGAAGTGTAAATGATGTGTATTCAAACCGCAATAGGCTATCATAGTGTTACCACTGAAAGCTAGGCTGGCTAAAGATGATCTGTTGGTATAGTGAAAATGTGAACATGAAATGATTGAAAAAAATATTTGGAGTCGGAGTCGTATTTTTTTTTACCCGACTTCACAGCCCTGTTTAACTCTCGCGGCTCGGAGACTAGAAAAATACTTCTCTGCCGATGGGGGTCGTTTAGGGACCCCAGTGGTTTCCTCATTATTGGCCTTATTCTTATGAATTTCAAAAAAAAAATATTCTAAGGGCTTTAAAATATCTCTGCATCATTCCTCATACATTTTTTTTTATAAAAATCCGTTTTTTTTTAAAATAAATAATCATATTTTAAGTTGCGCGTAAAAAAGACGTCATCCCAGCACAAATATGAAATTGCAACTGACGCGTTTAGCCCAGCTATCTTACGAACGATCGCTTATCGCGGGCGCTTATCTCGTTATCGCGTATTTATATAAACTACAAAAGGTCCAAAAAACTATGATATAAGAATACCTTAATTATAAACATTGTATCACCCATATTAAAATAGATATTTAAGAAAATGTGGGTATTGGGGTCGCATTTCTTGAGCTTAGAACCGGAAGAGTTAAAACACGTTGATTGCTTATTTAAAAATGTCAGCATTGATGATACGCTAAGATATTCTGATAGTTAATTGTACCTTTTTTTAACCGATATACACTAAGCTAAAGCACCCAAAATGACATTACTGTACGAAATTCATAATGGTTCTAACCAACTTTCACTCTAAGCTGCGTGCGCACAACAAGACAGTTGTTCGATTAATATTTGATCGGTCCGCGCAGCCTTTGAAATTTCCGCGCAGCTAACCTTTTGTCTTAGAGGGAATATTGGTTCTGACCCAATATGATATGGTTGTGTTGTGGTTTCGCAACAGCGCTGCTGTTGTTTTGTTAAATTATAACTACATATATTAAGATACGTCCGTACCATAAACGATGAAAGAAATTGAATCATTGGTTTGTATTTTGACATTTTTAAAATGTTTTCTACAATAAAATTGATAAAATAAATAATTATCAAATATAAAACAGTAGGAGTTCACATATAAGCAATTAGATGAGTTATAAAACGCCGTGGTACATTATCTATATTATAATAAAATTCTATAGACCACCTCGTGACATACTATTTATATAGAAAAGATTTCTCCCCCTCGATATAAGAAAAGGAAGACACGTTAATCCATTTTGTGGTGAGGTGAAAAGACTGCACTATTGAAAAAAGAAAATCTCCCGTTTCATAAATTTAACATTGTGTGTTCCCTACACCTTTTTAATAATTAGTTCTCACCGTATCTAATAATATCCAACACGTATTCATAATGGCAGGGTATATTTTACGTCTTGCTGATATATCCCCTTTTATTAAAAATCATTTCTTTGTGTCGAAAACGGTTCATATTATTATCTACAAAAAATATTGTAATAACCACTGATCTCGTACAACTTCCGTTATTGAAATATCCTGTCAGTAGAAGACGAATGAAGCTATTAAAAAACAAAACATTCTTTCGTACTAATCTCAAATAAATAAGTTATATTAAGGTTTTCTCTTATCACGAGCATTTTAAACTGATAACATTGACATTGATACAGGATTATTTATACAAAGCAAGTGACACTAATAAAGGTGTGACCAAAATTTGGTAGTAGGAATATGAAAATAATGAATAAATGAAGATACGGAAAAATTACGTTTGATTATCTAAATCAAACTATTAAGTAAGAAAAGTAACGTACAATAAATTCAAAGATTTCTCTACCGTGGGCTAGGTAGCCATAGCATGTTCGAATGGGGCCACAGAGAAAAAATAATATTAAAGGAGCCTTAGCACAGTTTTGGGGGGCCACGGGCAAATCCATAAAGTCCCAGGCTTTTCAAATCAGGCAGCGACCGAAAAGTCTAAAAAATGGCCACGGACCCAAAAACGTTGAGAAACTATGGTCTAAAATAATTATTATATAACAATAAAACGGTCATGATCTAAATAAATAAAATAATGTGAAATTACTACAAATAAGGTGTTTTATAGTTCTGACGATGGCGTAAGCCGAAATAGCTATCAACCTTTAACTTTTTATAAAACTGTAGAACTGAAATACCTTGATATTTTACCCTATTAACAAATAAGGTGTTTTATTTTTCATATTAAATATTGTGTTTTAATTTCTACATATGTTTTCCATCAAATATTTGAATTTGGCTTAGGAATCACCATTGCTTTCAAATCTGTATTTAAAATGTAAATAAGAAAAATCGAAATTGATATTTAAAAAAAAGCTTATTAATGATTACTCGTTGAAATCCTTAAAAAAAATATACACATAGTTATACTAATGATTGTCATGACGTTTTTTACCAATAAAATATCATTTTTTTTAGTTGTATTATGAGTAGAAGTTAAATACAATCATAATTCAATTTTGATGCCAACATGTTATACGGCAATAACATTATTTTTTTCTTCAATATCGTGCTGTGATGTTTTTGCTCACAATCTTAAATTTCGCAATTTAGAGGTTCGTGCGAAAAGTTTTAACTACGAGTGAATTGTTTATTGCTCATGATAAACAATACTTCGCATTCCATAACTTTGGCAAAAATGCTTTTTTAGCTTCAAAATGAAAAGCTTAATATCTAACATCATAAAAATGATATAAACCACTTGTTTTCCAACTTGAAATAAAACGATTATATGCCTTTATTGTTTCTTTTATAGATGCAATTAATATCTCGTTTTTTTTCACATAAAGAGAGAAAATGTGATTATGGTATTTAAATTATGTTTAGTTAATGAATGATAGACAATTGTTTTATTAAAAACACAATATTCCTTTGTACTTCATTCCACTTTATTTAATATGTCAGGACCGGTTTCGCTCATCGCGAGCATTGCCAACTGATAAGAAATATAATTTAACAATGCTATTTATACAAAAATTAAAAGTTATAAACAACAATTGGCATTGAAAAGAAATTACCAATTACATCAAAAGTGATTCTAAAATAACACAAAATTAAAATGTTTAACACATCCAACATATAATTAAAAAGTCATCCCAGATTAATATTCAAAATGCAATTCTAAATTTATTTTGAATATTAAATATAAAGTGTAAATGTGATTTTAATTAAAATATTTTTTACTGCAAAACTAATCCACATCCAAGAATTTCGACTAGTGAAGTGACATGCCACTTTAGTACACTAATTTTTAGTACATTGTTAATAATATCCTGCATTTCACAACAACGATGTCAGTCAGTTAAAAAACTTTTCGCTGCATACTAGTTATTTTAAATGATCAGAAATATATCGCTTTTAACGTTTTAATTAAGCATTTCCGTACGCAGTAATGCACTTATGCACTATCATTTAGCCGAGATAATTTGACATTTTTTTATCACGATTCCCCTACTCGACAAAATACACAAGTATAATAACTAAAAAAAATACACAATTTAAAAACCAAACCATGTGGTAACGACTGCAAACCCTTCAAAACATTTGTCAGACTATTTTCTTGGGGTGTGTTCCCATGGGGTACATTTAGTGCAAATTGAAAACATTTCTTCGCATATTGTCACGGACATTTCCAACTATATTTGTAAATATGTACGTACCAATACATAGTGCCAAGTAAGTCCTACGGTTTAGCGAAAACTGATGAATATGAATTTAGTTGCTAGCTCGGAGGGGCTCGCGCGATCCCCTTGTTAGATTCTACTGAGACCGGCGAGCCCCTTGTTAACTTATGAGAAAATAATATTCTCAGATCAAATAAGTATATAACTGTATTTTCTAATTTATATAATATTATATTATATTATCTACGACAACGTTAGTACTAATACACATTAGTATATTTTTAGCTTTTTACATTGATAAGTTTACTGTAAATTGCATATTGTTACACATTTTACATGTATTAAGTAACAATCGATTGCTTATTTAAGTATTGCACATAATTGCATAGGAGCTATAAGAAAAATCACTCCTTCTTCAGAACACTAAAAATTGCTTCGAGATTAAGCGAGCCATTTGTTAACGTATTGGCAGCCCACCGCTGGTTGCTAGTGTTTCTGGGCTTTAGATAAAATAACGAAACTTTAATTAGTTACTGTGAGTGACGTAGATAGTGACGAATATCAAAACCTATTTCAGTTTTCCATTTCAGACTACCATGAAACCATTTTTTTAACTTGATATATTATAATATTATGATTTAAGTATTCAGCCCTTTGATTAATATTGAATAAGCTCTTATTTCTTAATATTTCTAAGATAATAACAAAATTTTATATTTTAAAGCGCATGTGTTTGTTTTATTTCAATAAATTAATCATATAAATCACTTGTCAATTATTAAAATTCAACCATCAATGATTTTTAGCCTAGAAGTATGGATTAATTGTATTTTTTAACCATACCTACTTCTTCGCTCTGTAGAATTTAGTCATGTCTTTTTATTCTCGCCCTTGTTTTCTACCCTCTTTTTAAAAAAAGTAACTCGGGTGATTGGGTTGATATTTTTGATAACAGCCCCACAAATATCTTAACAACAGAATATCTCTGAATTGTAACCATACAATTAAATATAAATTCTTATTACTATTGTTACTATTTATGATTAATATTAATTCAAAGTGTCAGCCAGAATATCATGGCGGATTTATTAATATCGAGAGATACCGCATTCAATGATTTCTAGAGATATTTCTCTTATCCATTTCTCAAGTACCTTTTTCAGTCACATATTTAAAATCATATAAAGTCGTATTGGAACATATCAACAGAAATTCTTCTACTAGCATTGGTTGTTATTCAACTGCTAAGTCCTTATTCTTCATAAGGGGTAAGGATATGCGGGTATGACTAAGACAGTTTATTAATTCATAGCCATCCATGCTTTGGAAAGAAAATCTAATTGAAAACCAATTTATGAAACTGTCCATACTATGAGTCAACCCTATGATCACCATCACTAAAGCTAAAGACGTTGAAGTATTGAATACATTAATAGTTTATGCTACGTTTATGCCAGAGGTGAAGCATTTTTTCAATCGATTTCTGTTCGAAGGCATGCGTGTTTGTGACGTTTAAAACTTTAATCCCACTCTTCGAATCGTAAACTAATAGCGTAAGAAAAAGAGAGGTTCAGTAACTGAGTAAAAAGCAGTTAATTATGACATATTATACCTCCATTAGAAGGATATAATATGCTCCACATTGGTAGTGGATATGGATTAAAATAAAAACTGAAAATATTATTGAATTTCTAATAAACTGTATTATACATAGACAGGCCGGATTATCTCATAAGCGCAAGAAGCGCACGAGTGGGGCCTCCAATTTTAGAGGCCTTAAAATAACATATACACTTGGGCCTCGTATAACACGGTTATATGGTTCCACAAAAACGTCGTGTAATGCGACTCCGTGTTATACAAGGTTTGAAGTTCATACAAAATTAGCGATTGCGTTCCAAAAAAAATTATCGAAGATGGTTTATATAAATATGTACTTTATTTTTTTAAATAAACAAATATACATTTACATATCTATTGAAAGAAATTTTAATAACATACTACAGCATTCATTCATCATCATAATCAAATTCTACATGTTTTACTCTTTTTCGAGATCGGTTGTAAGTTTTCATCATCATCGGAGGACTCTGGATTTCTTGTGGTTTTAGCCTTTAGCACGGCAAATGTGTATTGTGCTTTGGTGTTCATCTTTTATTGGTGGTAAAACATTTTCTCCAGAGATTACTTCTGGCCACAAATTGGCAAGTCTTGACATCCTCAGAAAGATTTATCATGACACATTACACGGACGAACAAATCAAACATGTTAATTTTTTTAAAAATTGAAACCGTGTTATATAAGGCGTGTTGTAGAAAACATATGCCACAATTTATACAACCGTTTTGTATACGACCGTGTTATACGAGGCCCAAGTGTATTCTTTAAAACCTATATAATACTTTAAATTCAATTATGGTAATTCGAAAAAGAGGACCTCCAATTTCGCTTGGAGCTTCTCAATTTCTTATTCTGTCATTGTGCATAGAAGTCAAGAAAAATACATTAATCAATTTAAAACTATGTGCAGACAAATTGAGTAATTACTTTTCACTTCCTGTCGTACCTTTAAGTCTTATCAATGCGTGCTAAGGTGTATTAAGTCAAACCCGTTGGTCCCTGTCTTCCGATGACGCCATTCCGTTATTACTTCACTGCGCCGATGCCCTTTTTAATATATTGTATTGTAATCGCTTGCTGCTGTACAACCCCTAAGTCAGCGCCGTGCTGCAGTGTTGTTTAAACCGTAGGTGTAATAGGAGGGTCGGGTCTGTGCGAGTTACCCTATCATTAAAATTTAAGCAACTTGAGTTCTCTACTGATATCATCACTACTTAATCTCCGACTTCCATGCCACCACTATTCTTTCACTTTAAAGAGTACCTTCAAATAAATTCAACGTATTTTTCATCCACATTAAATTAATATACGACAATTTATTGCCACGAAAAGAAATTTCAACATTAAAAATGAGTGAATCATTGCTTCACGAAAAAAAGGTGGTATTCTTGAAACATGTAAACGATAAATGTTCTCACTGTCAAATCTTAGTGGAAAGGCACTATATTAAAAAAATAAAACGCTCTTTTGTACTAATTCCACATTTATTTAATATGACCAGAACCGGTTTTGTTCATCATGAGAATTTTCAACTGATTAAATCTTAATAAAAACACAATAATCCTTTGTACTTCATTCCACTTTATTAAAGTGGAATGAAGTACAAAGGATTATTGTGTTTTTATTAATATAATGCCTTTCCACCAAGTATTGACAGTGAACACCCTAAAAGTGATGATTAAATCTTGATGATTATCGGAAATTGGTAGTATTTTTTTATACAACATAACCGATATGTAGTACAGCCGAGAGACGTACTGCAATCTACCGAGTACCGGCGTCGTATTTGGTTGCCGTGCCCATGAGTTCGAATCGACGTACAGCCAGTTAACCGCTACAGTACCGTAAGGCCACCGGTGGCCGCTACATAGGCGCACCACCAATGCCGTAAGGACACTTTGTATTAAAAAAAATTCCAGTAAGATTTTTAAAAATATTTCTTTCTACATCTATACAATATCTCTGCAAGAAAAAGGAACCTTCTGCCGTTGGTTGATCTTATTGAAAAAAGGTATTATTTTAAAAGTCAAGCGGTAGGTGTCACTAGGGCTACCACTTATGGTGAAATCGACATAAAGGATCCATTCTTATGATTTAAATTTATAACAGAATTTTAAGAAGTTGTCCCACTTACTTTTTTTTTATAAAAATGTAAAAAATATATTTATTTATGCTTGTGACAAAACTGAAAGAAAAATCAAGTATACGAAATTTCGATAATGCAACTTGAAAAATTACAACTTGATATATCATTTTATAGGTAAACTTTTAACATAATGCATAAAATCCATGAGCCCTATTTTTAAAAAAAGAATTAAAAACATGTGGTATGTGAGTGTTTCTAAGCTTAAAACATCGTGGTACTGAAACGGTTGATTACTATTTTTTTTTTATCTTTTAATGATTTATATTCCTTTCCATCCATTGATCGTCCACTGTGGTCTAGTTGGTTAGGGCTTGCTATACCAACCAGGTGAGTCTGGGTTCAATTCCCGGTAAGATCAATGTCAAATTTAGATTTTTAAATTTAAATTTGATACCTAAGACGTGGGTGTTTGTGGTGTCAATTTACCTCGAGTTGATCTCGAGTGAATTACGATAAATTCTCATCTAGTTTTTCTCGTATGATCTTTCAACTTTAAAATACTTGGCGCATTGGCATTAGATGTAATGCTAAATATTTTTTCAGTTAAAAAAAAGACGGGTCATAGCGAGAGCACTTCGCTAACTATACTTTGTATATCAGAACTTTCTTTACATAATTTCCATATTTGAACATGAGAAATTATCAGGGATATGGAGTCGTCAAGAAAAAAGACGACTGCGACTCCGCCCGTGGTTAAAACACGACATTCATTATTTTTTAGGCTTAGTAGCATGCAGTGGCGCAACTTTTAACCATAGCGGTTTAAATACAGTTCTTTTAAGTATTTTTAAATGACCACGTGTGTTCTCATTGGGTGTGGATGATTGGAAATAAATATTAAATTGTGGTTTTATTATTAAAATAAACAAATACTTTCTTTGGGGATGACTGAAATAAGGGCTCGGTAGAGGAATCGCAACGGTAGGTGGGTTATTTTATAGGTACGACGAAATTCGTGCGCCTACAAACACGACTGGGGTGCATACTTAATGATCCATACTGGATGTAATGTGATGCATAAGGGAAACTTACAAGACATAATTCACGAGTGCTGAGCAACGAATTCAATGTTTTACAGTGAGGTAAGTGCTGCTGAATAAGTCATCAAAAAAGTCGCCGCGAAACCAAAAAACGGCAGAAAACAAGAACCCAAATGACCAAGGTACGAAAAATATTTTTCGACAGCTTCACTTTCTGATAATACGAATATATTTATATTCAACACGGTGAACAAGCACCTTTCAGTGAATTTTAATAACACGTATAAATCACTTTTAAGCAGGACTGTAGAGTCGCGTGAAAAAAAGACGACTCCGACTCCGACTCAAACTCCAGCTTTAAAATAATTGACGACTCCGACTCCGACTCCAGCTTTAAAATAATTAACGACTCCGACTCCGAGGACATTTTTCAATAATTTCATTTTAACTTATATATATGTATACCATCAGATCATCTTTAGTCAGCCAAGCATAACATGTTGACACTTTTGACTATTTTGTTTAATTACATAGAGATCATTAAATATATTTATTGATTTGGCATTTACTTGGTAGAACTCCATTTTAATAGGGTAAAAATATCTAAGTATTTCAGTTCTACAGTTTTTTATATGTTATACGTTGATAGCTATTTCGTCTTTCGCCATCGTCTTCGCATCTTAGCAAATTTACGTTTAAACCATAGTTCTGACGATGGCTATCAACAGTATCAACGTATAACATATAAAAAACTGTAGAACTGATATACTTAGATATTTTTACCCTATCATTAAATATATTTTTCAACAAAAAAAATTGAGCCGCTCATTTTTCACGACTCCGACTCCGACCAAAATACCGCGACTCGACTCCATAGCCCTGCTTTTAAGGCAGCGGTGGGCTGCCAAAATGTTAACAAGGGGTTCGGTTAACCTGAGAGATATTCACAGTGTTCCAGATAAGGGGTAGATTTTTTTATCACTCTTATAGGATAATTCGCAGTAATTATGACATCAATCAAATGTTATTTAATATGCATTTATTATGTAAAAATATCTTAATATCTTTTAGTATGCACCCGAAAAAATGTATTTTACGAGAAATACAATAAAGTCTTTTGTTTCATAATACATATAAACCATTTACAACAATAACTGTTGTTCGCCGGTCTTGGTAAAAATTAATAAGGGGCTCGCGCGAGCCCTGTTTTAAGGTGTTCACTATCAATACTTGGTCGAAAGCCATTATATTCTAATGAAAAAAATAACTCTATGTTGTATTGATTCCTCATTTATTTAATTTGATAAGAATCGGTTTTGCCCATGACGATCATTATCAAATGATAAGAGAATGCAATATTACAGTGCTATTTTTACAAAACTATATATTGCATCGCTAATAAGGCTCAATAAATAAACGTACTAATTAAGAGTTTAACTGAAGCAATTTTACTTCGTTCTCAATTTTCATATAAATAATGAATATTCCTTAAACGGGGGACTATATCATCAATCATCACTCTGCCCTAATGATTCCAATGATACAGTATGGGCGTGAGTTGCAACGCGGTTTACATGACAGCAAACAAGTGTTTTTTTTTTGTATATTATTAGATTAGGAAAGAAAACTGGGAAAACTTTTTTTTGAGAGACGAAAATGTATAGCGATCCTCTGAAGCATAAACATGCAAAAACAAATTGCAATTTAATTGTATTTAAAATTTTGATTCGCAGGTGGTGGATTTATTTTATGAATGAATTTTGTTATTTAATTTAGGGAAGAATATATTATATTTCAATTTTCTATTTCATATACTAGATTATAATACTCCTATGGAACTAAAAACAGTAGGAATTAGTGCTGGAAAAAAACTAAATAAACATCGACGCATTTAACAAAATATGTACATCAATAAACATTCGATTACAACCCTATTCATTTTTATGCTTCAAATACACTTAGAATGTAATTTAAAATGCTATTGTACACATTTCACATTTTCACTTACCAAAATCAACTGGCAGATGAATAATTGAACGAAACCGGTTATAATTTTAAATTAAAACTATCAGTTACTTGTAAATAGTTCAATAAATGAAACCTGCCCGCCAATAATGGACGTTTCGAGATAACCAAATAAAACAATTGAGCTGAGAAGAAATTATTTCACTTTAATTAATATATCACTTTTAGGGTCTTCACTCTCAATATTTGGTGGAAAGGCATTATATTAATAAAAACACAATATTCCTTTGTACTTTCTTCTTCTTTATTTTAAATAAAGTGGAATGAAGTACAAAGGAATATTGTGTTTTTATTAATATGATTAATATGTTTATGTGTTTCATTTTTGGTCTTTATTAAGCATTTTTGCATCCGTAGGTCTAATAGAAACTCTTGTGTCATCCTTTATTGTGACAGTACTGACAGTGCATAGATTCTTTTTGCGGCGAGTATAACATAAAGCAGGGATCACCAACCTTTTTGAACCCTAGAGCGCATTCTAAAATATTGGTAGGGCGACGGGCACCGACTATTTTTTCTAAGGATATTTATAATTGGATAAGAATAATAAATATTACATATATTTTATCAAACAAAATAAACAATTTATAGAAAAGTATACTATTAATCCAGTCATTGTGATCTTTGACACTGTATTTCATTGGGCAGCGCCTCATAATTAGAAATGTATGATGATGTTCCTGTTAGCAAACAATCATAAAGATACTCATCGGTGAGTCAAGGTCTATACTTTTTATAATAAGTCTAACCAAAAAAAAATTAAAACCTTAACAAATCAAAAGATTTGTTTTATTTTTTAAAAAATCTTGCCGGTTAATGTTAGAACAGAAATCGGTCAGGCACAGGGTTGGGTATCCCTGTCATAAAGGATTAAAAACAATCGTCTTAAAGCTGCCACATCAAGAAATGAAATACACCAAAACAGAGGCAATATGTAACATATATCATTATCGGTGGGGAGGATCCAAATATTATAATTAACGTCTTACATGCAATAAAACTACTGAACAAAACTCAGTAACAAAAAGTAATTATATTAATTGTATCTTCAGTCAAATTTCATAGCCCAAAAAAAAGGCTGTAGAAATATATTAGCAATAAACATTTTACAATGGTTTTATGGTTATTGTTGACTTCTGTTTCACGCCTCTAATCTGTTAGAAACACTCTGTTTGCAGATGTCATACAACTCATTCATTATTCATCCTGTAGTAAATATGCAGTTGTAGTGAAAACGGTGGCACGTACAAAATAACATAAGGGAGCTGTGTTTATTCTATGATTATCTTTAAACGAATATATTATATTTTGGATGCCGAGTGACAAGGCTGAATACAAAATTAACAAGCAATAATGTCACACTCGCATCAATTGCACGTCTACATATAATTAATACGCCGTATGAATCTAATGTCTACGGAATTAATTTGATATCTTCTGCGACTAAATTAACTCAAATAAATTGGACGTTTTTTTGTGAAATATAAACAAACTGTCACAGTGACAAATTCTTTTAATGAATTGTGTTTCTTTGTCTTTTACAACTTTGACATATTTGCCAGTGTTTACGAAAGGCTTCCTGTCATTCTTATTACTTTTCATAAAAGGTCAGATCATAATTTATTCTATATGATATATATTTTCAACATTTCTGTCTGTGTTTTGGTGTTGTTTTCTGAAAAATTGACAAAAAATATAAAGTTTTTTTTCAACAGAAGTATTAAGGAAAGTCTATTTTTGCAATATGTTAAATAAATAATAAATAAATTATGACGATTAAGTCGTTTTAATTTCGATCGAAATAGCTGGGTCCGTTGTGAATATTGCGTGTTCGAATCCCAGCGAGGACGAATTTTCCATCGATTTGGTGATTACTGTTTGAAGGCGTGGATGTCAAATTTTTTCTTTTCTTCACTTATCAGATCATAAAAATACAACGTAGCAAGAACCATTAGACTCTATCTTTTTTATTCCTATTCTCTTCGAAAAGAGAGAATGAGCAAATGAGTTACAAACAGTTTTCGTAGAAGAATAGGTTTCAATAAGATCCATATTGGTAGCGGACATATACAACATACACTGTGATCATATAAAAGTTAGCTGATAATATACGTAATGTAAATTGCACATTCAGCAATATTTTTTCTCGAAGAGAGTAACATTATTTAAGTTTAAAGTTTAGTATATGTGTGTTTATGGTTGAAAAACTTAAATTTAATTTATTGGAGCCTACATGCTTCAAATATACATTTATCGTATTATAAAGACATTATATCAATTTTCACCAAAAAATGATCTATTACGTGGTTTTAGTAAGAAAGTTTTATAACCGCACATTTCTTTGTTTTCAGCAAAAGTCTTTTGAATTATTTCTTATTTGAAAAGCACAAAAGTTTTCCATGCAATTTGTAAATATTCTGATTGAATGAATACCGACCACTAATTGGAGAATAATGAGTTTTAATCAGGGCAATGAAGTATCTGGAATATATAATTTTTAAGAGATTCTTATGTTTAAGCACTTAAAATCAATAAATAATATCAAAGATAACATTTTTTTCAATGGAGTATTAAGAATATATTTCATTATACATAACTATATAAGCTTAGTAAATTATGATAGTTATATTGTTGGTATCTTTTAGTCGTGGGAATGGCTTGAATTGTAGTGAATATTCCAAGGAAAATATAATTTCACTTTTAGGGTGTTCACTGTCAATACTTGGTGGAAAGGCATTATATTAGTAAAAACACAATATTCCTTTGTACTTCATTCCACTTTATTTAATATGTCAGGACCGGTTTCGCTCATTACGAGCATCGTCAACTGATAAGAAATGTAATTTAACAATGCTATTTATACAAAAATGAACAGCTATAAACAACAATTGGCATTGAAAAGAAAATACCAATTACATTAAAAGTGATTCTAAAATAGCACAAAATTAAAATGTTTAACACATCTATCGATTTTGTTTAAGCATGTACACTCACCAACTACTTGGAAGCGGGGAAAAATAGGAAACTATCATTAAGCCTATTCACTCTATTAATGTCATTATTTTCATTGTATCACTTTGTCAAAGTATTCCCAAATTTTAATTATGTTTGTAATTACTTTCAATCCCCATTCTAAATTTATTAATCTGAGATGACTTTTTAATTATATGTTAGATGTGTTAAACATTTTAATTTTGTGCTATTTTAGAATCACTTTTAATGTAATTGGTATTTTCTTTTCAATGCCAATTGTTGTTTATAGCTGTTCATTTTTGTATAAATAGCATTGTTAAATTATATTTCTTATCAGTTGACGATGCTCGTAATGAGCGAAACCGGTCCTGACATATTAAATAAAGTGGAATGAAGTACAAAAGAATATTGTGTTTTTACTAAAATATAATTTATCAATACTACGTAGGGAACCGGATATATGCGTTGCCTTTTGAAGCGACATAAGTGAATTTTAGTCAATGTTTTTGAAATTCTCAGAATTATTTAGTGGCACGCATGTTCGAGTCAGCTTTCTTACCAAGCGAGAGTACTGCGTTCGATGGCTGGTAGACCGCCGAATGGCAAGGGAGTTGCTGTCGAAATTTCATTAAAATTACACCACGGTAGTATGCCACCCTGGTATTTCGTACCGCGGCATTTGATTGGGGTGGTGAGCAATGGGGATGGCAGGGTAAGTACTTCAATGGTGGCTGGATGCCTATTGAGAGGGAGGGGGGGGTTTAAATCGAATTTCAAACCGCCACATCTCGCTTGATTAATTAATTGGCGATTCTTTGAGGGGGGCTGAGACTGGTACGTTCAATTTGATATGAATATTGAATCCTTGGACGTCAACCTTCAACAGCTGGCGCGTTCAACGCTAAATGATGGAGTAATTATTCGACTACGTAAGCAAATAAACGAAGCTAAGCCATGGAAGATAAGCACACGGTTTAAGGAAAGCTTGCCGCCGTTTGCGCAAAGGAAATTAAAGGATGTTGCGAGATTTTGCCGTTGATTGATTACTGTTCAATATTAATTTTGATTGTACTTAAACTATAAAATATAAGAGCATAATATGACGGGTGGTAGCACAGCGGTTAACGTCATTGGTTTCTTTGACGGATCTCACAGGTTCGAGTCCCAGTACGAACAGTATTTTTGAATCAATTTCTGTCCGAAGGCAAAGGTGTTTGTGATGAATAAATATTCCCTCTCACACTTCCGACATTTAAAAAACGGGGCGTAAAGAGAACGATAAGTGAACCATAAGTCTTGTCCTAGCTACAGTGGAGTAGGAAGGGTTCCTGCCGCCCGGAGGGATCCTTGAATTTGCCGCTCCCAATATGACCTCTTATTTTCTTTTTAAATCACTTAAACTAATTATAAACTATGAATGTGGAGTTTTTACCACAGGTGGCTTAAGTTTTTGTATGTATACATATAATTTCTCGCAAAATATCGTATTGATTTTTGAAAATGCCTTCCCCAAAATGTGCCGCCCGGGGCGTTCTGCTCCTACCGCACCCCCCTTGCTACGCTACTGCCTAGTCATATCCTTATTTCCATACTGCTTTCTTTAAAAAAAGTAACTGAGTAACGAACAGTTCAATAAATAAAATACTAATTTGTACAAATTACACTTTAAAATTTAAATTTAAATGAGGACCGGTTTCAGAACGGTTCTGGTCATTTAAAATAAAAGTGCAATTATTACAAATGAGTATTTTATTTTGAATATAATGCCTTTCCACCGAGCATGACAGAGAACACCTTAGTTAAAAGTAATAGTATCAAACAGTTATTGAAGTTTTTTCTGCTGAGAAATCTTCATCAGGATTTCATATGCTTCACATCGGGAGCGGAAATGGATTAAGCAAAATGTTTTTCGGTAAAAATAATCGCGAAATCGTCAGCAATAATCAATAACTCCCGATTAATAATTTTTAAAAGGTTGAATGACGATGAATTTGGAAAAATCTCCAAGCTGACGATACATCAGTGAAATTGTTAAATACTACAACGTAAGATCTGAGTTCTACTGGATCAGTATAAATAATTATATATGTATAAAAATAATGCTTCTATTCAAACTGTCCGTTCTAATCTGCATGATGGGAAACAATATGGCGAATGAGTTTCATTAAAAAGGTATGTAGGTTGAATGGCAACTGCCCCCTCGGCGTGAAGCTTCATTGGAAACTGAATAATAATAGCTACCCCTAAAAGATAAATATTCGTGGCTAAAGTGTTAGCATATTGAAAACGTGAGCTGAAAAGAATGTAGATTAATTGATTTACCCGTGAACAGCTTGTTTGTCTGTACAGAGACAAATCTCTACTGCCAGCCAAAACGTGAAATATTGACACAGTTATTTCCTTAAAAATGTATTTGCCAGTAGTTGGTTGTTGACGATGTCAGTAATAGAATTCGATGAATTGTGACCTCAACCAGAAATGGATGGAACGCTTATTCGGCTCGGTTTAAATAAAAAAATATGCTAGTGTATATGTAGAGCACTCGAATCGTTTTTACACGATATTGAAATAACACGGTCCACTAAAATGAACAAATACTATATTTTTACACGAGTTATTTGCTCTAACACAATTACCAGACTCAAAAAAAACAAGCGGATAACGGATTTTCTAATAACATTCATCAAAAAAAGACAGTAATAGCAAACAAAAGGCTTCATTAGATTCTAACACATAAGAAGTGTCAGGAATTTTTAGCGGTGAAAGTGCTTTATGTTCAGTTCCTAATAAAAGTTTCAGTATATAATCAATAGTATCATATATAGAAAAGTATTATTTTTAAAAATTGTTGTAAATAATATTTTGTATAATTTTCTGCATTATTACATTTTTACACGATTTTCTATACCACAATGTTATTCTTTTTTAAAATAACATGATTTTTTGTGGAACGTATTTACTTATTGTAATTGAGCATTTCAAAAGAAGTCGATTATTATAAATTGGTTATAAGCTAGTTGCTCGACTTCTCCCTAGGTAGTAGAGGTCTGCACGGGTCGCAATTTTACAAAATTACCCGGTCCGAGCCCGAAATACTCAGGCCCGAATCTAATACCACACTTGTTACCCGAACCCGACCCGAAGCCCGGATTTATACTCCACAGACCGAAAAAAACCCGTTTTATACAAATTTACAACAATTTACGATTCTCTATAGTACTGGTAATAATTAAAATCATCATGGCTGACTTATGACACGAACATAGTCTGAAATATTTTTCTGAAGAATAAATTCCTTACCCGGGCCCGGCCCGAGCCCGAGTCTCAATTGCGCTTACCCGCCCGAGCCCGGTCCACGGGTCGGGCCGGGTAAAGACCCGTGGGCCAGGCCCGGGCCCGTGCAGACCTCTACTAGGTAGTGAGTAGGTAATGAAGTAAGAATGAGGCTAGGAATGATGACGTAGTTAGCTGATTGCTTTCTCTAAGATACGAATAATAATAATCTCTAAAGTTCTCATACACACAATCTTTGAATACAAATCCACAAATCAAATGATTTAAAAATAAATTTATAAAAGCTTCCTGTCCGAAATTTAAACCCTTTATTGTGTGACTGAAATTACTTGGCTATCGTCTAAGCCATAATATACATTTTTACCAAAGTTTTTTTTTCTGTGGAAAGACTTCGCGTACCATTTGGCTTTCAGAAAAAACAATAAGAAAGTATTTCTGAAGTAAATCTCATGATGAAGTAATTACGCTTTTACTCACTTTGAGTTATCGAAAGCGAACTAACGAAGTTAACGTCTGGTGAAATAATAAATGTGACGTGTACATTAAGAAGAAAAATAAAGCATATCCAAAGATATTTTGAGAATTAACTGTATCATCCATGTTTTGTTAATCATTTAAACCAAAAGTTAACGATTTAAAGATATATTGGCACTGGGAAGTAAAACACAATATAACAACTATTTTCTAATGAAATAAACACTCTTAAATTTTAATCTTGTAATTAAAAAAATAAAACACTCTTTTGTACTAATTCCACATTTATTTAACACGTTGGATCCCGGAGCCGTGTTTTCACGTGATAAGCTAGCCGAGCGTTGAGTCCCGTAACCGTGTTTTCGCGTGATGGGCTATGTTTTAAAATAGAGCCATCATTGTGGTATCAGGCAACATTTTGTATAGGAAACTCAGTTTAATCATTATAACAGATACTAAAATTATTCTAAATCAGTCTTTTAATTATTACTTTTATTAAAAATAGTAGCTAATATTACCAAGCAAAATTGAAGAATATCATAACGCATTTGATGCGTCCATTGGTCCTCCTGAAGATTACATGATGTACAGTCACCGAGTTCATTTTTAACTTTAGCTTTTAATATTCTATAAAAAAGAATGTCAAAAAGCATTTCTAGAAATATTGTGTTACAAATAGCAGCAAGAAAAAGAAACCAGGGGTGGGCTGGATGGGGCTTGGAGGGGCTCCCGCGAGCCCCTTGTTAAATGAATAGAAAACAATATTCTCAGATCAAATTAGTACATAATTGCAGTTTCTGGCATATGTGTTGTCTACGACAGCTTCAGTATACACAGCAGTACATTTTTAGCTATTAACGTTGTTTACGGTAAATTGCATATTGTTACATATCATAAAAGTAACAATCGATTTCTTTTTTAAGTATGGCATATAGATGTGATAAAAAAAATTCACTCCTTCCCCAGAACACCGAGAATTGCTTTGGGATTAATCAAACCCGTTGTTAACGTATTGGCAGCCCACCGCTGATCGGAACAGATTTGGATAATCACGAAAAATTTTAACTGACAAGAATATACATTAAAGCAGTGTTATCTAAAATATCAAGGTTGTAAAAAATAATTGGTAATAGAAATATTAAAGGAATTCATAGATAAAGATACAACTGATACAAATTATAAATAAGTAAAATCTATAAATTTTCTTTCTTCATTCCTTCTTCCGACCATATTTGTTTTTATTACCAATTGATGTGTCATGAGCGAAACTGGTTCTAGCCATATTAAAAATATTCTTTCAGCTTATACGAGACCAACATGATAATTCCACCATTCTTGAGAATGTGAAACTAAATATTTCTGAATATTTTTTGAGAAATCGTGGACATGAATCGTTTGTTCAACTTGTTTTGTATCTGCCAATAGGGATGCCACTGGGGAGAGTTTTAACAGTTTTAAACAATAGTGCTTCGGATTTCGACTTGGATTCCACGTGGACATGGGTGAGTTACAACGAATACTATCTTTTATGTATTAAAGTAGAGAAAATTGTCAATCTTTTGCAATGTTTATGTAAAAAAAAATAATGTGGAATTAAAACAAAAGGGTGCTTTAATTTTTTCATTATTATGCCTTTTCACTAAGTATTGATAGTGAACACATTAAAAGTGATAAATTTTATAACTAGATATATTCATTGCTTAAAATAACTACTGTTGTTAGGCAGGATGATATGATGCATTGGATTTATGTACGGGTAAGGAGTTATTGTCATTTATCAATGTAATTTACTGTCAATCATAACACAACGACTTCTCACAATATTATTTGTATGCAGTCTAAATGCATTTTGTTTTCGGAAAGTAATGATTCCTATTACTAAAGACAAACTATTTGGTTTTTATTTATTTTTTACGCTCAATGCAAAATCTCATACAATTTTGAGTATCAAGCCGAACCACTCAAATGGCTCCAGACTTAATCGATAAATGTGTGGAAATTGAAGTAAAACTTTGCTACATTATAATACTTTTTTTTATTATTTCTATGACTCAGCCAAATAGAGAAATATTTCATTATTACGATGAGTCATGCCACGGCATTATGATGCGTCCTTCACAAGACGAAAAAAACATTTCTAGTATTTCTTAAAAAAAAAGTGCACGAAAAATGTACCTTCAACAAAAATTTGAAATAGTATATATTTTTTTATATATGTCCGCTTCCAATGTGGAGTATGTGGCTTCTTAATGGAGGTATCTCAAATGTTTGCTACTCATTCGCTCAACCTCTCTTCAGGGGTGGGCTGGAGGGGGCTCGCGCGAGCCCCTTGTTAAATTTCAGCGCGGCCGGCGAGCCCCTTGTTAAGATAAGAAAATCATTAGTCTTAGCTCAAATCAGCACCTAACTGCAATTTCTGTAGATGGTTAAATTTTATTATGAAACAGGACTTAGTAGCCCCTTCATTTTTTTTATTCAGCGTTGTGGGCTTCCGTGCTGGACCTCATGGGTTCGAGATAATATCTAGTCCTGTCCTAGTCTTATCATTCTATCCCTACTACTTTTTTTGGAAAAGAGAGGTTGAGCGACTAAGTAACAAACAGTTCTCGTAGAAAAAAAAACTTTTTTTGAGATACTTTCACTGGGAGTGAAAATGGATACAAATAAATGGATAAGATTTACCGAGCCCCTTGTTAAGATATTGGCAGCCCACCGCTGCCTCTCTTTTCCGAAGAGAGTAGTAGGGATATAAAGTTAAGGCCAGAACAGGACTATTGGTTAACTAATCGCTCATACTACGCCCAGTAATTGAAGTATCGGAAGGGTGAGAGGGAATTTTTAGACATTACAAACACCTTTGCCTTCAATAAATCGATCGAAAAAGTGCTGTTCGTACTTGGACTCGAACCCGTGAGATCCAGCACATAAGCCAACACCGCTAACCGCTGCGCCATAGGCCCAATAAAATACATTATTCACTTATTTAAATAAAATGTTACTTCCAAGATGGAGAATATATATGTACTTCTTATAAAACATCTAATAATTAGCTGTTTTTAAAAGAATTTATTGTTTTTCAGTCGATCAACCTCTCATTTTACGAACAGGGAATGAATATAAACTACCTGCGACCTAACAATTCTCGCTAGGCCACATTTTTAATATCATAGTGGTGGAAAGCAGGGGAACATAAACATCTTTGTTTTTGATCATGGATCCATGAATCTATTGAGAAAATATTTTTAAAAAAGACAGGGGTGGGTTGGAGGAAGTTCGGAGGGGCTAGCGCGAGCACATTGCTAATTGGATTTGACGAGAAATTAAGAAAAAATATTTTTATCGTTAGATTAGAATTATTTTCATAATGTACGTTTCCATTATAATTTTGGCCGAACACGACCCGAGTTTCGCCTCTCGGCATCTTCCGGTGCTATTCAGTGCGCGAATGCACTCGAAATGACTTATGAAAACTTTTGAACTTATGAAAATAATTCTAATGTAAAGTTAAATTTCCATCAAGCACCTTCAGTCGAAATTCTAAATTATATTTTTATCAGATCAAATCAGTATATAATGGCAATTTCTGACATTTATTTATTTTCTACGATGGCTTAAATATAACATATGGAAATAATAGTACCCATTTCTGCGTCAATCTAGGAACTTTTAACTCTTGCAATCTAAGGTAGGAAAGTATTTTTTTAAGTATTTATATTAATTTAAAAAAAACCTTCCTTCCACGGAACACCTCGAAAAACTAAGTCCCATGTTCCGCGTACTTGCTGCCCATCGTTGACAAAATACATAGCAACCTAGTAGAACGAGTAACCAAAAGCGTTGCCACCTCGACTATAGAATCAAAACTAATTGCCTCAAATTTAAGCTAAGGAATCCAGAGGAATTTAATGTGAAGAAAATTTCGAGACGGCTGGCTGGTGATAATAAAATATTTTTCAAATCCAATACTAATTATTACATTGTGTAGGTACCAATCGTGTTCAATTGTCGTGTCACGTTCTTCGTAATCCGAAAATAAAAATTCGGAAAAACGAGATGGAAAAAATGAATAAAAATTGAAAAGAAAAACGCGAACAGTGGTTCATTAATCATAAACCGTAAGATCGCGTGCGGCGTGGCGTGGTGGCTTTAGTGTGAGGGGTCGGGGGAGAATGCAGGATGGGGGATTTTTATGTTTATAGACGTAAAAAAGAAAAGAATGCAAAAATGACGGAGAAAATAAAAGAGTTGAAATTGAGATATAAATAAAAAAGGAATTAAAGCGACATATTTTAAATATTATGTTTTTTTTCTGAATTTGCATGTTAACGCTCTTTCTGCGAAGTTGTTTGATAAAATTATACTCTTTTATTTTTACGAACTTCATAATTTTTATATTATTTGCTGTTAACTTCTGTCTTAGTGACGTCATAATATTATCAAAATAAATATATTATATAGAAAGTGTTGCATTTCTTTTCAGGAACACTTTTGTTTATAACACTGATTTACTCGTTAAAACATGCTGGTATATTGGTATTTTAATTAGCAATATATTCCTACTGAACGAATGTAAACTTTTAATTAACTTGTGCAAAAATATGATAATTTTTGGAATATTTCATTTAAAATTGTGTACATAATATGTATTTAATATCGAATTGTTTTTATTCATATTTTACTGTAGGCAGTGTGAAAACTTAATATTTTCAATCAATTATCATGATTAAAATATCTCATTCTCCACATAGTAGCAACACTGTGTTATAAATCAGTTACCAGTGCCGGCGTGAGGTTTTTTGGCGCCCTAGGCAACGGTTATTGGCGCGCCCCCTTTTTAACAAATCGTCCAATTTTTTTTGAAATAAAAAAAAAAACAATTCGGAATCATTACATTTTTATATATATATATTCATGTCTGCTTCCAATGTGGAGCATATGGTCTCCTAATGGAGGTATCTCAAAGAAAGTTTTTCTTCGTGAACTGTTTGTAACTGAGTCACTCAACCTTTCTTTTTCGAATCATACAGAAAACGATACATAATTATAACGAACAAATACACACATCAAAATAAAATGTAGATTACTATTATTTATTATTATTAGAGTATATAAAAAAGTTTTAATAATCCATTTATGCGCCCCCTAATGGTTTGCGCCCTAGGCGGTTGCCTATTTCGCCTGTATGGTGGCACCGGCCCTGTCAGTTACAAGTTTCAACTGTTTTTGGTGCAAATTATTAAAAATATTTCAAATAAACAACAGTCCATAAACAATAACATATTCATTTGTCTACTGTGGAATCAGGTAAATTTAAATGGCGCCACTGTCATGGCCAATTCTCTATTTGTGACGAAAAAGTTTCCAACTCACACCCTTTCTCTTTACTTAGGTTGCCAACAGTTATTTTGAGCTGGAGACTCCGGATTTAGTGATCAGATCATTATAAACTACAATACAGGAGTGATCTTTCATTTCGTACACGTTTCCACTGTGATTTATTTTTCGCATCCTGATTATTACCGATAACATTCAACAATATTAATTAAACTTAATATCTTCTGTCGTTTTTTTATTATTACATCAGCAATAAACTCGGTTTTTGATAATAACATATTAATGGTAATTATGAACAAGTATGATCGGTTTATCGATTATGTAATTATTAAACAAATTTGACTTTTATATATATTTTTTTAGTTTATAATCTTACTTAATATTAATAAAAACACAATATTCTTTTGTACTTTATTGCACTTTATTTAATAAGTCAGGACCGGTTTCGCTCATTGCGAGCATTGTCAACTGAATAAACCTACTTGTAACAATGAAAGAAATAATTTTATTTATTATGAATTTTATTTTTTTTTGTATTTTTTAAAGTGGCTGTGAATTTATCTGTGTATGTGAAAGACATTTCTGATGAAAAAGCGTGAATGTAATGAGAAAAATGATAATGTTTTTAATTATAGACCTTCCCCCTTTTTTTCTTCAATAAAAAAATTTATCTCCGGGTCAGCATCGGCATAATGTTGACAAGCTTACTCGTTCGTAATAGTAAAATATCTTAAAATCACAATATTTAAGAAAGTAAGTAGTTCTGAATGTATTAAAGTGTTTTTGCTGCTTAAGAAAACTAGTAAATTCATGTGTTGTGAAAATATGTGACGATAGTACATTTTATCTCGAAACATTAAGTGTTTAAGTAAAATAATAATTACCTAATTGTAGGTTAACTTTTAATTTATGCGTGTGTATAAATAATAGTGCTGCGATAAAATTAATTGTTAACCTTTTAAATCAACTAGGCCGATAGCAACGTCATAATTAGGTTAAGATTTTGATCGTGAATTAAATTAAATTATGAAATATTTCAACTGTTCATTTTGTTTCACGGAGTGGCGATCATAGTTTCTGATAAGATAAACGATAATATTATGCACGCGCATTGAGGGAAATCGTTTTCTTTTGAAGTTGTCAAAGTTGCTGGAAAAAGTCTTCAAATTTTCCTGGACAAAGCTCTTCTTTGTTTCGAAGAGTATCCGACTTCCTCACCCCGTTTCTTTTTATTTTCCTCCGCGAGTCTTCAACGTCCGGCCGCAAATTGAAAGCGACTTGAAACATTTCAAAGAACAAAATAAAATAACGCTGAATAATGCGCTACTGGAGTACCAGTCATCTTCAACTAGATGTCATCAAAGACAGCGAATCTAAAAAGAAAATATACCAAGAAAACATACTCACTGTTCAGTGTAATTTCATTGATTGGGTGTCATTTGTATAACATTTGTTTAACGAGCAAAACTGCAAATTTCTTAATTGCACATTATAATGTATTTTAAGAAAATATTTGGCATTATATCTAATGACAATGCGTCAAATATTTTGAAGTTTTTTTACGTGATCAATTCGGGGAAAATAGACATCACAAATACCCAAGTCTTAGATACATAATTTGAATTGAAAAAAATCTAAATTAGACATTGAAATTACCAGAAATTTAGATCCACCTGATCGTAAGAGCCAAGCTCTTACCAACAAGACCATTGCGGGCGACATAAACAGATATTTTTGCGATATCGGTACTGGAACAATAATAATGAATTCCGCAGCAAAAGATTCAAGCTTTCTGTTTCTGTAGCCACGTGATTAACATTATAAGCAGCGGTGGGCTGCCAATATCTTAACAAGGGGCTCGGTAAATGTTATCCATTTTTTTATCCATGTCCGCTCCCTATGTCGAGTATATGGCCTCCTAATGAAGGTATCTCAACGAAAGTTATTTTTCTACGAGAACTTCTTGTTACTTAGTCGCTCTACCTCTCTTTTACAAAGAGAGTAGTAGGGATAAAATGGTAAGCATAAGACAGGACTAGTGATTAACAAATAGTAGCGCCCAGTTGAATTGAAGAATTGTAAGAGTAGGAGGCAATCTTAAGACATCACAAACACCCATTCCTTCGAACATAAAATAGATAAAATAAATAAATAGAAAAAAATGAAACGACAACTAATTTTCAAATTTATCTACAGAAATTGCAGTTATGTGATGATTTGATCTAAGACGAATGATTTTCTTATCTTAACAAGGGGCTCGCCGGCCGCACCGAAATTTAACAAGGGGCTCGCCCGAGCCCCCTCCAGCCCATCCCTGATTGTAAGATGTTCGTCCTAGCTTTCCACGGGCTCGAGACCTTTTTTTATTTACCGGCTGTCTTCTTGGTAATAAGTTGGTATGGTTCTGTATTTCATACATTATTCATAAACAATGGACTGATATTTAACTTGATAAGTTAGTAAGAATTGTTTCATATAAAATAATAAAATTGCTCGTTCCGTTATTGGACACGTGAGTATTTAAATACGACTTATGTGTTAGCCCTTAAAAGGTCTCAAGATAATCGAATACGGCTTAATCCGAAACAGTCATCGATCAAGAATAAAGATAATTCATGCAGAAAGTTGCTCGCGTACCGTCGACTGTCGGCAACTGATGTGTGCTATATAAAGCCATATAAGAGGGTGGACCTAGAATGTTATATATGGTGAAATAATTAGAAGGCAGGAATTGTAAAAACAAAAGTATAAATCGTGTAAGCCACACGGACCATTAGAAAAGAAGCCATCTGACACGCATACCACTTTTGGAAACAGCATTCTGAGGAAATTTACACAAAACGGATCTTTGATTGCAAATCTTCGTGCATGCCACTTTCAGTTTCATTTAGTTGAACGCGACTTAGCTTATCTAAGCTAATGTGTGGAAATCTACGCTTGTGCTATTTAACCTGCTCCTGAAGCTGTGTTGCTAATGCTCCTGAGCTTTTAATTTACTCGGTTGCGCAGTAAATGTTTCGAATCCCCGAACAAAAACATTCCCGTGCAGTAAAAAATGTAAGCAATACTTCCAACATATGTAAGTGCAGCCATCGAACCATCTATCTATCAGTGGCTTAGTTGGAAAGAGCTTTGCCGTAGCGATTAGTTGGGGATAGGCTTAAGTACCAGTGAGGTCAATATCAAAGTTGGATTTTTAAATTTAAGTTCGATATCTTGAACATGAGTCTTTGTGGTGTTTCGTCTCATCGAGTTTATCTCGTATGATTTTCAAATTTCAATAATAATTCAACGTATTTTTGTGTACTTAATATTTTCGTAAATAAACAAATCTACTCTTTTTAAATACTGTATATACTTTAGGTAGCCATACTAAACTTTTCTTGGGCCACATATCGATTTTCGCTACGTTTTGTGGACAACAACATCTTTATAGGAAGCCACATATATAATAATAACGATAAAACTCTGTTTTATTATATTTTCATTTATTTATACATTGTCGTTTTCGTCGAAATTTGAAAACAATACCAGATGTTTAAAAAGTGCTTGGTGACTGATTGTTTTGGGCCGCATATACAAAGTAAAGCCCAAGTTGAGTATGGCAGCGTTAGGGATTTTAAATGATAAGAGCCTTAAAAGTGTTAATGTGTCCTTGCATACATACAACGACCTATTTAATTATTTGATATACTAATGTCGGTGATAAGATACTTACGTCGAAGTAAAGAGAAAGTGATTTGCTTAACAATCTTCCTTTCTCATCTCCATCCTAATCCTCCGATAAGAAACGCTGAATGATACACTTAACGTTGCATTCAAATACTTTTATTAGAATGCTTTATAAGGAGACTTTCCATAGATAATGACACCAAAAGAAGAAAGATAATCAATCTGATTGAAGCTACAACTATCAAAATGTTTCTATTCAAATATGCAGTTGCTTATTTCGCCGCCTTCTTCCGGTTCTAACACACACTAACAATCAGTGGCGGATTATCCTATAAGCGCATGAGGCGCGCACTTGGGGCCTCCGAATCGTAGGGGCCTCAAAAATGGTTTATATTAAAAAACCCATATACATTTTGTTCAGATTTTTATGTATTTTACACGAAACTTCTTGATGTTCTTATGTTATCAGAGAAACAGTGCCTCCAAATTTTATTGCGCCTGGGGCTTCTCGTGTGCTTAATCCGCCACTGCTAACAATCAATAAATAACAAAAAAAAACAAATTGATTTAGTTCCCTCATTGGCCAAGCACAAGACTTGACAATGTAACCATTCAATTGCTATTTCATAATAATTATTTAATAAGCAGGCTTATTGATTGAGTTTGCATATGAATTGGTGGAACTTCATTATAATATGGTTACAAATTTAAAAATGTATTCGAATGTTTTGGACATCTATGTCAATATAACGCTATCCAAACTGGTAGCAGTAAAAAAAAGAATTACGTATAATAATTATAAACAAGCTAAATATCTTTTTTGGCGCACTAATTTTTAATAAAATATGATGAGTTTATGTATTATACAACTATACATATATTTACTTTTGGTTGGGTTAGGTAAAACATAGATACTATACAAATATATTTTTAACCTTTTCTGATTTATAATAGTTTTTTTTTCTGTTGGAACCCGTCAAACTATGCTCAATTCAACGGAGTTTTGTCTTTTTACGTATACTTACTTATTGTACTTATATTTACTATATGCTTTTTTAAATTATTCTTTAAAAGCGATTATTACTAGGAAATTTAGAGAGGAGATTGCTGAATAATCATAAAATTTGGTTGCTGATTATCCCACCACCACACGTTGTGTATGCAGCCGCTGTTTCATAAATATATAAATAACCATAATATATATATATTGTATGAAGAATGTATATAGTTAAAAAAAGGAAAATATTTGAATATGTAGGTTATAAGGGTATAATATTTAGTGGCTGGTTATAAACAAAGTAAAACAATGTTATGTTGTAAAAATAATCAAGAGAAATAAAAAAAACGAATGTTAATCATATTTTTTATTGAAAATACCTTTAATAATATAAAACAACCATTCCTGATCCATAAATATACCGTGCATAAAGGGAAATAATATTTTTTGTTAAGTGCAGCAATAACATATCCATACAATCTTTGTTTTACGATGCATTTAAGTTTTTTTCCTTTCAGTGTTGTTTTGTTCCATGTTTTTATGGAGGTTTTTTATGACCGTTTAAAGATCTCTGGCCACTTGATAGGGCATGACATGAAACAGGGCAGGTCAATAAAATTAATTCCAGTACCTATGGCAGTTCACCTAACAGCGGAGCATATTGTGGCAGCCCTCCCAGAATTCAGGATTTCAATATGAAATTGTGAGAAAGACATATTCGCTGTTTTTTTTTCCAATTTCAACCAGGTTGTAAAGTGAAGATTTTTTATTTTGTTGAACGTATTGGGAGTCTCCTTTAATTCTAACTACATATATATTTATGCATTTTTATCACAATATTTGAATTGAAGTAAACAAAAAAAGATTAATATTTCATATACAATATTAATGTTCGATTAAAGTATATACACAGTCCAGTTTATTAAACCAGAAATCTCCAAATAATCTGTTTTTAGCATGATGGGAAAAGTAATATCGAAATGGTTGTCGAATATTTTTCATTTGTGACCGAGATTTATACATGAAAAAAAGAAAGTACATACTCATTTGTACTTATCCCACTTTTATTTAATAGTCCAGAACCCGTTCACTCATGATGAGCATTATCAACTGATCAGTCGATAAAAGTTGAATTAGTACAAATGTGTATTTTGTTTTTAAAGTAAATTAAATCAAATTAAGTAGTAACACAATGATGTGAACGATCGATATTGATTCCAGAATTTTCGATGTGTTTTAGACCTTTGATGATTTCTTTTAAATTCTACACTGTGATAATAACTAACTCTGATATTTCTAAAACATCTTACAAAAACGTAAAAAAGTATTGTTCAACAAATATTTAGAGGAAAGAATATATAGTGATACATCACTTTCAAACCTTTTCTAATTAACTACATGAATTTAGAAAATATTCCACAGTTTATTTTTCATGTACATAATTACGTTTAGGCACCCTTTTACAAGCATACAATTTGTAGAGTTACGAGAAAAGCATTAAAGTCTGATTATATTCTTTTTCATTCGATAAGATTGGGTTGATAAAATAATTTAAGTTTCTAAATAACGTCATAATAGCCTTGTATATATTAATCTTTAAATTTTAGCAAATAGTGCGACAGACTATGTTCTCTATTGACAATGAATTACGTATTCGCGATTGCATATCATAATTGTATGAAATAAAGATTTCTTATTAAACATAATATTTACGTAAGAATATTAAAAGATAAGTATGCGACTCGCATGTTTATGTGCTGAGATTGAAACAGCAGGTATACCAATCGCATCTCTTGAAATGTTTGTATTCTGATATTCATGCCTTGTTAACATTTACAAGTATGTTCATCTCCTTCAAACTTACATAAAGCATTATTATTTATATAAGTCATCGCTGAAGCAACGTGACGTTAAAAGCTGCCTAAGAAATTAATAACTTTGTGCAATAAAGCTTTTAAATTATATTACATTTTTTAAATTATTATTTAGTTACTGAAAGCTCGTATGCTCTACTGAGAGAGCTTTGAAATTAAAATAGGCGCTCGCTTACTTACGTAATTTGCCGGAAATTAATGAAACTGGCAGTGTATTGACAAGCTTTAGAATAAATTACAGTGGAACCTCGATCTGCCGTTCTAGCATTGTTCGTTTTTCCGCATGGATTGTTTATTTTTCATAGTCCCGACCAAACGTCCACAAGAACAATGTAAAATAGTCCCGAATTACTCGTTCCCTGATTTACCGTTTTCCTCGATCTATCGTTTAAATATTTTGGTCCCGTCACAAATATTATCTCGATTGACCGTTTTAGTTGAATATTTCTCACAAATAGTCTTGCCTCGCATCTCGCTTCGTGTTTTTTTCAGTGGAACCCCGATCTTCATTTCTCTCTATCTTCGTTTTTTGCATGGATCGTTTATTTTTTACTCGTCCAAGACGCCGTCCCGCAATGATAATGTTGAATAATTCCACGTTGATCATTTCCCGATTTACCAATTTCCTCGATCTATCATCTAAATATTATTTTTCTGTCCTAATTACTATCGCGAATGATCGTTTACTTGAGTATTTCTTTTTTCGCTTATATAGTCACACATCGCATCTGGTTACGCAAATTTTTCTAACTCAAAAGTCAAAACTAAAATGCCTAAATGAAGACAACTAGAACTCTAGCTGAGAAACTGAAAACAATTGCAAGGTGTTGAAAAAAATATTGGAGCAAAACAAGTACAAGTGTCTGTCAAAATTTAACGACCAAACTACAAATAGAAAACTTAGTACGTATTAAGCAATTAAAGAATAACTTGATATATTCTTCAATAAAAAAAGTGAAATAAATCAGTTATTTTAAAATAAACATTTTTTGGTATTATTTGAAGACTTCCCGCATTATCGGTTTCTCGCATTATTTGTTGATTTATTACGGTCTTTTGGAAAACGTAGAATCGGGGTTTTGCTGTATATGTTATACGAAAGTATAAATAATTTAAATTACATCGAGTGCTTTATATACAACATTTCACAATTTAAGTAAATAAAGAGAACGCGAAAGAGTCTTTTGGAATCAATTCGAGTAGAAAGACATCACATATAAATCTTGCGGTCATTAGTTACGAGTCTTATCACTTACACAAGCAGACAAATCTTTTGTAGACAAGTATCAAGGGCATTTTTCAATTGGTGTCTAGTTGTTCGATGTCGGCGATTGAGGCTCGGAGAGATTGATAATTGAAAAATAATAACTTAGAATACCGCACGACGGTCGTCACAATGTCAAGGAAAAGTCCCGAGTCCCATTCAAGATAATCAAGACGTGATAAACACAATTTATTATTTGGGATAAAGCATCTTTAAAATATTTTACCTACTCATTCGCCTGTATTCCAAGCGGCAACAACTCCAGGAGTGTATATCTGATAACAAAGCAGTTATACAGTCATAATTACAGGAATAAATTGCTTTTTTCTTCCTGAAATTTAAGCTGTTATACGACACCGCGATCCAATGACTAAAATCGTGAAATTGTCCCTGCCGCCGTTTCTTATTTACCATCACGAATTTTCACATGTTGAATTTAATTTCGTTTCGAGCAAAACATGAATATTAAAATTTGTATGATTGAATGCTAGAAAAGAAATTTTTATTTTGGGGACTGTCAGGCTGAATATTTCATAAGATTAACTTTATATTTTTTTTCACGTGTAATTGCAGTGTTATAATGAGATTATATTAATGTTTGTACGCCTATCGATCAGAATGTAAGTAATTTTAAGAATGCTTACACTTTACAGTTGAATAAATAAAAATGAAACGATATATAAATATAGCTTGGACAACGTCTGACAATTAAACAGTGTAATGATTATTATAATTTGAAGTAGTTATAATATGTTTTTAATTTAAAAGTCTGCTTCAAAAGCCGTGAGACATTTAAAGCTGTTTAAAATACGCAGATAATTTATTATTATTTTGAACACTTGCCGTCCCACAAATACAAATTAGTCAAATGACATTTGTTTCGAGCGATAAAAAACGAGTCGAGTGCGACGCTGTGAAAAATGGGCGATAGTTATTTCTTTTGTAAACGGGCGGGCCGACCACTTGACATTTTCATACTCGGAAATTGTAGTGAGACAACGATATTATTTTTCTATGAACACATTAATTAATTTAATTAAACGACAAATAAATCATTTTGCTATGTCAATTTGTAACACTATGCCACTTGCGAATTTTTATCCTATCTTTATCTTTATTCGTATTACATTTAATATCTATTATTAGCAGGGAAAAAGATTTCTTTACTTTCGTGTTATGGTGTTGTTAGTATAAATTTTCTACCGCATGCAACACTCGGTAATTTTAGCTTCTGTAATATGCCCCAAGTGAAAGGCAATGTTTTATGTAGCCATAAATGTGTCTGACACCTTGACAAAAACAACTGCAATACTGAATGGCCGTTTCGAATTTGGAAAATTGGGAAAATTGTTTCTCTATTATGAATAAATTATTGTGGAATAGAAAATAATATTAAAATTATTCCTAAGTTGTATAAAAACAATCAATAAACAACAACACTATGACGTAAAGAACTATTTCTTTTTTGTGTCTTTAATATAAATAGCTTAAATCTATATTATACAACTAAATCAGAATAATACTAAATAATTTCACTAGTACCACAACCAGTGGATAAGTAAATTCAGCTTATATTTTATATTAAAAATGATTTTTAGCTAATTCGAATACATCGAAAAAATACCGAATCAAAATTTAAGTAATCATCGCAAAAATGTGAATGTCCCTTGAATATTTTTTACTGAAAATAAAATTTAAATCACTACATCTAATAGCTTTTCATAATTAAAAATATATATATATAATGGCGTAATGGTAAAATACGTGACAATGAGCAATGGATTAGACAAACGATAGCAAAACAGTTTTTAGTTTAACACAAACATAAATATATTAATTTAAGTACTTATATATATGTATATAATAATGTTGAAATTGTTATATTATATTCAAATTGATTCCCAGACATTGATAATATTGTATGAATGCTGTTTAGTGTTATATTGTTTTTAAAGTTCTTTTACGTGTCGTCTAGTCTCTTATCTATATGGTCACCCTTTGACGGAATTCAAGTGAAAACGTTTAAAAGATAATCAGGCAATAAAAATATAAAAAAAACAAAATATCAGCGTTGGTGAACTACTATTAGCTTTCTAGTCCAGTGATAAGTGCAACATGCCAGTTCTGAGTAGCTAGCTAATGTTATGAAATTATGAGTTAACTGATAACATTCGAGCTTTTTGTCAACAGTAAAATTTATTCAATGTTCGATTCAAATGCTTATTATTTAATCACTTTTAGGGTGTTCACTGTCAATACTTGGTGGAAAGGCATTATATTAGAAAAAACACAATAATCCTTTGTACTTCATTCCACTTTATTCCCATTCTAAATTTATTAATCTGAGATGACTTTTTAATTATATGTTAGATGTGTTAAACATTTTAATTTTGTGCTATTTTAGAATCACTTTTAATGTAATTGGTATTTTCTTTTCAATGCCAATTGTTGTTTATAGCTGTTCATTTTTGTATAAATAGCATTGTTAAATTATATTTCTTATCAGTTGACGATGCTCGTAATGAGCGAAACCGGTCCTGACATATTAAATAAAGTGGAATGAAGTACAAAGGATTATTGTGTTTTTTCTAATTATTATTTAATATATAATTGAACTGTAATATATAAGCATTTAAATAATAATAATAAACACAACAAAATAAACGTATTCTAATATTATTTCGGTGCGCGAAAGGCAAAAATCGTAGTCTTGAGAATGTTGAAAAATATTTGCCATAATAATTACAATACATACATACATATCTGTACAGAGGAGGCTAACAACATCAGTGGAGGGGAACCTGCGTCCTCTTGCCTACTCTGATGTGGCTTTTTGACTTGATCAAAATATTCACTTTGATCAAACACGCGAGCATTTTGAAAAAAAGCGCAATCAACCCATTATGTTTGACAAAAAAAGGGGGGGGGGTGTCAACGTTTTCTTTACTGCGGCATTCCTTATATTGAATCAGATAAATGAATGTGGCCTTTAGAAATGAAAAGGTTCCCCACGCCTGAACTACAGTCAACTCTTATATTTTTTTACTATGACTGTTCAAAGCTTTTTCATAAAGTCTGTGTTAGAAAATCACTGTACTATTTGTATTGTAGAACATTTGAACTATACGTAACTTTAGATATTTTTTAATTAAATATTACAAGAACGAGCGTCGCAAGTTAGTTACACTTAAGGAATCCAATCCTGAGCCAGAATGTTGATCCTGGGATTTCAAGATTAGAATTTCGTGATTCCGGGGCTGGTCCAGAAATTACGTTTTTTTATTAAGCTTTATTTGTACCAATGAAATTGATAAAACTGGTCAAGAATGAATTTATTCCATATTATATAACACTTTTGTTGTATTATATTATTCCTTATATATAGACAGGTAATTTTCCATGTATATGTTGGCGTGATAATAGTATTTTTAATATTATTATTCATTCATATTTTTTATGTATATTTTTATTTCTATATTTTATTTTAGTGCTCAAGACATTTTGATATATATATATTTAAAAATCCATGTTCACTCGCAACGTGGAACATATGTACTAACAAAAGCAACACACAATGTACGCCACTGGTTTTGGTAGTGTACCTCATTAATTTTGGTATCACAGCTTAAAATGTCTTCAATTTACCTTACATGTATTTACATAATTTATTTGAATTTGGAATAATAAGGCGAAAATGGCGTGAAATAAAAATGTCGGATATTAAATTAAATGTACATAAATGAAACGGGAATGCAGAAATTACATTGAAATAGCGAGGAAACGTGAACACAGTGTACGTGAAATTCAGGTTTCACTGTTGGTGCTTTGGCCTAGCATCTTTCTAATCAGACACGTGAAACCTGGCACTTTTTGATTGCTAAGTGTTTAGAAAACCTCCATGATGATCTGTTCATAGAAGATGATTTTTTTAAGTGCCTTTCCACAGTGGGGTATACAATAAACTTCTAATTGAATATCGAAGCACGCTTTGAAACCTCAAAATTTATTAAAGGTAATTTTTAATCTATCTAGTAATCTAATCACACATTTGATCGTGTCAACATTGGATATGATAAAACGAATGATTTGTTTTAAATCGCTTAAAAAAATAATTGAAAGATTAGGCCTTGTTAGTATGATGGTGGGATTGATTTAAATAGTTTAAATTAGATCACGAATATTGATTTTACTACTACTGATAAATGAAAAAACACTTTCGCTTAATAAAATGAAAAAAAAATAATACACATCGATAAAATCCCAACATTGACTAGGTTCATATGTATATATGAGACATTATATATAGTTTCATGGCCAACGTCAATAAAACAACGTTTTTATTTCCAAGTTTGTCTTGTAAACAAAAATCCTGACATTCAACATGTAACCAAATCTGTATCTATATTATACATAGATACTCAATTATGTAAGTAATTATGTAAAACCATTTTGTTTATGTTGTGTTATATTCCACGGCGATGGTTAAAAAAAGCACATCTCAGAACAAATGTCACTCGTAATTTGTCAGTTAATTCAAGAGAAACGAGATACCCCATGCACATCAAACGCACGCTGTAAAAATATCATCGAATAAAAAAAAACATTCCACAAAAATAGCCCCGAAACGTTAATCGAACTAAAAAAAATACACAATCGTGGGAAACAGGTATAAAGACAAAAGAACACCCTTGTCATTCTACGAAAATCGATGTTTTTTTAAAATGTATATTCTTTAATACTAATTTAATATTGTTTTTTCATTCTATTTGGATTCTGTAAAATCATCTGGTGGGTAGGTAGATTGGTTATAATAAAGCAGGGGTCTTCAACCTTTTTTAACCCTAAAGCACATTCTAATATATTATAATGGCAGTAAGCACCACCTATTTTTTCTAAGAATATTTACATATGATGATTGGATAAGGCTAATAAATTATATTAATAAAAACACAATAATCCTTTGTACTTCATTCCACTTTATTTAATATGTCAGGACCGGTTTCGCTCATTACGAGCATCGTCAACTGATAAGAAATATAATTTAACAGTGCTATTTATACAAAAATGAACAGTTATAAACAACAATTGGCATTGAAAAGAAAATACCAATAAATAAAGTGGAATGAAGTACAAAGGATTATTGTGTTTTTATTAATATAATGCCTTTCCACCAAGTATTGACAGTGAACACCCTAAAAGTGAATAAATTATATATATACACATACAGTGCTTTTTTTTTTTTGAAAAAAACTCACTTCTCACCATGCTTGTACTCAAGACTTTTTTTAACTCTTGTCCGTCCCCAATGTTTAGCATGTTTATGAGAACTGTTTGTTACTCAACACTGTTTTAAAAAAAACAATATATATAGCATAAGATGCTGGGTTCTGGTCACACAGTGAGTCTATGGATCCAGTATTGTTTTGTATTATGACATTAACTTATGCGTGTTATGGTACCCATCACATAACATTCAAAAGGAAACTAGGATAGGAATAAACAGTCAATGGCTTCCAAGAAAAAAATGTTTTTAAAGCAAAATAAAAAAAAATGTGTTATATATATATATAGTGGAACCCTGATCTACCGTAACTAATCGTTCTCAGATTTAGCGATTTCCTCAGTTTATGGTCTAAATATTATGGCGCTTGCGGGCACAGGGTTGAGTATCTCTGCAATAAAGTTTAGGATACCTTAGTGAAATGTTAACAGGTATCCTTGTGTTGTATTCTTTTTTGCCGTTTTTGGGAGATATCTTATTTTGAAGTAAGCTTGTTGCTTAAGATTTCTATTTTTTTTTATTATTATTTCAACGAGTTGATAGCAGTAAACAAAATGAATCTTGTCTTAATGATGTACTTTTCGATTTTAATAATAGTTGTGGATCGACAACGATATGGAGACCTCTAGAACAGTTAAATGGAAAAAATAAATTATTGATCAATTTGAAGTCAGCACAAGCAGTGACTTTTTTTATCCATGTCCGCTATCAACTTGCTAGTAATTCAATATATCATCTTAAAGTATACGTGCGAGAACCGGTTGTTAGTTAGACGCTTAAGCCATTTTTTTTTCGAAATAATAATGCTATTAAAAGTGTACATTTAAATAATTCAGATTCGTATAAATAGAAATGAACGATATGCAACCAAATTAAATATTATTTACGATTTTTCGGCAATATCGATCGCAACATGGAGTATATGATCTTCTAATGGAGTTTATTGATTGACTTAGCATTTACTTGGTAGAATTATTTTATAATAAAAATATTTAGTAATTTATTTATTTATTTAATTAATAGTATTTAGTTCTACAAGAATCATATTGGTTAGTTGATAGTTCTGAAGATGTCTTGAAGCCGAAATAGCTATCAACTTACCAATATAATTCGTGTAGATTTTTTACCATTTCCGCTCCCAATGTGGAGCATATGGACTCCTTATGGAGTTTATCTCAACAGAAGTGTTTCTATAAGAAGTGGGTGTTACTTATATTTTCATTTTTTTTTCCAAGAGAGTAGGAATATAAGGATGAGACTAGGACAGGACTACGCCCTGTTTTTATTACATGATGGGAGGGGGAAATTCAAGACACGACATACATCCATGACATCGAACATAAATCCAAAAATCAATTTAGTAAACTGTGGGATTCGAATCCGTAACCTTGGTAACCGAAGCCAACGACGTTGACCACGTGACCACGCAGACGGCGTGGAACTAATTACTTTGTAATTTTGATATATCGTAATGTAGTCTTTCAATATAAGTTATTGTACGACAACGTAATACTAGTCAGTCGCTCAATCATCTTTTATATAATATTTTATGATAAGTGTGACGTTATATGCGAATATATTGTTAAAATTGTGAAAATTTCCATTCATAGTTTTAACCAATTGCCTGGCGAAGACGAATGCATTAGAACATCCAAGTTACTACTCAATCACGGCGATAGGCCTATAAAGCTAAGCTGTTAAATAACATAAAAGAAAGTATGACTTGCTTTTTTGTAAAGTGTCAGTCAGCTAGTTTTAAAATTAGACGTCTCAAAATTTATGAGAAAAATGTATTATGTTAAATTCTTTATTTTTTGTTTATACATATTTTGAGGGGAGATTTTTTTAGATTAAGCCTAGCTTTCTATAAGGTATGTATTTTGCATAAATTTCCATACGTAATGAATGTATAAAAGTTTTTTTTTCATAATCCGCTAAGAATATTTTTTTACGCGCCATAAAATCAAAGTTGCATTTTTAAAACTATACATCGTCGTTGTATATACTATTTGATATATTTGATCCAGAAACGTACAACAGTAAAGTATGTTTTTACGCGGTCTATTATTGATTACACGATTTTGACATAATACAATGCAAAAAGTAGTATCTACAAAACTTATTTTTCAAATATTTTTTAGTTTATAATAATTAAGAATAATACAGAATAAAGAATGTGTTTTATTGGCTAAGATCATGAATATATATAATATACTTTCATGGTTGTGTCTAACACTTCTGTCTAAAATACACGGTAATCTATAGAATTTATTCACCTTGTAAAACAGAATTATCTGTACTTGACACTAACTCGTTCGCAGAAACGACATTTTTTTATGAACTACGAACTGATATTATTTGAATGTTAAGATATAAATAAAGTACAGTTGATCTCCTATAGCGTAAAGATTGGGACTACGCTGTTCGAATACAACGTTATAGGGGACTAGGCAACCATACAAAATTTGAGATTAGGTCCTTTAATTTTTATTGTGTTCACTGTCATTACTCGGTGGAAAGGTATTATATTAAGAAAAACACAATATTCGTTTGTACTTGTTTCCACTTTTATTTACCAAGATCTGCACCGGTTTCGATCATGACGATCATTATCAACTGATCCTTTTAATTGTATTTTTTGAACTGAACGAAATCAAACATTTTCCCCATTTTTTATACATATTTTATAAACAACTTTTAGTCAGTTCAAGTTCATCCGTCCACTTGAACACCTGAAGATGCCGAAAGGCGAAACCCCGGTCGTTAGTGACAAAATCTGTGAAAATGTACATAATTTGAACGATTCAAATTTATAAACAACGTATAGCGACGAAGTCATGAGACAAACAGCTACTGACAAATATTTTTCAATGAACACACATAAAATATGTATTTTTAATATACTATAAAACTAATCTATCTACTAAGCTAGCCTTGAAAATTTAGCGCTTTCTAAAACAAACTACGCTACATGGAGGACCGCTATACGGGGGGCTGCCGCATATGATATGCGAAACTTATCTATAACGCTATAGGGAGGTTTACAGTACTGTAAAGTTTTGTCCCAACAATAAATATTATGAATATTCAAGTCAATGTTTAAATCTTACACATTTGTCGTATTTCAGCAATATTAATTAAGTAGCGTTGTTGGTTCATCTTGTATTTTCGGAGTAAGATGTGATTTTGAGAACTGGTTGTTATATTAATATTATGGTTTAAAAACATCACAGACACGACGAGCCGTTTTAAAAACAGCGTTTCGAAATTTTCGGTCAAGAATTCAAGCCGCGAAAGACAGAATAGAACCAAAGAGCTTTGCGTATCATTAGTTAACAACGATTGCCGTGTCAATTACGCTATAATTTATGTAAAGCCTTGACTACGGAAGTATTTCAACGAAGTTTTCCGCAAAGTAACTTTCTCATCTTGTGCACTGGAAGATAATGAACCAAACTAAAATCATCAAATAAAATGAATAGGTAACGATCTCGAAGTTTTTCAAATTTGGAATAAGTCGGTGACAGTTGACAGACAGGTGACTGTCGATCATAAATATACTATATTGTTGGTTTAGTTTGTCATTCAATGACTATGACTATGAATACACATGTTTTATTTCAATAAACTGATGTAACCATATATTTTAGAATACGCAGCGAACTAATGATATATAAAGTCAATCAAACTCTATTGTATATATAACTCATGACCAAAACGCGTTAACTGCTGTTAACATGTCCGTGTAACTGTCATATTTTTGTAAAATTTAATTACATGTTTCATCAAATATTTATTTTAAGTATGACTATTTATCAGTGGCGGTTCTAGGTACTGGGCTAGGTGGGCTAAGCCCGACCTGCATTTTTCAGATAGCTGAATAAAAATGAACAGCAATTCGGCCGCTGAACAAAATAAATACATTTATAAGCGTAATAAACCTTTCCCAAAAGAATATAATATCTTTGTTTTAATTTTCCTCGTGTCCATATAAGACAATGTTACGTCTACCTCCCAATCATATTCTCGATGTGTTTGTATTTACATTATAACTGAGCTGGCATAAAAAAAACCATAACATAAACACTACATAGAGAACAGGCAACGTACGTCAGTCAGGCAACACCCAAGACTCAAGGGCTAATCGTTTTAAGCCCGTAACCACAGCAATATTTCTTTAACTGGGGCGCAATCAAGCCGATTAGATTTTTTTTGTATTTGTCTGATCCGGCACGATCATCACAACACAAACGCTTGTGTAACTCAACAATTTTCCTGTCAAGTATCTGTCGATCGTTGGGGCTACAAACTGAATTGCATTCCGCTATATTATGCCAATGAAACACACACCACTATCGTTGTATTGTATGAAAGCGACAGGTATTGACTCTCACTGACAGTTCTGTATTGCTCTTTGTATTTGTTATTTCACTTTGAAAGAGACGAATTTAAAGGTTCCGTATTCTATTATTTCTTAGTTACATTAGCATTGATTTTATTTTATAATAATTTATGCATTGCAGTAGTGTCGTAGTATTTGTTAATTTGCTTGTAGATTAATGTATAAGGTGAAGTGGAAATATGCTTTTCTCTAGCCCACCCAAGATTTTAGGCCAGGAACCGCCACTGCTATTTATCCTAGCATGATAATATTACATCTATATATGGTCTTGCTCTATCCGGCAAATCAAAGCAGTGCTGTGGAGTCGGAGTCGGAAAAATCTTATGACTCAGACCCATTTTACAAAAAATAGTAATAATGATGTGTATTCAAACCACAATAATCCATAGTATAACTACTACATGCTACGCTGAGTAAAGATGATATGATGGTATACATATTATATATAAGTTCAAATGAAATTCGCCTTTTTATATGCTGCTACGAGCTGTGACATATATAAAACAATGTCTTCTCCTAATATAAATAACATGAATATCTAACAGAGAATTTTAACAGTATTTTTATTTACAAGATTTGGTTGGTATTTATTTTCTAAATCTCTTTTTCTCTTAAGAGAGTAGAGATAGAAAGATGGTGCTAGATAAGGACTAGCAGTTAGCTAATCACTTTTGATAATCCCCGATTTAGATATCTTACGTGTGTGAGGTGAATTCAAGCAACACAGAATCCATTTCTTGAAGCCTATATATAATATAGCATACTTAATATTAGGAAATCGTTTATTATAGTGACTGAAATTGTATTCCTTATTTTTAGAGATTGAATTGGATTTAACTCAGTAGAACTCCATTGAAAGCATAGTTCTGATGAAGGTATACGAAATAGTTATCAACTATTTTTGAAAAAAAATATAATGGTAAAACTAAATACTTTTAAGGTGTTCACTGCCAATACTTGGTGGAATGGCATTATATTAAAAATAATAAAAGATTTTTATTACTTTTTCCCACTTAAAATTTATTTGATCAGGACCGGTTTCGCTCCTCGCGAGCATTATCAACTGATAAGAAAAATAAAATTGTATGTTATAGGTGTTAAGCATTTTAATTTTGTGTAATTATAATTTAATTTGTAAATCCTTTTCATTTTTAGTAGTTGCTTACAACTTTTTATTTCAATTTAACTTGTATAAATAGCAGTTTAATTTATTTTTCTTATCAGTTGATAATGCTCGCGAGGAGCGAAACCGGTCCTGATCAAATAAATTTTAAGTGGAAAAAGTACTAAAAATCTTTTATTAATTTTATTTTTTTTCTAAACACTTTCGTTATTTTTTACCTTATTACATAATTTTAGTCATTAGAAATATTTGCATTAATAGAGAGGTGAAAGAAATATTAGCTACTAAATAAAAATCAAGTATACTATTATTTTTTTTTTATCAAAATTATGGTTAAAAGCTTTCTTATCTTGAGGTCGTATTAAATAATATATACGACCTTTAATGCATATTTCTTAAGGAACAATTTTAAAAAGGTCTACTTAAACTACCTAAAGTTGCTTATGTGAGGTGTTTTTGTATTATCATATTTATATTAAATTTGATCAAAGTTTTAAAATTCTTTACATAGCGTGGTACGAGTTATTTGTTGGAAAACTTTTAGAGAGCTTTTGGGCACCTACCCTAGAATGCTTTGTACGCAGAGAAGTAATTTAGTAGGTATTAACATGCTTCTGTTTAACATAAAGTTTTCACTATGTTGAAAATTTTTGGTGAGCAAAATTCCTGATTTCCAGGAATTCGGTTGACTATGCGACAAAGCGAGGGCTTACCTAAAACCGGTGACCTCCATACACTCCGAAAAATTATACCTAGCGAATAACTTTACCTGCTGGAATCCAAATCAGAGCTGTGATATTTACTTTTGCATAATAATCTTCGTGCAAAATGAACACAAGATATATTAAATACTTAACAAGCAATCACGACGCAAAAACAACGCGCATCTTCTGATTTCTCTCGGGGTTAGCATAAGGATGATAAACGTAATGCATTTAGATTAAAATCTAAGATGTAAGAATAAAAAAATGATGACGAAAAACTAAAAAATATAAATTTTATAATTTTGTAATATGTATTGATAAAAAGGCTATCAAGTATTGTTTTTTTTCGTAGAGTTATGTATTTGTGTTCATACGTCAGAAATGTCTTCATTCCTTTGCACCCATCCAATCCTTAAAACGAGATAAGGAGGATTATATAATTACTAATCCTGCCAAATTTAATAAAAAAAATATTTGGCATAGCAGCTAATGTTAAAGCGCCGAATATTTGTTAGATCATACGAAATAAACTCGATTAAAATATCTTATAAGTCACTCGAGATTAACTTGAAAAAAATTGACTTCACAAACACCCACATCTTAGTTCTTATGTTTTAAATTGAAAAAAATCTAAATGTGATATTGACCCTACCGGGAATTGAACCCAGGCCCGCCTGATTGGTAGATTAACATCTATCTATCTAGACTAGCGGTCCCCAAACTACGGCACGCCGAAGATTTTCATCTGGCCCGCGAAAAGTTCTGGATTTTTGCATAGAAATTATTCATATAAAAAATATATTTTTTCATGATTTAGTTGTGAATTCACGACAACTATTTATTTCAAATCATCAATTGCCATACAACTATCTGGTAGGGGACTCAAAGTGAAGGAAGTTGGATAGAAATTGGAAGCGAGACGACCAGATGTTCGTTTACTCGAAAATTCTCGAATATTCTCATTTATTGAAATTCTAAGAAGGCCAAACATTTGTTTAAATTCTAATTATTATGTAACCACATACAATGAAATGATATTCTGATTGAGTTCCAATAAGAATTTATTTGTCGTCCGGCCCCTTAGTTTTTAAAAAGTTCAATCCGGCCCGCTTCTCAAAAAGTTTGGTGACCCCTGATCTAGACCACAGCGGCGAACAATATTCTACGTAGACGTGAGTGAGTTCAGACGAATACTATTTTTACACCTAGACTTGGTAATAATTCATTCCGTTGATTAACTTGCCAGTAGTTTCTTAGTGTTTTTGTTTTAATCATTATTTTACATTTGAATATGGTTAAATTAATAATTAGTGATTTTCGTAATGTGAGCATAAATAAATAAAAATGTACATTGGAATTTTGTCTCTGCTGCATCAAATTATTAAACAAATTAACATATTTAATTCGGTATTTAGAAGATACGAGGTCGGTGATATGTTTAATAACATGATTTTAAATGCTTTGACGAATTAGCTTTTTATTTATTTTTTGTTTTAAATGCTTACTGTTACCAAAGAAACGAAAATAAAATCAGAATATAATTTTGTATTAAATAAACATAGAGAAAATTCGAACAACCCTAAAGGCAGATATCTATTTTCTATACATATACGTACATATATGCTGGGACTTTTTGGTGGATTTTAAATTTAAAATGTATGATTTTTAAGAAGGAATATTTGTATTAGGATATATATCTTGCGAAATTCTGTCACCATTCCTTAACAGAATGTACTGATACTATCCAAATTCAAGTCATAAAAAATTTCCTGTTGTATCAAATAGCTAAAGGAAAAACCCGAATGGCTTGCGAATTCTACGTATTTTTTGGCGGGAAGCGGAAGTCACGTGAGCGGTTGAATTCAGCCGACGCCATTTTCAGTTTCCGCTCGTAAATATCGGATACAGCGAGAGAAAAACGATGAAGTACTTGAAAAATGTACGTACATTCTAGTGAATGCATACTAGCAAGCAAACAACTGGAAAAAAGGGAAAACGATACAAGCTCTTAGATTTTACACTAGCGTAACACCCGAGTGGAAGAAAAATATTATTCTAAATCAGCTGATAAAATTACAGTTCTTTTCATTCGTCAAAAATATTAAACTATAAAAACATAAACGTATTTAATTGTAAATTAATTCCGTGTCTAAATTGCTTATAATTAGTGAATGAATGAGATATTTGAGATAAGGTAATAATTTCAAACGAATTCCATAAACAAATAATATAGCTGTGTCAATATATTATTTGTTTATGGAATTCGTTTGACATTTGATGTTTGAATTGGTTGTTGAAATATTTCACCTGTATTTTTTTAAACTTGTGTTTCGACATGTTACTGTATTTTAAGTGAATCGAAAAATCAATTTTAATATCTTGTCGATAGCGGATTTCAAAGGAAAGCGGAAAGCTTAAACATATTGTGTTATTGACAACTTTTGATGAGAATATTTGTTATTATTATTTATTATTTAACTTTATACTTTTCTCAATTCTGTATAGACACCTTGGCCTTGATTTCCAATGATTATAAGCGGCATTTAGGTCATATTCAAGTAGAAAAAGAGTAGCATGTTAGGCATCGGGTCCTATGGCGCAGGCCAAACTTCACGAGTTCGAAACCCAGTACGAACAGCTTTTTTTCGATCGGTTTATGTTCGAAGACATGGGTGTTTGTGATGTCTAAAAATTCCCTCCACCCTTTCCGATCCTTCAATAATTGAGTGTAGCGAGAGCGATTGGCTAACCATTAGTCCTGTCCTAGTCTTATTGTTCTATTCCTACTCTCTTTGAATAAGAGAGGTTGAGTGACTGAGTAACAAACAGTTCTCGGAGATAAATTCTGTTGAGATCCTTTCATTACGAAGCCATTGGGAGCGGACATGTTAAGCATATTTACGTATTATTGCATATACTGATTTATTATTAAAATCTTGATAATTTATTAACAATACAGAACAACGTGAAGAGAGGTACAAAAAAATAATCTTACAATGATCTTAAGTATTTGCAGACTAACATGATTGACATTTAGAAATTGTTTATTTATATTCAACTGTTGCCGAATGAATTCTTATGAATTGTATTTTGTTATGTTATACCTGCAACAACTTTCAATTTGTTAACAATCATCAATCTGCCAATACGTGGGATGAACTGATGGCCAGACCAGCTGTGCCTTAACTACTTTCTCGTTCACCAATAACATACCAAATACAATACATAATTGATATTAAATTATTTCATCGAGAAACATTGAAATTTCTGTAAACTTCATAAAACACTCAGCAAACGACACAAAGACTCTTTTTTTTATCCATGTCCGCTGCCAATGTAGAGCATATGGCCTCTGAATGGAGGTATCTTAACAGAAGTTTTTCTACAAGAACTGTTTGTTACTTAGTCGCTCAACCTCTCTGTTTTTGCATAAACTCAATGTGCCTATAATCAACCAATATTGTATAATGACAATCTTTATGATGTTGTATTTCATGCACATACCCTAATAAAAGACACCATTAACAAGCTTATGTGATTCTTATGTATTAAATCTTAATGATTTCTTACACCAAGCCGACGTTAACCGACCTTGCATCAAGTCGCCCACTGTGGTCTAGTGCAGTGCTTCCCAACCTTTTTCATTCCACGGCCCCCTAAATCTGAAAAAATAGTCCGCGGCTCTCCTCATGTTCATGTTCCGCGGCGGCCCCCAATCTGGGAAGCACTAGTCTAGCGAGTTGGTAAAAGCTTGCTATACCAATCAAGTGGGACAGGATTCGATTCCCGTTAAGGTCAATGTTAAATTTTGGATTTTTTCAATTTAAATTTGAGACCTTAAGTCAGGGTGTTTTTTAATACAATTATTCTTCTCGAGTAGATCTCGAGTGACTTGCGAAAAATATTTTCAACGAGTTAAGCACGTATGATAGTTCAAATTTAAAATATTTGACGCATTGGCACTGACTGTAATGTCAAAATGTGTTACTTTTTTATATTATTTCAATTTTATATGCCAATAATACACAACGGCGGAGCAACCTATAAGTGAATAAGACGCGCGCTTGAGGCCTCCGAATCTTATGGGCCTAAAAAATGGCTTTTATTTAGCTCATTTACTTTTTGTATAGATTTAAATATATTTCAATTATATTACATATTTTTTTAACGTTCTTACGTTATATCCCGAAAACAGGGCCTCCGAATTTTATTGCGCCTGGGGCCTCTTTTGTGTTTAATCCGCCACTGAATTAATACAGCTATGGATATGTTTTTTTAATATTTTCTGTGTAACAAAAAGTATTATTGCAATATCAAACTGGAGGAGAAAGTCAAATATTTAGAGCAGAAAGTGGGATCATTCCGCTTCGCATATTACTAAAGCTTTTGTTAACACCGGCCAAGAGGTGGATTATTTTTTTAATATCCACTTCACTAGCGAGAGCTATCGAATACCTACTCATCGATGTGTAAAAAAAATACCGAAAATAATTTTCTGAATACCTGCAGAAGGTTACCCGAACGGAGAGGGGCAGAAGACTAAACCGCAACAGGGGGTAAGGGCGTCTTGAATTGCTTTTTGATTGATATGGCCCGTGTAAAAGGACGCGGACAGGGGTTTATAAAACACAAACTGCGATCTTGGAATGCGAATACGAATTGGTTGGCATATTTTTTCTGTGGATTTCGCATTCACCTGATTATTTTTTTCAGACGTGTTAGAACATAATGTTAACATTCCCTTTTCTCGATAGGTTATATTTATTGTTTAAAATTAAAATTTTGTACATGACATAACAGCTGACGCCAATTCGCCATGTACTCGACAAATATAAAGAGACAAAATATAAAATAAAACTACATAATACATCAAAGTCAACACACAAAATCACGAAATAAAATATAACAAACAGTTCACAAATACCATCACTAAAAATGTCCACTTCTCTAGGCAATGAGTTGATCAATCGAACTGCCCTAAGAACTGGTGACTCATACCTCCTAAGCGAGGTGTAAGTTTTTAGAAATAAAAGTTTTTGCTTATAGTTTCGCCCACGTAACAATAAATTGGGATCATGTAAATTAATAGTCATGAGAATTTCAGGATTATTAACTCGGCCCCGAAGGAGAAGAGAAAAATGCTTTAAGCTTGAAAACGATCTTTGAGCTTCAAGAGAGATTTTGTAAGCAAAACAAATTTTATAAACAAAATAATACTAATCATTTATAAACAAAAGAAAACATTTTCAATTTTGAGCAAATTTACAGATAAAAAAAACGCTCAATCTTTTAAGCCCTCTGTTTTAATATCCAATTTTTAAAAGCAAACGTTCACCGAATCGTAAAATTTATTGATTATTTATAAAAATAAGATTGAATTTTTAGTTATTTATAGTGTTTATATATTTTTTTTAATTCAAAAATACTGTTATTATTTTACTACGAAGTTTCGAAAGTTCTTCTAAGCACAAAAAGAGTTATTTTTATGAAGCTATATATCCAAGTTATTATTTAAAACGGGGGGAAAAATAATGTTCGATCCTATGGTCGGAGCTGTTTAGTGCTAGTATATAGCACCGTTTAAGCACCGGTTTGTAAGTTATAACATTTTTAAAAAAATGCCAATCACTGGTTTCAAAACTATTTGGACACAACAGAAATGCTTTCGAGACGAATAATCAGTTTTTACATACATTTATTAGTTCTTCTGCAGCTCGTTCTGCTATTTATTATAATATGTATAAATAAGTCGTTATCCCAAATATATTTTAGGAATCCGTGCCTGAAGGGTGATAAACAATAGATGTATTCAGATTATCAATAAAAAATACTTTGTTACACAATAATCACTTTAACTTTGTTGTAGTTCTCAAGTATATTAAAAATATAATGACGGCGTGTCATACATAACTTGAAACACAATCTAAATTAAATTTGAATCGTTCAAATTATGCACATCCTCACAGATTTTGTCACCAACGACCCGGGTTTCGCCTTTCGGCATCTTCAGGCGTTCAAGTGCACGGATGAACTTGAACTAACGCTTAGTAAATGAATGTTTCGTGTTTATATAATAAATAAATGTATCATTGAGTTTAAAGCCATTGCTGGCGAAAAAGATAAGCTCATGGGAATGCCCAAAGATTTGAGTAGTGAGTGGTTTTAAGAATTATATTTATTTGTTTGTCGGAAAAGGTTTTGTGATTTTATTTATATAGGGTATAAGAGTGGAGACCCAGGCATGTTTAATATTTCATTTAAAATCGGAAGGCGATGCAGTTGCGCTATGTTTATTTCCAAAAATTCCTGGTAAAATAGCTTATGATCGTCCGTATTTGGGTGTAACATTTTTATCCCTTGTTCCTGATTGAACACGTGTCCTTCCGAAATTAAGTGATTAGCAAAAGTAGACGTGTCTTTTTTCAATCAAGGTATTTAGTTTTTTTAAAGTAACTTTATAACATTACTATGATTTCCTGTTAAGATTTCTACAAAATGATTAGTATTGATATAGGTAGTTCAACAAATAAGTTTTAAAATCAGTCTAACGAAGAAAAACAATTATAACAGATTTTGGAGTTTCTGTTATTGCAACAATTGTAAGATTTAATATTATGTGCAATTATAATTTGAAATTACTAATTAGTATATTGAAGTTGAAAGAAATATCATACAAGACAAACTCGATGAGAAGTTTTGTAAGTAACACGAAAACACTCATATTTTAGATAACAAATTTAAATTAAAAACATCTCAATTTGACATTGATCTTGACGGGAGTTAATCCCAGACCCGCCTTGTCGGTACAATCAAAATCTTACCAACTAGACAACACATAATAATAAAATTATAGCAACATGACAAATTTGTATTGGTGTTATGTACACTTATCACCGTATTATTGAACTACCCCTGGCGTAACCAAGTTTTCTAGATTTTATTACTAACAAGAGGCCATCGATCAGCGGCAGTCTGACGGGGATAGAGTTATTAGTGTCGTTTATTATATAAGAAATATATTTTTTTATTCCTATTACCACAAAATAAATAAGGTTTTCCCAAACTGTATTGAATTACGCTGGGGATCGTTTAACCGGCATATTGTGGACCCTTTGTACTGTGACAATGCCATGACAAACTGACCCAAATAATTTCCTCGTAAAATGAATTGTTTTTTTTTTGTATCTTAAATTGAGTGTTTCAGTGACAAAGCTAACTAGTGATTCGTATAAAATGAAACAGTCGGAGAGTCGAAACAATATTGTGTAATGTTCGATAGCATTGAGAACTCATATTAATTGTCATACATTTATATTTTATTATATAAAGTAACCTTCGTCGAGAAAGAGATTGATGACAGCTGCATGGCGATGGTTATAATACAAAATGCTGATTGCATCTCCTGAATATCCAGTTATGATCAATGAAGGCGAAAGAATGGTTGGTCGCTCAAGACAATTCATCAACCGGACGTATATGTCGGACATGCACAGTTTATGTTCGTAGGTTGAAAAATTCACGTGTGTTATCTAAAATCAAGAATTAAAAAAATCAGCTTAATGTCTTGTGAGTAGATCCCAGCTGTTTATTTATTATTTAACAAAATAAAAAAAATGCTTTTTCCAACGGGGTTTTGCAGAATTTTCTGACGATGGCAGATGATGAATTTAAATTGATCTGGAGCACATAGAAATCGGGTATTTTAAAGAAGAATAGGTTTTAAACGAATACTACCAGTCTCTACCTCCCTTTTAAAAGGAAGACTAATGAAAACTTAAATTTCAATCGTTCAAATTATGTACACTCCCACAGATTTTGTCACTCACGACCCGGGTTTCGCCTTTCGGCATCTTCAGGCGTTCAAGTGCACGGATGAACATGAACTGACGCTTAGTAAATGAATGTTTCATGTTTATATGTTTATATACTAAGCGTCAGTTCAAGTTCATCCGTGCACTTGAACGCCTGAAGATGCCGAAAAGCGAAACCCGGGTCGTTAGTGACAAAATCTGTGGGAGTGTACATAATTTGAACGATTCAAATTTAATATTAAAGTTCCACCAAGCACCTTCGGTCGAAATCTTAAATTAATGAAAACTTGTTGTAAATTGTGAACTTAAACTTAACTCTTCTCTTCCAGGCAAGGCTGTATTAAGGGGATAAAAATTTGGTTGATCATTTGACAATTTTACAAATTATTAAAAAGATGCTGTTATAAATTAAATAATTTTTAAAATGGTACAATAAGTACTGCAAGGAATTTTCAATTTTGTTACTATATTTATTGTTTTTATTACCCGGAGTAGGCCTTGGCCTGGTCCAGCAGAGGTCTCAAAACAAGTAGATATATCTATCAACTCACCCAGTCCTCCGGTCATTGGCGGATCCAGAAATTGTCCAAGGAGGGGGCCATTCAATTCGAAAATAAACATCATAAAAAGATAATACATTAAAAAAATAGATGATTTAAAAATAATATATCTATATAAAGTAGTCAATACATAATCAAGTATGTATTCTATAAAACATCGTAAACTAAACAATTAAAGATCCCATTTCACAATAAAGTTTTAATAAAGTAGAAAAATGAAGAAAAAAAATCTCCTCAGGGGGGGGCCATGGCCCCCATGGCCCCCCCCCCCCCCTTTGGATCCGCCAATGCCTCCGGTCCTTAATAAAACACATTATTCTTATAATATATCCGTTAAACGGACAACACCTGTCGAGAGTATTCGTTAATTATCACTTAATATTTGATATACGTATCCCACCGATATAAGTTACGGTTTATTATATTAGCCTTCAAATTAAAATAAAAAATAATTAATTTCTGACGTATTTTTTCCGATGCGAAAAAACGGCCCATATATAACGCCGGGTGAAATAAAATTAACATTGAAATTGATCGTGTTAGGAAATAAAAATGCTAAACAGCTATTTTATATTATTATTCGATTTCATTTGGAATTCATTTTAATTTTATTATTTTTTACTTATGTTATTTTTTTTATGTGATCTATTATGTGGAATTTCAAAATGAAATGAGATTACATTATCGAATAGTAGCTTTATCGACTGCTCTAATAAATATGTAAATACGGTATAAAATAAATTGAAAAAAAATCGGATTAATGAACGTGATATAAATTGCTTAAATCGATATCATAAATTTGGTATAATAATAATTTGATGAAGTGTATGAAATCACTCTATGATATATTGCGTAAATTATAATATTTACTATAGGCACACTATGCATGCCTAATATTTTAATGATAAAATAACCAGAATTGACAATTTTTCCAATCCCAAAATTCTGAGATCGAACATTCAACATAAAATCATATATAAATTTGGGATTGAGAAATTTTTGCTCGGAGATCCTGGGATTTTTCACGACGACGCGAGACTTTTTTTTTATTTTTTCCAAGATTCCCAATTTAAAAATTCTAGGAATTTGACGAATTTCTATGATGATTGAAAATTTAAAAAATTGGAACCTTTTTTTAGCCCTCGCACAACTTTCTCAAATTTTTAAAATCCCGAAATCACATTTCCGAGATTTTGGGATCACAAAATTGGACGGGATTCCGGGATTGGAATTGGTTCACAATGTCACGATCAAATTCATGTGTGAATTTTCTAAATAAGCCAGATTTGATTTCATATTTTTTCCCTACGTTCCGAGGACAAGTAAATATAATGTTGTAAAAATTGCATACCATACAAACAATAAAAACTAGTTTTTAAAACCACTTACATTTTTTCAGCATCCATCGGCAAGTGCTCCGGGACCTTCGTTAGACTCCTGTGGGAACAGTCGACAGTGAGCGCAGCACAGGCGCAGGCCCAAGGACACCTCCCGAGAACTGCCGGGCCTTCTAGCGCAGGACCTCTTCCTACATCGTTGCCGGCGTGTGGGTCAGCCAAGGTCATTCCGACCAGGCAGAGGAATATTGCCAAGGTCCGCATGATTGGACGCTACTACGACGTTATGCCAATACTTCGGCTGCAGCAGCACAGATAAATATCACGCCCACTCCTCAACGAGGACAAAAGAGTTGCATTTTTAAGCAATTTTGTCACTTTAGCACTATTTCTTAAGGTTTATTTTTAATCAGGCTATTGAGGTTCACTGCACTATATTGTCATATTTTTATGTGCCTACAAAAAAGTGTGCTACACTATTTATAATATGTTTGATAGCTCTTGTTTATTTTCACGGTGTTTTACTGCAGTGTTTTAATATTATCAAATCTGTAAAAGAAAAAAAAATAAGATTAGTCAAAAAACAAAAAACGCGCCGCAGACATTGTACGTGTTGTAACCTGATTACTTATAATCATAAGAAAATAATTATTATTTATAAATTTAAAATTCCTAATGGGGTGAACTAAACTTGCGAAACACCTTCCATAATTATGATTATTTATGTCTGTCTGTGTTAATATCATGATAAAATTATACGATTATGTTAAATAATAAAAGAAATAGCAGAATATATTAAAGTGATTTATATTTAGTATGCCGAATATATTTAATTAAAGTACTTTAAAATATAGATAAATAAACTGTTGCTTAAAATATAAGCCGTGAATTAATCATTAAAATGTTTATTTTTTTATTTTACGCACTGTAGTTTATTTTATGTTTCCGTTTTTTTTCTATGATATAAATAGAAACTAGTTTTAATTGAGCCTGCCTACTTACATATTTAATCAAGTAAAATTTAACATTACTAAATGGAGGGATAATTGATTCGTCAAGTTAAAGTGACATTGACAGATGGGTCAAGCGAAAGATATTAATGTCAAATAAAGACCGAGCCTTTTTTATGATTAATGTAATTCAATAATTTAATGATTGACAGGCGAGCACTTATTCACTAGTGTTATATTATAGAAACATTATAATGAAACAACGTTGTATTAATCGCGTCAATCTTGTAATATTTTAGTTTACAATTTTAATTGCCAAACATTAATTACATGTTAGTCAAAATAAGCTTTTGAGTAGTGTAAGAACAGGAAATCTTACATTCGTTCAAATTTAAAATTATAATCAAAACAGGAAACGGATGTTGATATTACTTTAATGCAATTTTTTTAATAGGACAGATCGTTCTTCGTGAATCGAAAAAGTTTGTGACTTGTGAGTAACCTGGAAGACAAAGCAGGTGAAAAAGCATTCAAGCTTTCCTGAGAGAAGCAGGACAGTGAAGATAAAGGCTTTACGATAGCCTCGTTATATTTTATTTAATATGCCATCTTCAAACGCGTCTTTTCACATTACAATACTGCTTGGAAAGATTAATAATATCTGTATTTAAATAATATTTTTGAAAAACTGTACGTTGTGTAGCATAATCAATACAACGGAATATAGCACACGTTGACCACAATAATTTTATGTACAATCTTTAAATTATAAATTGATTTTATTTTTGTTCAATTCTCGTTTTCTTCAATTGAATTTTTACATTTAATGTTGGTATTGAGCAACATTGCATTTGAAGCACGGAACAGTTTTTGAAGGTTCTTCGGACGCCCACGATATTCAGCAAGTGGGTATCGATAAATTTTCAATCGCATGATGCAACCGGACACTGTCAGGAATGTGGGTAAACAATGATCCAAAGCAACAATGTTCACATGAAAAAATCTAAATTAATTACATATACACGGATTTTTATGTTTCTAAATAGCTAGACTTATTTCTAACGATTTAATCGACTAAAAAAAAGTTTCAAATATATTAGGATCTATATTAGGAGTGGGGAACCTTTTAATTTCTAAAGGCCACATTCATTTATCTGATTCAACATAAGGCCGCAGTAAAGAAAACGCTGACACTCTCCCCTTTTTTTCAAATGTCGAACATATTGGGTTGATTGCGCCTTTTTTCAAACGCTTGCGTACAATTTTTTGATTAACGTAAATATTTTGATCAAGTCAAAACGCCGCATCAGAGTAGCCAAGAGGCCGCAGGTCCCCCTCCACTGATCTAGAGTCTTAATTCAAGACAGTAATAAAGAGGGGATTCAAGACATAAAAAACGTACTTTTTGTATTTGGTTATAACGGTTGGTGTAACGTTAACGATTAACAGAATTTTTGAATTTGGGTACGAATAAGAGTGATTGTAATTTGATAAATATTTTTTAAAATATGCTGCTTGGGGAGATTACGTTGATTTTGACAGTTTTTTTTTAAATAAATAACCTCTTTCTAACACAGTCTTTTGGTTGGTCAAAAAATCATAAAAGATTGATTATAATAACAGTGAACATAATAATTATGTACCAAACGTAAAAACCAAATACTAAAATTGACTATAAAAACCCCTTTTTAATTAGTGTCGAGATCCTAATAAATCCAAGAATAGCCCGCAGGGTCAATTAAATCAGCTGCTACAAAAAAATCCGCAGGGCACTAATGAAGTATATAATCAAATTATTAATTTGAAGTCATTTGTTTTTTTTTGTACTGCAAACAACAATTCGTCCTACGTTTCCATTATTCAGAATCAAAATAATACCAGCGCTGTAAAAAAATTGTAATCATTATAAAATAAAATGAATGACATCAAATGGAAAAAAAAGAAACGAATTTTTCTTTTGATGTAAAAATTCCAACAATAAAGGCACAACAAAAAGACTTTATTTAACGACAAAGCGTATTATTTCTGATTTTATTTCGTATTGATGATAAAGGTTCTCAAAATATATAAATCAAAGCCGTGCATCCGATGTGTTTGGAAAGTTGCCCATGTGAGAAAATTGATTGCATAGACGTTATAATAAATAATCTGGTGTTTATTATTTTTAAAACAATGGCGAGCAAAATGTGAAAATGGGGGATAACGGAGAATTTACAACCAGATTTGAATACCGCTGTAAAGGTTTTGTAAACGAGATATTTTCACCACTTGGCTAGCGGGACAAAAGAGAAATATCACAAGAAAACATCTTCACGATGTTTTAGCTTTTGTAAGAAGTAAAATCTGGCAATATACGCTATCTTGATTGAGAGTTTAGTCTCACTTTATAAACAAATAATAATACAACATTTTGTTGGGTAAAAATAACTCCGTGGAAATTTACAAACATAATAATTATGTTTTAAAAGAGAGAACTTGTTTACCAACAATTAGATAACGATTTATAAGTAATGTATTTTTTGTTGTTTAGTCAGGACAACGCTAGCTTAGCATTTTTATCGCTTATTATTATTTATGATATGATATACGCAGCTTAAGATCTGGATTACATTTAATTAATATACTATATTAACGGACGAATTTGTCTATAAATGACGGGTTCTTTTGTTGTTTTCAATCCATCTTAAGACTGTCATTACAAAATCGTATCATAGGAAAATTAGCTAACAAATAATCCTCTCAACCTCATGCATATCTATCATAAGTCTAGCTTTCATTGTAAGAGAGGTTCACAAACAATCTTGTTAAGTCTCGTTAAATACTGACTACTGATTTCTTATACCTAGGGTAAAATTATCAAACGAAACACGATTAGGGTTGATTTTTAATAATTAAACTGTCACAAATTTACGCGGCAGAAGTCTACTAAAATACAAGCAATTAAAATATGAGAATTTAGTCGTTAAGGAATTTTACATAATCGATTTCTATTTCGCCCATTCGCTTTGTCAGTACGGACAATTTTTTTTTAATCACTTTATCGATTTCTGTTCCAAGAAATTCTTTCCACCACGAGTGCAATGAGCTATCCTATATTCCTGTTCTAGCCCTATCACTTACTATTCTACTTTCTTTGAAAAAAGTGAGGAAGAGTAACTGAGTAACAAGCAGTGTTCATAGAACAACTTATGTTGGAAGCGGACATGAATTGAAAAAATAAAGAAAAAACACATATGAACACCGTCTACCTGTAGACGATTTTCAACGTAAACATCTTATAATAATATTAATTCATTTTTAACGTAAGCTTTCGTGAAATATTTATTTTTTCTTATCAACACATTTCATATTGATTAAAAACCTTTAAGAATATTTACTTAATTTACCACACCACTTACAAAACCATCTCCATTGGAAGTCAACATGGCACTGAAAATACAAAGTATTACTGTGTGAAACGTTTTTTGGAGATGTTCTTAATTGATTAAGTTAAATAGATCATTAATTTAATTTTGTATTAATGAATACAGGTACGTAACTAATTGACTTCGTCAGACACAGCTGCTGTGGCCACTTCATTTTGAAATTGAGAAAGTTCAACTTTTAAATCTCTCTCATGCTACCCGTAGGAAACTGCACACCAATTTGTCTCTCCATCTGACAGTACAACAAAAAAGAAAAAATAAAGTATGGGCTTTATATAAATTGCGTCCACCATAAAAAGATGAGTTATGATTATTTTGCAGCGATTCAGAGAGAAAGGGACGGACGACACGTTTGCAAAATGAAGGGTTGACCCAAGGGATGCCCGAACGTATAAAATAATAGAGTAAGTAATAGTTGAAATAACCCCACTTAGAAATCAGATGGCGAATTGTAGATACAGATGCCTAACATTAACTGCTTCATGTTAGTTGCAATTACCAAGAAGCTTTGTTCGTTAGCGAAATTCAAATCAACTAAGAGAATATTATATGTAATGAAAATACAATTATTTATTATATGGCAACTATAATTTGTTTCACATTTTATTCTCATACGCTAGTACCGTCTTCTATATAAAATATTTATTTACAACAGTGCCGTAACCTACCAGTTGTAAGTTGATCGCAAACATTATTTTAATTTAAAAACATGTATAATTGTAATAAGTATTACCAGTGCTTCTATTTGAAAAAAAACCGGAACTCAATTGTTGTCAAGATTTTTTTTTCTAATTCATATCCATTCTCAATGTGAAGGATATGGCTTTCTAATGGAGTTATCTCAACAGAGTTTTTAACTAGAACTGATTGTTAGTCTGTTGCTCAATCTCCCTTTTTTAAAGAAAGTAAGGATATAAAGATAAAGTTGGTAGAGGACTAGTGGTTGACTAATCACTCTCGCTTTGCCCTGTTAATTTTAAGATTTAAAAGTGGGAGGGATAGATATCACAAATACCAACGCCTTCGAATAGAAATCGATCTTGTAGATCTAATCTTGGTTCTGATAATTCTTTTTTTAGTGTTATTACTTTTCCGGGTGATCATGATTTAAAAAAATATTTTCAAACGTCTTTCGGCATAAAAAATCAAACGTTTTCAAAGGAAAATATAAATAAAATTTTGGCGAGTATTGGTTTGAAACATTAAAGGTGCCGGAACGCCGTTTCACCACGTTACACTGGGAAAAAGCACTGGGTATTACAATATGTAAGAGTAAGATGACGGTAAGATGGAGGAAGGTGTAAAGCTGCTTATGGAGCTCAATAAAGTCTCAAAATCTCGAATCTCGAAAATGAGTCGAGAAACACCAACCTCTTGTTGCAAACCCTGCGGCCAATTTTCCCAATGTGCTGTGCGACCAGTTCATAACTCGCGACAGATCGAAATTGTTTTATTGATGAAGTGCGCTCGCATTTATTCGTCCGAATAACCGAGCCATTTACGATTATTGTATTTACGAATCGTACGATTCGCCAAACCATTTACGATTATTATTATTAGTATTGCGGCAGCGTACGAGATTATTTTACCGCTTTTTGCCTTTTTCACCGATCCAAAATGGCGGCGGAGTGGTCTGCGAAATTAAACTAGAAAGTAGACGGAATAAAAAATTTGAGGCCAATTAAATACGCATTTAAATTTATTATAATGAAGCGTGTTATAGTATTTAATCGGTGGGTAAATGATATGTATTGGTAGCTAACTAGACAGACGAAATACTTCCTGATATTATGTATATCAATCATTCTGTAGTACTTTTTCAGTGTGTTTAGTCAATCCATAGAGCTCCGTTTTACTTTCAGAAAGTTTTTATTTTGAAAATATTATATATGTACGTTGATTTTCTTATTTGAAATCTCGTGCATAGATTTCTTTCTTATCTTCTCGACTGAGTTTATCTCTTCCCGATCTTTTTTATCTGTCATGCCAAACACATACTTTTAATTTAAAAATAAATGTTTTTTGAAAAAAAGGTGCCGAACTCACTTCTTGCCAATCTTTTAACTAAATACTTTTTTCTAAACCATGTCCGTTTCCAATATGGAGCATATGGCTTTCTGATAGATGTTTCTCAACATAAGTATTTTTTACGAGAACTGCTAGTTACTCAATCTCTTTTTTTTAATTAATATATTATCTATCAAGCATTAGACGCTTGGTTTTGGTCACAGAGCAAGTTTATGGTCCTGGTATTGTTTTATATTATGACATTTAATTATGAGTGTAACGGAAGCTATCAAATATCATTCAAAAGGAACCTTATATAACAACAAACTGCCAATTTTCCAGAAAAAAAAACAAAAGTTTTTAAAACAAAATAAAAATAAAATTTTGCGGATATTGATTTGAAACTCGCTTTGTAGAATTCTTTCTGTAATACATAATTTCCCCCCCCCCAAAAAGTTTTTGAAAAAAACAATTCGGCCCGTTTCTCGAAAAGTTTGGTGACCTCTGATTTAGTGCTAAGTAGATTCCTAATGTTAGTATCAGTGCTTCTATGAACATGCTCACGCGCATCTAGTAAATTCCGATACGGCGTATAGGAATTTCTGGAACATGCTACAAGATTTTTTCTCGTGTATTCTCGTGAGAAGAAAAATGCCTGAGGAATACAAAATGCTCGACTTGAATATAAATTATGTCTTATCAGAAAACATGGTGTATTAATTTCAGTAACCAATTAATGTAATTTTATGTATATTCTTTTCCTTGCAGTAGTATAAAATGGACCCCAGAAGGCGGGATATGTACAATACTATTTATTTATTTATTTATTTATTTAATTAACATTGCAAAAGGTTGACAAATTATAAATTTAAAACTTTTACAATGGAGAAAAAAAATAGTACAATTTAATATTAAAATCAGTAGAAAAAAAAATGGCAAAGAAGTCAACTGAGTAAGCTCCGACGAACTCTACTTTAATACATAAAAAATAGTATTCGTCGGAACTCACCCACGTCTACGTGGAATATGTCGACATCCGAAGCAATATTGTTGAACACCGTTAAAGCTCTCCCCAGTGGCATCCCCATTGGCAGGCTGGTTCTACACCTTGGGAGAACAAACAATTCATGTCCACGATTTCTCAAAAAATAATCAGGAACATTTAGATTCACATTCTCAAGAATGGTGGAATTCTCATTTTGGCCACGTATAAGTCGAAAGAAATATATGGCCAGATACATTTCTCTTCGAACATTCAAACTATTGAAGTTAAGCATGCCTAAGAGAAAGTCAGTTGGATAAAGCCATGGGTAATATCCATACACCCTCATATAGAGAAGTCTCAAAAATTTCTTCTGAATCTTCTCCACCATAAGGGTATATTTCGAGCATCTTGGGGCCCAAACAATTGACCCACTCTCAAGTCTGCTTCGAACCAAAGCGTTGTACATTAATATTAGAACTTTAACTCCCGAAAAGACTCTGGTGGTACGGATGACAAAGCCCAACATTTGTAATGCTTTCTTGCAAGTAATCTTAATGTGATTATAGAATGTTAGTTTGCTCTCAAATTGTACGCCAAGATCTCTGACTGATGAAATTCGCGAGAGAATTCGGCCATTCATTGAATAACGGAAAAATAACACTCGCGACCCTCTTGTAAAGGATAAAAGATTGCATTTATCAATATTGAAATCGAGTTTGTTACACCGCCCCCAATCTATTATATTATCTATATCAGATTGAAGACGATGACAATCATCTAAGGTGACAATCTTCAAAAAAAGTTTCAAATCATCAGCGAATAACAAGAACATAGAATTTTTAATAACGCTTGCTATATCATTTATGAAAATAGTGAACAGCAATGGCCCCAAGTTTGAACCTTGCGGAACACCAGAGTACGTGCAAAACTAACCAATAAAGACGGACGAAAAGTGATTTTCGATTAATCATATATTAAGAAATCACACGCGAAAACGTTAACTCTTCTTGACTGACTGTTTTCACATTTATTCATTTGTTGTTGGTATCAATGACGCAAACTATGTATTGTTAATTGGCAACACTGACACTGACAACGGAAAGCTTATTGTCAAATACAAATTCCAAGCGTTTGAAAACAAAAATTGATTCACTGTAATGTAACTAATCTTCAGTTTTACAGGAATTGATAAAATTTAAGTTGTTAGTTATTAATAGGTATAGAATATTCAAACAATTTTATAAACTCTATTTTACAATAAGTTTTGATTTTTTTTTCTGTATCCTTAAATTACACCCATGATTATTTTTAAATAAAATACATATTACTTTGGTAATATGTACTCGATATGTATCGGTACTCAGTCAAGAAAAAGATTTTTAAAATAATTTAAAGATAAAAAAATATGACGTCATACATATAGGCTAGTTCAGGGATGGTAAATGAGATAAATTATGTGTGAAATTTTCCAGATTATAATTACGTTTGAATTTGTTATTTTTTTCACTTTAGTTAAATTGTTTTTAGATGAGTTTTGAAATTATGTTTAAGAGGTAATAAACATTTTAAATTAAGTCAATTTAGTGTCACTTATTCATATGTATTTATGATTTATTTGTTGATTCCTTTCAATACCAATAAATTGTTTGTTACATACTATTATTTTTTTTTCTTGTTTTAAGTTAATAATGTTCGTTATATGCGTTTTTTTTTTTTTAATATAATGCATAAACAAATGAGTATTAAATTTTTTGAATATAATACCTTTCCACCAAGTATTGACAGTGAACACCCTAAAAGTGATCAATGACAGGCGTGCCAAGCATTGAAGTTTTTTGAAGCCATGGACATGTATGCAAATGGATAAAACAAATATCAAACAAACACTTCCATAACACGTTGTTATTATGCTATACGCGCGCTTATCTAATAATATTGTTTATATTTTTAACGAATTCCACTTTTTGTATTCGAGTAGTAAAAACATTTTGTGAATATAAAATAAGAATGTCATCAATTTTCAACGAGAGAAAAAAATGAATTTAGATTTCCGTATTGAAAACAAAACATAAGAAACATGTTACTGCACGTCAAATACATTATTACTTTCATCATAAATTGACTATCTTGTCATTAACAGTTTCCTATCTGTAATATTTAATCGTGCGGAAGTCTTTTTTCATACTAAATCATGTGGATTCAAAGACGAAAAAATCTTAACAGCATGGTAAGCAATCTTTAATAAGGCGAATACATTTTACCACAACTTGTCTGATACATTATTCCCATTAGAGGTGAAGTGAGTCATGTGGTATTTTAGAAAAAAAAGGTATTAGATGCGTTGTAATATTCTCCAAGTATTAAAGTATCATAAAAGTGAAGTGACCTCAGTTAATACACATTGCAATAGTGCTATCGACTTAAAAAATAAACATACAATCCATCAAAACATCAAGTAAAGAGTGCTAGTCCAAGAAAAAGTTTTATCATTCTACTAGTCGGCTCACTTCACCTCTAATGGGCCCAATTATTTATATTAAAACAATTTTATCAGTATGTACGTACCTTTATAAACTGAAATTAGAAATAAGCACTGAAAAAGGTCAAAATAAATTTAACTCTGTTTAAGGCACATAGTTCAAATCTCATTTTACGTCTTTAGTGCAGTTCGTAATAAAAAAAAATAGCGAAGTTTGTCTATGGTGCTGTGTAAAATATGACTTTAATTTTTTACTACCATGGTAACATAATAATTATCTTAAGCAATCCTCCTTAACGTTTGTATTAATAATGAAAAAACTGTGTATCCGCAGATGACTTTTTAGGTATAATTATCTAAGAAAATGTAGGTTTTATTGGGGTATTACGTACACCGCCATGAATAATTAATTTTCTCTGGGGTGAATGATGATAAAAGGTTTGAAAATACTTCTTCAAGGGAACATTAAAAGCAACGCTAGGGTTATGTACATTACGCAGATCTCAGCAACTGTATCCATAATATAGGTGAGTAGGTGAGTAGCTACTTACATACATAAGCGCAGACATTAATAATCTGGCAAAATTATTCCAGAACACATCTCTGAAAGACGCGATTAATGTATTCAAAAGTGGAACTGAAAAGTGGCTATAAGCGAAAATTTACACCCGATTCTAAAGCGCTTTAAATAAATAAAATAACCTACTGCAAATATGGGCTTCTGCAAATAAATGTAACCCTTATACAAAACAAAGCGAGACTTATTTCTGTATCGTATTATTTTATCATGGTCCGACATATTATTCAATAGTTTGTCCAAAATGATGTTGATAATATGGGAGCCGGTAAATTGCTCGAATGGAAATTGCTCGAATTACAAATTATTCGAATTACTTGGTTATTTAAACGATTTTTCACGACTTTTTCTACGAATTTCATTTTTATCTTGTGCGACACTTGCTTAGAGAGTGAAATATAAAAATAATTTTCGTAAGTATTTATTTTAACCGTGTTCGCTCCAAATGCGGAACATATGATCTTTTAATGGAGTTTATCTCAACAGAAGTGTTTCTACGAGAACTGCTTATTAATTAGTTACTCAAACTGTTTCTATATATTTCCAGAACACATAGAAGGCTAGGGCTTAGACAGAACAAACGGAAACAAATTGATTATCTTGTTATTCGAGCAATTTCCATTCGAGCAATTTACCGGGAACCTGATAATATGAACAGTTCACTTCAATGTTTAAAATTCATTTTCTCCACGAAGCTTCCCAAAGAAGCGAAACACGTGTCAGGTTATTTATTACACACGATGCATAAGAAAGGTATCAATTTTTCATTCCCAATGTTAGTCAGATGGACTTTCGACAAAACTTCTCAACAGAAGTTTTTAAAAAAAGAAATGATTGTAAGGCAGTTTAAATTATGTTTGAAGTTATTTGAAGTTATAAAACGACAAGATTTAAGAAAGTCTCTCTATGTCTCGTTTCTGGAGTCAGTAAATATGCAGGTAAATAAAAATGGAAACCATCCATGCTTCTGTATTTTACATGAGAAATTAGTCATTTAGGTGAGAAAATTTTGAATTGATTAACTTCTTAGATTCATAATTGCCACGCAATAAAACAATGACTCGTGGTTCAATTCCTAATGGATTCTCCGCGAGTCATTGATTTTATCACCTTGTCTGCTATTGAAGGGGCAGTGTTTTACCATAAGTCCAATATTTTCGAAAAGATATGACCCGTTCACTTTCGTTTCTGAAGTAAAAGACGGAGACTATACGGCAGTTAGAATTTCAGTGGGAAATGAAATCGGATTCAGAGTCAAAGTCAAAGTCATATTTTCACTTCACCACAGCTAGGGTTTATAAAAATACCATTTTTTTAATAAGCCGGTTCTCGTATTACAATATTCGTTAAAACTTGGATATCAAAGTTTGGCAAACAAAGGATAATTCTGATAACTTTGTTATTTCAGTAGTTATGTTACAAAATGTACGCGTGTTTCGTTTCTTGGGGAAGCATTATCAGACTTAACTTTGGAAGTTTCACAAATTCAATCGAATCCATCGAAAATATCAAAAGATAATTTAATTAAATTAACTTTATTTCTTCATTACTAATTAGTTTATTTTGTTCGAACAGTGATCCTTAAAACACCAAAAAAATATTCGGTATTCCTTTTCATGAAATATGTTTTTAGAAAACAAAAGTCAAATTAATACATTTCAACGCATTCATTGATTTATAGCTAGTGACTATTTAACTACATATTAAATCTCGTTTTATTTATAATCAAGGAAATTAATAAAATATACCAAGATTTTTTAATAAATCAATAGAAAAAATAAAATTTGGCAAACCGGGTTGCCATGTTGAAAAAACCATTTCTTTTTTCAAATGCCGAAAAATTTTCACCCGGTTTTCGAAAACAGACAAGCCCTTACTACATACAGCCCTGAATCAAAGTCTTTAACTTTTCCGGTTCTAAGCTCAAGAAATGCGACCCCAATACCCACATTTTCTTAAATATCTATTTTAATATGGGTGACACAATGTTTATAATTAAGGTATTCTTATATCATAGTTTTTTGGACCTTTTGTAGTTTATATAAATACGCGATAACGCGAGTATGCGATAACGAGATAAGCGCCCGCTTATCAGCGATCGTTCGTAAAATGACTGCGGTGAACGCCTCAGTTGCAAATTCATATTTGTACTGGAATGACGTCTTTTTTACACGCAACTTAAAATATGATTATTTATTAAAAAAAACCCGAATTTTATAAAAAAAAATGTATGAGGAATGATGCATAGAGATATTTTAAAGCCTTTAGACTATTTTTTTTTTTGAAATTCATAAGAATTAAGGCCAATAATGAGGAAACCACTGGGGTCCCTAAACGACCCCCATCGGCAGAGAAGTATTTTTCTAGTCTCCGAGCCGCGAGAGTTAAGAAATATCACTCCGAGTGATATTATTACGAAGATAAACTGTCGGGGTAAATACGGACAAACAATTTACAAGCCCGCTGCAACATTGTGTATTTTCCAGGCGTTGAATCCAAAATAAATGTCTGACAGTTGATTTGACATAAGTATGAATTTATTAAATTACATCTCACAGAATGGAAAGCGCTACAATGGATAAATAAATCCATTTCACTGGGTTAAATTGACCCAACCTCGAGCGTTGACTAGTCAAACTATGCCCTGGGCCATTTGTATAAATCCTATACAAATAATGATCCTTGCACAAAGAATATTTTCTGAATAATATGCGGTACTTAGCAAAGTTAATCCCCAAATTGTATGTGATGAGATTTTCTTCAAATGGATCAACCGATGTAGCAATCTCAACGTACAGCTGGCTTCGACTTTGTTGTTTTTGATTGGCACAAATTTTCACTGACAATATTGATATTTTTAAGGGTCAGTTGTTTGATAAAAAAAATATATAAAGAGAAAAATTTCTAAAGGGCTTATGAAGGCATTTGAATATTTTTTTATATGTGATTGAAATGGTAGCTTTTAGTAACACACAATGAACCGGCTGTATAAATTAACAGTTGAAATAATAAACTTAATATTTTTTTCTACTTTTCTTAAAAATATCGTGATCATAATAAAAATGGTTAAGTAAATTGTAAAATATTTTTTTAAGAAAATTATATTTTTTAGTGTTTGACAGATCGATTACAACAAGAATGATAATAGTTACAATTATGAATGGTATTTTAGTTTTTTTTGTATCCATGACCACTCCCAATGTGGTGCATATGGCCTTCTAATGGACGTATCTCATTAGAAGTTTTTCTACGAGAACTGTTTGTTACTCAGTCGCTCAACCTCTCTTATTCAAAGAGAGTAGTAGGGATAGAAGGATAAGGCTAGGAATGGGCTAGTCGTTAACTTATCGCTCTCGCTACGCCCAGCTTTTAAAGGATCGGAAAGAGCGGAAGGAGTTTTTAGACATCACAAACACTCATGCATTCGAACAGAAATCGAAAAAATACTGTTCGTACTGAAACTCGAACCCATGAGGTCCGGCACGGAAGCCCACTACAAAAACCGCTGCGCCATAGCACCCGACTAAAGTATTTTATTTATACCAACTGTAAAAACTTAATACGAAAATTGTGGTGGCTATAACCAACATCGGTTAGTGCTTAGGTCTTATTAAATTTTCAAATAGGGCGAATAATTGTCAATAAACAATACTTCGTGATTGCAAATTTTGTGAAATTGATTTAAGAATTTTAACAGTGCCTGAAATGTTATAGTAATTTATTTTTTAAGGTACGGGAAATGATGTATAAATCGGCTTTGATTGATCAGATTATACATTTGGAATGTGTATAAAATGTGCGGAAAATCTACGGAGCATTGTGGATCACGACTGGAAAGTCGACAAATATCCTTGATGTAAAGCAGCATCATTAGACTTGGCTCCAGGCCAAAGATAAATGATATTTTTTGGGCGCAAGACTATGCATAATGGATGCAGGTTGCAGAGAATGCTGCAGTACTGCAATGAAAGAAGGCAACGGGAAACTACTGTCATTAATTATTCTCTTACAGAAAAATATGCAATATAACTGCAAGACGTAACGTAATTGTAATGCCAATCTTTAATAGAATACGGTACCAAGACAAGTGGATTAAGTTTATTTTTAAATACGAATTGTTGCGGCGTAGTTTTAAAGCAGTATTCTCTTTCCCATAAACCGTGAAACGAGTAACAACGATATTTTGATCTTAAACTATATTTATACAACGAAATGAATATTAATATTTAACTGATTTTAATTCAGACAAAATCAGATACACAGGCGTAATTAAATAAATTAGTCTGTCTTTTAAGGATTGACAAAGATGACTGATTGTACAATTTGATTTCAGTAACTGAATCTGCTAAATTATAAAAAAAAATATTCACAAGAAGATGGAGGCGTTTACTACTTAGGCACTTTGTCTAGAGACGTCTTCAATATGAATTCAAATATAAACTCACCGTTTTTGTAACCATTCAAAAATATTAGATTTTTTATTACAGTGCACAATTTCCTTTTTCGTAATTTGGTATTCCTTAGTATTTTTATTCGGTAAATTTATGTGTTAAGTCCTCCGTTCGTAACACGTGAATAAAATTGAATAAAACAAATTAAGGGACCCCTAAAAGGGATTAGAGCTTCCATACGTCACTTCATGCAGAGGTCATAAACCCACACGACCTAAATAGGTACATTAGTATTCCGAACGATAACTTCGTTTGGCGAGGGATAGTCAGATTTTGCTAATCATGAGAATTAACTTGTTTCAAATTTTGCAGCAGTTGCTTAAAATTGACCGGTCAGTTTGTCGTTTAAGAGAGTGATTTCAATGAACTTTATTAATAAATCTAATAAAAGTCTGCGTGTGCAATAATTTTCAATGGTTCCAATTTTGGATATGTTTCCAAATTCTTATTTATAGATTATTTAGATATAACTCAAGTTTAACCTTTTGATGAGTATAAACATTTAAGTCAGCACCATTTTTCTGTGAAGAAGTACGGATTTACTTTTAACTCAACACAGTAGTGTCTTTAAATTTCCATCAAGCACCTTCAGTCGAAATTATAAATTACAGTAGTGTCTGTCTGTGAGCATTGTATATTCTTTCTTAAAGTATTAAATACTTATATTCATTTTAAAAAGTCAGTAATGTAAAGTAAGGCCAATATAGATCTATTCACTCCTCTAAAGGTTAATAACGCAAAAACTAGCATTTTGTTTCGCAGGAATGTTATTTTGGCAACATAACAATATCAATGCGGCTGGTCTGGATTCAAGTTTTTCTAAAGTTAATACAATATTTAGTTTTTTTCTATTAAACTTGAAATTTTCAGACATGGGTGCGATGTCGCTTTTCATCATGTTTATCTAGTATGATTGTCTAGTATGTAAGATATTAGACGAAATTATTTTATAGCTCTAATTAAACGTAGTTAGTAATCTGGCTATACTGAAAGCATAATGACATATTTTATGTATATTTCTTTTGTTTTGGAAGTTGACTTTGTTGTCAATAGGTTGTATGTAACGGGCAGTCGTCCCTTTCATTTTACTATGCATTGATGAATGTATGATAATATATTAATAAAACAATAGTTACAGTAACAAAAAATACCCCGTAAAAGCTGGTAGAGGGCTCAATGTTGAGTACCCTGCAAGAAAGAAATTCGATATTCAAATGACACGTTTGCTTCGTAATACCAAAGTTTTTTTTAGTTGTATTTTTTATATGATTTATCCAGTTTTTAATTATTAGTATTTACAATTATTAGATTACGACAGACGCGTTTTGTGATGTTCATCTTATGCAAATATACTTGAAGTATTGACATATATCTAAATTACAGAAATAGTTAAATAAATTACCCCTTTAGCCTCTTAGAAATTCAGCCTTGTATAAATTGTCACATTGTGAATGTATAAATACCTAACGATAAGATAGATAGTTTTGTAGTGAGATTTGCAGGTGTCTGATAACGGTATAATATGGTACATCTAAAAAGACGGCTTGAAATATCAGAATAAATATATGTGATGGTTGCCTATGGCTTACTCGTTAAGTCGTCGAGCGCGACAAATTCGTGTTCCCTGCTCACAAACCGGTCCAGGAATTAAAATCGAATCGAACAAATAAAGATATATTGCGTATATTATAAACGTACACAATACTACAAATAAAAAAAATCAAACGCTTCATTATCAATAATATTTTTTAATAATAGAATAAAGATATAACGGGGGACTTTTCTATGGAGGATTAAAACGGGATTTTTTAATAGTGTTATATTAATTTGTCTAAAAAAGAAATTTGATATGAAGGAAGGATACAAAGTATAAACATCAATATATTCAACACAATAAACGAGTCAAACGAGTAATATTTTCAAAAAAGATCCATCTTTTCTAGTTTATATTGATGTCTGTTGTAAATTATTATTATCAACTGAAACAAAAAAAAATGATTCACTGTACCTGTTTAAAAACAGCCTTAAATGTTTCCTACTAAAATATCACACAATAATATGAACATTCATTTCATAAATGAGGAGCAAACATTCAAAAAATGATTTGTCACAAATTTTTAAAAATGCTGTTAAATATCAGCTCTGTTAGTCCATAATAACATATATGAATGGAAATAACAATTAATGTTCAAAAAAGGTTTCTTTATATAAAAATTAAATCATAAAGTTGACACATTCAAGCAAATCGTTATTTCCCAAGATCTGTACATATGTGACAAATCACTTTATGAATGTTTGCTGTTCATTAATATTATAATTGAATTTCGCCCCGTTTTAGTATCTCATCCAAGCAATGATAATCGTATTTAATCAATCTTTTTATTCAAAATATCGACGAACCAACGGCAGTTAATATAATACATATAATAATGCTTTACAATAAATTTTGTTTTGAAATACAATTTGTAAGTTCATAAAAATCATAACTTTGAATAAATTTTATAATATGAAGCAAAGAAATAGATTTCAAATATCCGTCAAAATATAAACGAAGCCAGACGTCGCATTTAATAAAAACGTAAAAACAGTTGACTATTAAAAACTATACAATACAATAAAAAAGATGAATCTTTTCAATATCATAGGCTAGACATAAAGAATATAGTCGAGCGTTTTGAATACAGATAAAATTAATATTCTGCAAATTGGCTACATTCAAATCAGTTCGATTTTTTATTGTTTCGTTTCGTCATAAATGATTTTGTTCAACAGATAATACAACATTGGCAACAAGGATATTCGACAGCCACAATAAAACAATAAAATCGACCGGTTTCGATTTCGGCAACTCGGATGAAACAGACAAATAAATTCCATAATCTGTGAAGGTGGTTCTAAGATTTACGATTGGTTCAAATTAATGAACAGTAATTTGAAAAAACAAAATAACCAACGCACGTATTTAAGAAATTTAATATAATTTAAAGAATATGTTTTTTATATAATTTAACTACAAAAGATACTCAATAACAGAATGAAATGCATAACGTAGAATACAACTAATACACGTTGACTGTTTGAAAAAGAATACGAACAATATAAGGATCATTTATAGCGTATAAATTCATATTATGTATTTTTACCAAGAGCCAATTGACGTAAGCAATATTAAAATTGAGTTTCATTACTTCACAAGACGAAATGAGTATTGTGATCCGAAAATAAATCAGCATCCTGAATATTTTTTTTGATATTTGAGGGATTTTTTATAAATACTATATGTAACTATTTTAATAGCTGATCATTACGCAACATAAAGATTAAACAATGATTAAGTTTAAATTAAATTACACAAACAATGATTCAATTTGATAAATTATATTTTCAGTATGTGTTTGTTTATACTGTTCAGTGTTGTAGCGAATAGCTTATAGGTACCATAGTTTTATTTTGAACAGTAAAAGCAATGCTAACCAATCAGACGGTCTAAATTAAAATTCTTTTATTTCTTTATTTGAAATCGGTTGGTTTTGTACAATTTTCCACCAAATGTATCTCAAGCGAAATGATATTGAAAATATCTGGTGACATAAAGGAAAACATTTTATTGAGTCACCGAGTGGACGAAAGTCGAGTTTTAAACTCTTTTATAATGAAGTTTAACGGAGGAAATACCAATTCGATATCTTTTTTTTTCATTATACTCTATAACTGTTTATAATAAATATTTAAAACAAATGATTTAAGAGTTTTTCGCAAATGAAGGCCTCTGTAAGCAATATTCTAAATGGAAACTGAGTATTCAAAGTCTACATACCATCTTTATAAATTATTAATTCAAACAAAACGCGATAAGCACCAACCAGTAGCCGAGTTGGTTCGTGCCTTGGCGTACATCAAAGGGATCAAACCTTTTTAGTAGGTCTATAAAGTAAATCTTCCATTTGCATATTATTATTATGGATGAATGTAATGTCTATTCAAAAGTAGGTAACCGTCTTACATATAAAAGTTATTCTGGGGGCAGATTGTACAAATAAACATTATTTCAGAAGTTCTCAACGTTCCGTTCAACAGAGAGAGAGTAAATTATTATAATCAGACAATAATAATTCTACTGCGTTTCATCGCGGCTGCGAAAATTCTGTATAAAATCTAAATAAATACAAGCCCAAAGAGACCGGCAATTTATATTTTCGGTCCTCAGCGGATTCCGTTGCTGACGCATCTCATCTATTTATATAAAATAAACATTTTATAACTCTCAACAATGTAACCACTTCGTTCATTTTTTGAAACGATTGTCTTTGAAATGATCTGAATAGTACTAGTAATACTAGACGTTGAAAGAACTTGCTCTATGCTTTTTTGTATTATTGTCTATTACAATTTAACTATATTCTTTATTCAAATATTATTCTTGAATGGCAAACAGCACACCATTAATTCGTTTGTTTCAAGTTGATGTATAATAATAAATCATATTGGAACTATTCTGATACTTTTAATAATTATTGTCAAAAAATAAAAAAGGTTTTCTGTTTAATTCTATCTATTTCTAAAGAATTATGATTCGTATTAAAAATAATTTTAACACAGTAAGAACTGAACATCTATAACAAAGGTGGGCTGGAGGGGGCTCGGAAAAGCTCGAGCCCCTTGCTAGATTTAAATAAGACCGGCGAGCCCCTTGTTAACTTATGAGAAAATAATATTCTCAGATCAAATTAGTATATAACTGCATTTTCTAATTTATATAAATATTATCTACGACAACGTTGGTATACACATTAGTATATTTTTAGCTATTTACATTGATAAGTTTACTGTAAATTGCATATTGTTACACATTTTACGTGTATTAAGTAACAATCGATTGCTTATTCAAGTATTGCATAGGAGCCATAAGAAAATTCACTCCTTCTTCAAAACACTAAAAATTGCTTCGAGATTAAGCGAGCCCCTTGTTGACGTATTGGCAGGCCACCGCTGATCTATAGTGGTTTATTTTCATGAGACTACTTATACTAGTAATATAAATATTATGTGTAACTATTTTCTTTTGCAATTAAATAAAGTAATTTATTTCTGCGAATGAACTGGAATGAGCATGTGTGCATGTTCATAGAATGAGAGAAAATCGATCAATGCACGTACATCCCGAGGGCAATAGAAAACCTGACCGTCACAGACTTGGATAGTTGCACTTCGTCACAAAGGATTTGAAGATGATGGAAAATGGGCAGAGGCGTCATTGGATGAAAAAAAAATGCCAGAGCGATCAACACAAGATTGTGTGGATCGAACAAAAAATTCGAGGTTTTATTTTAACTGTTATACAAAACATTAATATTTCATCAATCACTTTAAAGAAATTATATTCATATAAATATCCGGACTTGTTGACTATTTCAGAATATTATGGAATTAGTACAAACATTACTGTTTTATATACGTATATAAAAAAGCAATATGACATATTTGAATATTTGCCTTACAGTTAAGAATTTTTTTAATCTCGATAAAATTATTTTATTTATTCATTTATATTATTGTACAATAAAAAATATAGTTATTTTAATTTTAAAGAATGGGAGGATCCATGTTATCTACTACATCCGATCATTGCGCGGGGTCACAAAAGCACTGCGCGGTCAATGAATCGTAAAATATTATAATATTATGCTTTAAGCAAAACAACAATGAAAAGATTTCATATTAATTGTTTACGCGATTATTTTAATTTATTATTTTTTCTACGATACCATCAATAGATCTCGTAGAATAATTTTGACAATTAACACAAACCGTTATTTTTAGTAAGTTTTCATAAATAATAATTAAGTATTTTTTTTTATTATGGATTATATTATATGGATATATACGTATATGGATATATACGGTGCCATATCAAAGAATTCCAATAATTAAGCGACACGATGCACCGTTAGTTAGAAAATATATTAATGCTTTTATTTTACAATTTATCTACATTTTTTATATCCATGCCCCCTCCTATTATGGAGCATATGGCTTCCTAATAAATGCATCTATCTCAACATAGGTTTTTCTACAAAAACTGCATGTTACTCAGTTGTTCAACTTCTCTTATTTTCAAAGAGATGAAGTTTATAAAGGATAGAACTAGCGGTCAGCTAGATTTTAGACAGCAAAAAAAATCCATGCCTTCAAACAGAAATCTTTTAAGTCGATTAAAAAATACCGTTCGTCCTGAGATTCAAGCCCGTGAGATCCGTCACGGAAGCCAACGACGTTGACCACTGCACTACGCACCCGAAATGTACTTTCTGCCTTTGAATATATATAATATGTCACAAGTATCTTTTTTTTTATAAGACTAAGGGAATAATTCTGTTGTCAAATTACTTTTATGCTAAGAATTATTTCATTTTCAAATGGCACCATTTATAAAACCGAAAAATGGTATTGTTATAATATTTAAAAATATTAATGACAAATTATTAACTTAGTTAATTGTCTGATTCGTAAAAGCGTTCGAAGAAGTTAGTGTTTATTGCCACATATTTTGCCATTTTTCGCGAATGTTGTAATTATTGCACGAGTATAACATTTTTCAACGAGATTTATCAATTAAGACTGAGAATTTTTCAAATTGTGTTATGTTTCTAAATTATTAAGTTTCGTTTTCCTAAATATCAATTATCTCAATTTTGTAGTAAATTTTCATGGCTATGTATGTATCTTTAAAACGGTTTAGATTTCAATCTAAAAGCGTCTGGACATCAATCACATTCTAGGCATTTTCATTAAAATAAACGATATGTCTATCTTAAATATAAAAGCCTATCAAATACAAAACTATTGCGAGCGGGCAGACACTCCATTCAAAAAAGCACTTTAAAAGCTATTCGTCATTTGGGTACGATTTTTTTATTTGAATATCATCCAAAATAAATGCAAACAATATTTTCTCGGCCTCAGTTCTCAAACGCACTATTAAAGTTATATTTTTCGATATCCATCGAAAACAAAATATGTAATGTTTCATGTAGTACAATGCATGTATACCAAACTTTTAGTATAGTAGTAATATTCTTGGTATTTCGTGATATTTAGCTGCGCTGTCAAGTGTTCGAATCCCCGAAAAGACCCTTTCACACATCGGTTTATGGAAGTTTATCAAAATGCATGGATGTCGATGTTAAATATTTTTTTAAACCCATCTTCCGATGGAGGGCAGAGAAGAAGATAAGCTAACCAGTCAGTTGCAATATACAGGAGGACCTCGACTTTCGCACCTAATTGGTTCCTGGACTTTGTGCGAAAGTTGAAATGTTCGAAAGCCGAGGGAAGTAAAAAAAACACCAAAAATTGTACTAAGTACATACTAAATAAAAATTATATTTTCTTAATGAATTTGTCAAGCGTTAGTTGTGTTTTACTACTTTTTTTTTCTTCGTAGAGAGTTCTGTAACATGCCGTACTCTTATGGATCGCCCTACGCACTTGAGATATGCGTTCTCCATTAGGATCACATTCTTCCATAATATTCAAAAATGTCTCGAGATGCATAAAAGCGTCGTTCATGGTTTTTATTGTTAAGGTCTTGATGATTTCTTGATGGTCTCATCTACATTGAATATTTGACCAGAGGTATATTCTCCATCTTCAATAATTTTAGAAAATGAGGAAATAAAGTCTTTTGCAGCATCTTTATCCGCATCAGCTGATTCTCCAGTGAATTTAACATTGTGTAAAGAATACCTTGTTTTAAAATTTGAAAACCAGCCGTTACTTGCATGAAACACCGTGTGAGAATCATCTTTTAGTCTAGCCTTCCAATCCTTATGCAAATTAAGAGCTTTAGCTTGAATCATCGAAGTACTCAGAGGTACGTCTTTTTGATTTTGGTCACTAATCCAATACGACAAAGATTTCTCCATTTCATCCAACACTATGCCGTGCCTTTTGGAAAGAACTTTTGATAATACATTTCCACAAGATTTTACATATTCCTTGATTTTATCTTTATTTTTTAATATCGAACATATCGTAGACCTGTTCATATCATACGAACGACCAATTGAAGCATAAGACTCCATTTTCAGATCGTTTTATTATAGCCATCTTCGTTTCGATTGTATGAAGTTAATGGGTTCTTAATTTGTTTTTTGCCATATCTACTTCACTGTTTTTTCGTTTCCCATTCATGTTAAAGTGGGTACGAAATATTTGTGACAAAGCTCGCGGAACAATGCACCTGTACGTGCACTGACGCAAGACTAAACCTGTCAAAATTAGGCGGGAGTGTTCGGATGCGTTCAGATGCATTCGGATGCATTCGGACCCGCTCGCGTTCGTGTGTCAATGCATATGTGCGAACAGTACGTAACACTTTTGATAGTACTACTGCACGTAATCAAAACATTTTTGCATTATAAAAAAAAAAAAAAAATTTCAATAATGTGCGAAATAGCGAATTGTGCGAAAGTCAAATGTGCGAAAGACGAGGTTCTCCTGTATCGTTAAATTTGTTTAAATAATATAATCGTTTTTAGTCAATAGTAACTAAATTATTTCACTTCTGACAATAGATCTGACGTTGGCATGATATCAAATAATTAATCGACAATATTTAACTAATTACATTGCTGTTTTTTTATATTATAACCAATAAATAAAAGTCAATGAAATCAATAAACCAATTACGGTATGGTGTTTTGTGCATGTAAGTATTTGGCAATAAAACACAATTCCTAAGTTTAAACTTTCAGATGTATAATATGATATTACTTATACTCAATTTGCACGGCCCAGGAAGTTTTGGCCACCCTCGCCAACTTACATAGGTAATTCAACTTCTGTTTGAAATCATCCTCATTGAAGGTATCACGTGCAGGTCTGTGATTCCGATAATGTAAACCGGACGTGCTCCGAAATCATTTCAGGGATTATCAGAACACATTGAAGATACGTACATACCAACCATTATATCATACGTATTGACTACAGTGTATCCGTGCTTATTGTATTTTTTTTATGAATTGGGGATTAAATCTGTCAAGCTCAATTGCCAATGTGAGTTATTTCTGTGCGTAAGTCTGTATCTATTCGACTAAAGTTGTACAGATTGACTTGACAAGATTTGTTTTCATTGTGTGCCTCGCAGAAGGAAAAAAAATACTTCTTCTTGGAAAATGTATCTAAAACTTACTGACTTAAGGTTCGTGGATTTCTATAGACAAACGTCGACAAACTAATGAGCCCCGAATTTTTTTATTGAGCTTTGGTTTATTGAGCATTTTAAATTCATCTCTAAACGTGTAATACCGCTCTCCTTGACAGGCCAATGTTAATATCCCCCAACCCTTTCAAGTACGTTCACTAATCATCGCAAGCAATACCTGCGGTCTAAAGATTCTTTTAAAATAAGCAAAACGCTTATCAGACTTGGTCTCAAGCCGCAAGTGGAAAAACAAATTTTAATTTTCTATTTTATTTACTTTACAAGGATTTTTCAGAATTTAGAAACAGCAAGAACATCTAACATTTGCTACCCCTAATGGAAGCAGAGCGTTGGAAGACTGCGACTACAATGTATGCTGCCCAGGACTTGAGACTGCTGGAGATTAGATATTGGTGTAGAACGGCGGAAGAAGTAGTGAAGTGGAGTAGATAAATTGAAACGGCTGGATGTTTCAGCCCGAACTGCAGCTCCAGAATAATAGAAGAAGGAGTGTCTTTAATATCATCCAAGCACCATATACTAAGCCACCATACAAGACCCCAGAATTTACGATTTAAGATTTAGCGTTTTTTTTATTAACCTAATATACGATTTTTTCTCAACCTCTCTGTAAGTGGTTCAATGTCATAAGTGTTGGTGTTGCCAGAGAATGGTAAGGAAGTTGGTTGAAACATTATTAGTAAATTTGATCAATTTAATTTGTATGTATTTGTTATTACCAACATCATCGGGTAAAGTTGTATTAGGTTCAATTGATTCCAATCAATCTGATTTCAGGTAATTCACCGATGTTATCTGAAACAAAAAGAAAGAAACGATTTAGTTAAGACCATTTTGAACTTAAATAAGCTCATTATACATTATTAATTAACATATATTTTTTAAAAAAAGCCTCGTTTTAATCAAAAAGGCTAATAATCAGATTAGCCTTTTTGATTCAATTGATAAAGGTCTCGTTTTATATTTCTGATGATTAGCCTTTTTGATTGATGCAATTGATACGATGATATTGATTGTAAAAATATATTAAAAAAATGTTTTTACAGTATTCGTAATATAATAGAAATATGTTTATTATATACATTAAATTATATTGTTTTCTGTCGATTCTTGGTGGAAAGATAAACTTTAAGTCGTAAATATTCAACGAAAATTATTAACAACAGTACAATATCGCCAGTATCGTAAATGAGCTTTTTCAACTAATGAATAAAAATATCATATATAACCAAATATAAATTTTTATTATACATTTAATAATCAGTTGATAATATTTATGACTCGAGAAACTAACATAACTCTCAGATAAGATCACAAAATTTAACCATAAAATAATTTCACAAACGTATATATTTTTAGGAAAATAATTTATTGTATACAATATAATAATTATTCTTAACACAAGAATTAGGTAGCCGCATCTTGACAAACTACTTAACAAAAAGGTCATAAATATTTCAACTACCGTAAGTTGGTTCTAGGTACTCTCACATCATCAACACTTTTTTTCATAATCTCACTTGTTATAATATGTACAAGGCACACATTTAAATACAGGGAGTTCATAAACACTAAGAAAGCTAATACAGTAAAATATTAAAGTATTGGAAAATAGTTTTGTAGTCAGTCATCAGTTATACGGTTAATTAGTGGTTAAAGTGATATTTCGCAGTTTTACATTATTTTGATAAAGTTCAACTATTATGCTTAATTACATACCATATCCAATTCAATATGAAATACGTGTGTCGAACTATCACAAAGCTTTAAGGCGGGCATACCAATATCAAATCTATGCTATTAAATATATTAAAATTGAAAATAGCAACTGCGAATATTTGTTATTTTTTGAAGGTATGTATACGATTTAATCAGCAAAAAAATATGAACTCACTAAATATGAATTTATTTTTATATCATTTATTTAACACTCATGCTTCTAAATGTAAATTTAATTTGAAACAATATTTATATATTATGAGATGATAGAGCTATAAAAAATGGCAATTTTAAAAAACATCTCAAAACACGTTTTTTGTCAGCATGGGACGATATATGCAAAAAAAATAAAATGCAAATTATTTTCTTTCCAAATTAACAATTTTTATCAATATAATAATATTTATATTGTGATATTTCCTCACAAAATATTATTTATTGTTATTTTACATATCGTGCATGTGGCTCTTTGTGGTTGTAAAAACACAATAAGAAAGAAGACGTTATTTTGGCAATATTTATAAATATGTTTGAAAAGCAAGCGTAAATGACTAGTAAAAAAAAATACAAAACATGAAAGAAGGAAAACTCACGATTCCCTGGCAGGAAACTATATAGTTTTATTATTCTGAATTTTTCTGAATGGTGAACAAGCTACTTCCGCCAAATTATATTGCGGCATACAGAATATTTGGAGAGAAATAACGCCGATTGTATAGTGACTGTATAAATCAAGTTTTTTGAATATATGAGAAAAATCGTAGTAGAATTTTACAGGAATGAGAAGTAGATATTAAAGAATTGTAATTTGAACCGAGAACAAACCCGGCCTAACAGTTGATAGCTAGTCTGATCGTCTCTGATGTAGTTTGTGATAATGTTTATAATAGATAAAAAAAAATGAAATACTCTTGTCGAGAAATATACAAACATCTGTGTCTATGAATTTCTTGCACGACAGTATTCTTTATTTTATATTTTGACCCTGAGTTATTGCATATGCACGTCTTTACTTACTGTGTATAAAAAAGTCTGAATTGTCGATAAGAAAAATCTATTCCAAATCATTGAAATTAAATGTTACATATACAAAAACTATGGTAACATAATAAATGTTTTCATATCTTAGTTTTAAAAGCATATTCACAATGTGAATGCAAAATTAAATTTATTTAAAAAATTATCCACGTGAATGTCATATTGCAAAAGTTCAACGACTTACCGATTCCGTGAAATGATATCGAAACAAAAAAAACCTCATATCCGATTGCCAAATTTAATATACATATACTACAGAAGGCATTGACGATGTTATCGGGATGTTGGATCATGTCGATTAGTACGTTATTATACGTTTGTCTATTTAGTTATAAATAATGCGAATCGTGCATTTTTTTGTAAAAATCCACTGCACACGTCTCTCACCAACAAACTTTCCAGATTTATTGTTCAATCTTTCGAGTGAAACATTATAGAAAGCAAGTAATTTAAGCGCGGAGAAATGTTTACACCGCAGTGGCTTAAGACGGCCATTAATGATGACGGATTAATTGTTACTTTGGCACATAATTTGAAGATTTGTTTGCGAACAGTCTGTAAGGATTCTAAGTAATGTGAAGCACTTGTTACAGAGACCCATAATGGGATGGGGTAGCCGCAGAGCGGTGATTTATTGGGCCTGAGGAATTTTAAGTATCGCCCGCATGACAAACAATAATAAAATTTTTCTCTTTTCAATGCAATGATGGGACCCCTGGCGATGCAACGCCGAATAGTCCTTACTTCCGAACAAACTTAAATTAACAAAATTAGGAACATTTTCAACGTGAATATAAACTCTGTCAAGTTATATGAAAACATTATAGTTTATGTGTTGCGATAATGATAATTATGCTTTGCCATGCATATTTTCATAAGCTAATGGCAAGTTTATAGCTTAGCAGCTATGACTATAAACTGTCCTAGCTAGCCATTCCTGGTCAATTTTACCTTGTGTCATTTATGTAATCAAGAAATGTGTAATAACACACACATTTCGTAATACCACTGATGATTATTTTATTATTAATAACCTGCTATTTAAGCGTAAATCAATAATTATAATAATTTTCCATTTTAATGATACCATACAATAGTGAATAGAGCTTATGTATTAGTTTGGTCTTATCATCGTGTTTCTGAGTCACAAAGAATAAGGAAGGAGTGGAAAAATCTAAAATCAATAATTTGTATGGATTCTACGATACTATACAGAAAGAATAAATGTATGTATAACAACCAAAAGCCAGATATGCATTTAAATATACATTGTTATTGATATTTAATGTTTTTGTTTCAACTTAAGACATCAAGTAATCGGTTTATATTGTCTTTTATTATCAACGGATATTGATTATATAAAATAAACTGTAAAGTGTTGGCAACCATATAATTTTAAAACCTATGCACACGTGAGCTAAATAGACGTAACATTAGATATAAACAATACAAACATACTCTGTGGTAATATTATGATTGTTTTAGCCCCTGAAAGGTGAAGTGAGTATTATTTTAGAAAATATGTGTTAGATAGGTTATAATATTATATACGTCTTAAAACTAACAGCTTAACGACCGTGGACGCGTATTTATGTCTTTGAAATCCAACGGTTGCGGACCGTGGACGCATATATGCGTCCTTCGTCTGACATTCCATTATATTGAAATTCACTTGGTTAGGATCGAGTTTTGATTTCAAATGTACGAGAGATGGTGAGTACACATAGGGCGTATTATTTAACATAAAAATTTATACGATTTTTTGCAAAACTTTTCGTGAAAAAACACCCCTAAAAGGTAGACTTTTTTTTCGTATGTGATTTTTCATAAATATTATTTTTACGTTCTGTTTTATGTGAATTTATAAATCGGGGTGTGTCTGGTTTGTTTAGATTTTAAAGAGTTTTCCATATATTGTAATAATATATATAAACATATAAGCAAAGAAAACAATGTGAAAAAGTAGGTTTTGCATACTTTAAAAGAAGATATTTTAGTAGATTTAGGTTTTTTCACTACGCAACATAAGTAAGCATATATGATAATGAACACTGCTCATTGACATTGTTTATGCGGCCAAAGTATTGGAAGCTAGAAATTTAAATTTGGTAAGATGTATCAATTGGTTACAAATTATAGTGAATTTAGTAATATTACAATTTTTTGCGAATTTTTCGCAAAATTGCCGGCCGCCAGGTGATATTCCATAAAAAACGAGCGGACGCTTAAGCTGTTTAGTAAAGTATAGTAAAAGTGAAATGATCCAGTACAACAGTGTTATCTCTCTAAAAGGAAAATATGCTATCCAGCAAAACACCAAATAAAGACGTGATTGTACTTAAAAATCCAGTAGAAAAGTTTCACCATTTTACTACATGGAAATACACTTTCCACAACAACAAAAAATGCGAACTGCTCTTTGATTTATGAATGATAATAATCGAAAAATTCTTTTTTAATAATAGTATTGTGTCAACATGGCATGCGTCCAATTGGAAAACTCCCGGGTGCCATTGCAATTATTTGTAATGCTACATTGTAAACGAGATAACGAGACGGAGGCAATCATTGCCCCTGAGGATTGGCCACAAAGTGGATCTCACTTGAAACGTCTGGACCACGGATTACATATTGTTTTGTCACAATAAAATTACGAATCGTTGTTTACAACCAAAATAAAACATGTTCAATAATTCTTGCAACAATGCGGTTACGTTATATCACAAAACCATACTGACTTTAAAAAATTTCCGTGAGCAAGCGTTAGTTGGAGAAAACATCAACGAGTACTTAAATGTTATTTAATAAAAATTCTTATGATGAAATTGGATGATTTAATAAGCAATTTTACTATATTTTAATATAATGGTGATTGAAAGAAATCGTATTTATAAAAAATAAACAAAATTCAATTGCAATAATTTCACAATTTAATACCATGTTTCGGACAGGCTTTATCAAAAATCGCGAGAAATTGAAAGTGTCAATAAACTCTTTGAATGTGTGAACATTTTAACACAGCTTCACAAAAAAAAAACACAAAAAACCGAAACAGTTAATATTTTTTTAAAAAACAAATTTAATGTCCGGTAGTAAATGGGCGAGCACGCGAAGTCTGACGTTTACAACTTTACTGACCACAAACGTTGTAATTTTAGAGCTTAAAGCTCACTTGTCAATTATTATTATATGTTTTGTATTTATGAACGTACCAGATGTTTGGGAGCAGCTGTATATATGAGGATCTCAGTTTCAAAACCTACCTAAAGAACATTTTTGATTTTTTTTTCAAATTTCGATGCCAACTTGCTCTCTATTTCAATATCTACACAATCAATAATTTTTCAATTTCAAAAACTCTCTAATTACAGAGAAAATGCATTTTAAAAAACATGATATGTCTCAAATCCAAAAAGCCCACAGCAGTTTTTTGCAGTTTTAATTTAGAGGACACGGACTACCAATGTAGAACATCAACATATTCACTTTTAAGGTGTTCACTGTCAATACTTGGTAGAATGGCATTATAATAAAAATAATAAAAGATTTTTAGTACTTTTTCCACTTAAAATTTATTTGATCACGACCGGTTTCGCTCCTCACGAGCATTATCAACTGATAAGGAAAATAAATTAAACAGTGCTATTTATACAAGTTAAATTGAAACAACAAGGTGTAAGCAATTACTAACAATTAAAAGGATTTAACATTAAATTTTAAGTGGAAAAAGTACTAAAAACCATTTATTATCAACATATTCGTTCTACGACAACCGATTGTTATTTAGCCGATAAACTTTTCATTTTTGGAGAGGATGTGGCAGTACTAGTAGATTTTCGCTACTTCTTGTGTTTTGAATCGGATAGGTGGAGAATAAGTATGAAAAAAAATGTACAAGAAAGTGTTTTGTATCTTTTATTACATATCTATAGATTAGAATACCATTGTTTTATAACTTTCGGATTAGTAATGACACAGTTTTACTTTATAATAAATCACTTTCTCACTATCATATTTCAATCATTAAAATTTTAAATAAATGTCAAAAGTTGACGATACTTTCGGCTAAAATTTTACGGACAAGCTGGAAGTTCATAAGGTTATTGATAAAATATATTGCCTGCTTACTAAGTAGTAGAAAATGAAACAAATGTTTGTTGCACAATATGCAAAGTAAGTATGTCGATACCATAGAGAAAATCGTTAAACTGCAGGTGTGTTTGTTGCAGTGACAGCAATAAATTTCAACGGTTTACATCTTCATAGGTATTTATTTATCTGCAGTTCCAACAGATGTGCAATCCGTGCGATGTATTACATTATACTTATCAGATTGACGTATCTAGAGCCCGTTAAAACTTACCGAACACCCGCATAGGTAAGGAGCTAAATAATATAACTGGAGTAACTTTCGAACTACCCTCCCGGAGATGTGCTGTAAATAAACCATCGCTGAAAGCAAATTCATGTATATATTAGAAAAGCTGTTATAGACAACCTTAATATTGAAATATGATCGAAAGGTACCTTTTTATATACGTTGGTAACATGCTAACTTTGGTGTCTATTTACATTGACTTTTAAAACACCAATCATATGAAGCCAACTAAGGCCTCTAATCTCGTATTTTTTTGTGATCTCGGGATTTTGGGATTTACATTTCTAATTATAATTTAAAAAATGTCAGCTGGCCCTAAGAAGTAAATAATTACTGAATTTTGTATTAATTATGAAAGAAACGTCTGCTCCTGTCTACGATTGCTACAAAATATGAGCAGGAGTAAGACAGTACATATAGTATAGTAAGTATTATATCAAAGTATGTACATAAAAAAAACTGAAATACACTGTCGGGTATTATTTTATAATTAAATATGGTCGATTTTTTAAAGATGTTATAGTTAATCCGGAAATTCCGGGATCAATATTAAGACGATCTTGGATTGGATACCCTAATACCAACGTATGCAAATAAATGATTACGTTAAACAGTGTTTGCCCCTTTTATGGCTTATGAACGTATAAAAACACAAGGTCTAATATTTTTCAATCAACGCTTAGGTTTGTATCCATAGGTATTCATACTTGTACTGCGTAAATCTGGAAAAAAACACTCAAAATGGGCGAGCCCTAAGAGACAAATTGGTGCTATATTGGTTGATACTATTTTAACCTTACCCTTCTAACCATACCAATACGTAGCTTGCATATAATCCCTTTCATATGCAATAGATTAAAAAATAAAACACTTTATTATATACGTATACATATAAACTGTATGAAAATGTGTGGTAAAGTTATTTTTATTTATTTTGTCTAACGTGAAAGCTCTAACAGTCAGATATACAAGTTTAAGAGATGGTCACGTATGGCGTTGAGCGGAGGCATTTTTGACAAAAATAATAATAGAAAACAAAGAAATCTACTGAATGATTGGATCTGAAAAATGTTGAGAAGTTGTAATCCAACTAGTGCAAGAAAACGAAAATCGTTTCAGAATCGAGCTTTTTCTATAATTAAAAAAACAATGCTTTGTATCTAGTAATTTTTCCATTAATAAATAAAATGAATTTACCAACAAACGTATGAAAAATTACTTTTGTTGAAACAAATTAATGAATAATATGTCGCATGCAGTGGTTGATGCTAAAAGATAGGGGAAGCATTTTTGTATACCTCTCTCTGTAAGTTGTGTTCCCAAAAATGTTTTGTTAAAAATTAATATGTATTGTATTTTTAATACGAATTTTGATGATGGCTTCACTGATGTTGAGGTTTAATTAGCAAAGAAACAAATTATATCTCGATACAAACTCATTATTGGGATGGATACCTTCTACGAAATGATTTCCGAAATGTCTTCAACGGTTTATTTCCTTCTGGATTTCTTTTCCTTTCAATTCTTCCTGCCATTATCCACTTGACGCCGTTTCCTCCCCATTGAGCGTAAGGTGAAACACTTTCGGGCGATCATGCGTTAGATTACGTTTGGGTATCTACAGGGCGATTGCGAAATTGTTATTGTAATTAACAAAACTTTTTATATTGTTTGACATCAAATTTAGTTAATGAGAAACACCTTTTAATTTACGATTCGTCATAACGAACGGCATTTTCATTTGGAATCGAAATCAATTAGATTATCGATTGTACAATGGCAAAAAGAATTGAACCACTTTTTTTGATAATCACAATATATACAACTTAAAACACATTATATCAAAAAGATGTAATCTACAAATGCCGAATTTAAATATATATAATACAAAACAAGGGCCTGTAAAAAATGCGACCAGGAAAAAAAAAGTTTCAAAAAGGTTTTTCTCAAACAATTTATTAAATTAATATTAGATTAAGTAAATAAAACACCAGTTTATTGGTCATTCATTGTTCACTTCTAGGTTGTGTATATTTCTTATTGTGGTGTTGGCCCAAAGTCATCAAAAAACGTTTTTTGTACCTCCTGTAAAATTTGTTGTGTTGGTAACGTTCTTTTTCCTTTCCATAATCGATATGATTTTATCAAATAAGTGTTACATAAATAAGGAAATAATATGATTGTACAACAAAACAAATCTGGATCTATGTTATCTCGAATATTCTTAACATTAATTAAGAGTACATGGAAGCATACCACAATAAAACGTGACGAAAATACGATTTAAAGTCAAAATTTTATTTGAACAATAGCTCTAATTTCGTTTAAGAAACCCATCTCAATTAATTCAAATAATCAACAAAACAAACGCAGTGGGAGATCCTGTCTTATTGAAATTAGTTACAATGAATTGAATTTGTTACAATGCCTCTATTCAAACGTATTTCAGCAGACACAGTGTCTTAATCAATAATAAAATAATATTTCATATTTTTAACTATGTCTGCTCCTAATGCACTCCTGCTGGAGTCTATCTAATTATAAATATTTCTACGAGTACTGCAGATTACTCAGTATTTCAACCTCTCTTTTTTCAATGCGATTAGGGATAGAGAGATAGGACTAGTGATTAACTAACCGTTCTTGCTAGAAGTTTCTGACACGTCTTATTTAGAATACTGTATTGTGTTGAATTTGTTGTTTTTAAGAAATCCGTTATTCACTTGTGTTTTTAGTTTCTTGGAATCGTGTAATAACAAATAATTCGTGTAAAAATATGGTATTCATTATTTATACAAAATTGTGTTATTTAAAAAACCGTTTAAAATTGAGTCGAGTGTAGTTTTCAAAATAAATTTATTTGAAATAATAAATCCAAAATATATTGAATTTATTATTACCAACGTGACTAAAAGTAGTCGATTCGTGTACAAATTGATATAATTCGAATTGCTTTGATAGAAATGCTTGATGAATAACCTACATTAACAAACTATAAAACTTTGAACATGGTGTAGGGCAGTTGTATGTGCTGTATTATCAGTTCGGGAATACAGAAAATTCCCAATATTCTCTTTATACACCGTGGAGCATTCCTGCTGCCAGGATCGGACACATTGGGTAATGGCCACCTATAATAGAAGTCCACATGAATGAACATCGATTTAGACCGTACTTCAAAAGTCACTATACCATAATATTGATACTTTCCCGCCAAGATTGGGAACTTGCATTTTTTACAATGTCAGCAGTCAATACATTTATTTATATCGATCAAAATAGAACACGAATACATTCCCGTTTGTTAAATGTTATTTTAATGTATTCATTTTTAATGAACAGGGCTGTAGAGTCGGCAAGAAATAAGACAACTTCGACTCCTACCTCAGCTCAAAAAACGACTTTAATTATTTTTTAGACGCAACCCTTTGCACTCCAGAGGATTTTTTTTTTAATGTGGACTTATTGCACAAGATCAGTTTCTTTTGTTGGCTTAATAGTGTCCAGTGGCGCCACTTTTGACAGTAGCAATTGGAAAATACATTTTTTCAAAGGACTCGAGGTTACTAGTTTTTTTCGAGTCCGACTCCAATAAAAACAGTCCGACTCCATAGCTCTGAACTAATACATCAAAATAGCAATTGTTACGATAACCAAAAACGAAATATTTACATCGAACTATTTTTTTTTTTTTACCATGTCCGCTCCCAATATGGAGCATATGGACTCCTAATGGAGTTTATCTCCACAGAAATTTTCTACGAGAACTGCTTGTTACTCAGTTGCTCAACCTCTCTTTTTCCAAAGAGAGTAGGAATAAAAAGGGCTAGGACAGGACTAGTGGTTAGCTAATCGCTCTCGATACTCCCCGTTCATAGGATAGGATGGGTGGGAGGGGGTAATTCAAGACATCACATACATCCATGCCTTTGAACAGAAATTCATAAATCAATTGAAAAATCAATTTATAAAACTGCCCGTACTGGGATTCGAACCCGTGCCCTCCGTAGCGGTAGCCAACGATGTTGACCACTCGACCACACAGGCGGCTATTCGAACTAATGCCAGAACTAAAATATTTTTTCCCGGTAGCAGGCAAATATCTTTCAAAAAATCATATTTCGTCAACAAATATTAGCGATATATAACAAAATATGCTTCTTTCCCGGAAAACCTCGAATGACTTAAGCGAACTCCATTGTTAACGTATTGGAAGCCCACCGTTGCCTACTATCCTAACTTTGCCCATAGTAAGAAGTTAACGTTTTGTTTAAGTTCGGCAAAATTGGAATAAATTGAGGTGTATAAAATATCTGTCTATGGTAATTACTTGAAAAATGGTGTGTCCCTATTTAATCTGAGCAAATTTAGGACGGTAGGCAAAGTTGTGTATGCATTTAATGAAATATTTGACATTGCAGTAAGTAAATAGTTAAGGCGGCATATATGTTGATGTTTTTTAAGTCACGCGATATAAACTCGATGAGAAATGTTTCACGACAATCGAGATCAACTCGAAGAGAAAGGTCGTCACGAGCAGCCATGCCAAAGAGATTAAACTTAAAAACGGATATAATACATTATATTACCCGATCCGAGACATCAACCCAGACCCACCCAAGTATAACATGCCTTTCCATGTGAGACCGAAGTCGACAATACATTTTTCTAGGCCTAGTCGAATGGTCACCGTCATTAGTTAGTCGGTAGGGCATAATATTCTCTCCCACCAACTAACAGTGGTTAGCAAATAACCAACAATTAGTTATGTCCCAGCTTTTTCTTTTTATATCTAGTCTCTTCAAAAAAGAAAAGTTGAGCAACGTACTAATAAGTTCAGATAAACTCTATTAAGAGTCTACGCGCTCCAAATTAGACATGGTCAGCGGTGAGCTGCCAATACGTTAACAAAAGGCTCGCTTAATCTCAAAGCAATTCTCGGTATTCTGGGGAAGGATAGAATTTTTTAAATACTCCTGTGCAATTATATGCAATACTAAAATAAGCAATCGATTTTTACTTAATAAACTTATAATATGTAACAACTAACAATAAACTTATATCATTCTAAATGGTTAACAATATACTACTGTGTATACTGAAGCTGTCACAGATAATATATAAGTCAGAAATTGCAGGTATATACTAATTTGATCTGAGAATATTGTTTTCTTTTAAATTAACAAGAGGCTCGCCGGCCATAGTAAAAGTTAACAAGGTCGCTCGAGCCCCTCTGAGTCACCCTCCAGTCTACCCCTGGACATGGCTTAAAGATTCATTCAATAATATTGCTATTATAGGCTTCAATACGGTCAAAAATCATTTTTCCTGAGGTGTCTTAAAACGTCACAACTTTAGTACGTAATAAAGATGAAAAAACTTTTAGATACATACAATTTTTTTTAGATACATATATAGATACATATACACACACTTCCAAGACATTTTTTTGTTAGAAACCATGTTTCCGTAGCGCAGTGTCTACCAATCCTTTTTACTTCACGGCACACTGGTTAATGGGACTTGTACCGCGGCACGCCAAATACAAATGCTTTAAAAAAGGATATGTACCCTTAAAAAAGAAAACGTAGAAAATGTGTTGCGTTGACCACTATTTATAAACGTGTCAAATATTTTTTTAAATGTGTAGATGTTGAATTTATTTAAAATTGAAGAAAATTTAAATGAATATGCATTACTTAATAATTAGCATTTTCAGGCTTCTTCCACCGCGGTACAATTGAGACTTCTTGTGGCACATAGTTTGGCAGACATTGCCGTAGCGTCTCAAATTTTCAAGTCATTTAGAGTTATGTATGTTGTTATTTTTTAACATATTATATTTCATAAATACTTGAAAGCCTCGCGATATATTTTACTTAGCTTTTGTTAATGATCAAGTACAATATAAAAGGCGTATATATTTCCAGGAAATAATTATCGTCAAGCTATACTAATTGATGGTATGGATCAATTACTCCTGTTCCTTAACATTATAATGGAGAAGACTTCGTCAGAACAAAGATTTTCGTTTTTATTTCAGTATTCAGTTATTATTAATATTTCAGTATATTTGAGGAGTGATATTTGACATACCATATAATCAGCATTTTGAAAACTATACGAAACGTAATTACTATCCAATTAAATTGTCATAAAGCATCTCATTAATTCGGGCAGTCGGTTATTAAAAATCATTTTGTAAATAAATTTGTCATAAAAATGGAGTATAATTTACGAATATGTGGATATTCGTTTGAATAAAATATGTCGTACAATTTAATTTACATATCGATTTTTGTCATTAAATAGTCTATTTCAGTCAAGCCAAGTGGTATTTTAGGAAAAATATGTTGGATACGTTATAATATTTTGCATGTCTTAAAATATCGTAAAAGTGAAGTGACCTCAGTAAATACTCACTGCAAATAGTGTTATCTCCCTAAAATTAAAATATGTAATTCATCAAAACACCAAGTTAATATGTGATTGTACTTTTGAGCACGGATTAAGCACGTGAGAGGCCCCAGGCGCAATACAATTTGGAGGCCCCATTTATCGCCAAAAAAAACTTGCAAACCATCGGCAGGATGCCCCACTAGAGGTATTACCGGTATTGCTGAAAACGGGATCCCGGTATTCGTGTTTTTTTTCAATAAGTATATAAAGAAACTAACTATTGTTATTTTTTTCTGTTATTTGAATTTATTTTTCGAATACTAGTCGTTAAATTTAAATCGCTTAACTTAACGATTAAAAGTCATTTAAACTGTATTCACTTCCATAGGTTCTATCACAGAATGTTTATAAAATTTAAATTACTCTTAAAGTTTAAGCCTATTACTTTCAGGGATTTTATACGAGTATATACATCGCTTCCATTGCAAAATTGCACATCTGCAATACATGCGTTTTTGTCATTTTTTTTAATTTTTAGTATTAGTAAAACAATACATCTGAAAAAAAAATAACGCTTTGTGAGAAATGCAAAGAAAATTTTTACATAGTTGCATGCAAAATTTTTCTTCGGGCCTAAGTCTTTCGGGCTCGGACCGGGTAATTTTGTAAAATTTCGGCCAATGCAGATATGCATTTCACTTATAAAAAAAGGAAATGTTGACTCTTGCAATTCCGTTTCGAATTGTTACAAATTATAAATATATAAAGTGACATTCGATTGCTTGAATAGTTGTTACATACATTATATTTTAATTGTAAAAGAGTGATAAAAGAAATCTACCCTTCCACTACTCGAATTGTTTTTAGATTAAGCTAGTCTACAGTTGAACGTATAGGGAGCCCATAGCTATCAAACGTCAGTGTCAATTTATTATATAAAATGAATAATTCCGCAAAATATTAATTATAAGCCAGATTCAAGCACACACACAAGCGTTAATGAAGCCGCGTTTTACATTTCTCAGCATTTTATACAAACATTAATTATTTTATCATACGGAAAATTCGTGCTTTAATTTTCATATTTAAAACGGAAATAATGATATACCTAAGTGAGCATGTAACTGACATCCGATAAAATCGCTTTAATGGTCTCCTTGCATTAGCCAGCTGACTCGAGTAGGTACTCACTACCCATAATGTGGTTATGGAATGAACACTTAAGCAAGAGTGAAGTGCTCATACGAAATCACTTATTCGACTTTACTTGATAGTGAGTTAGTTACCTACATACATTAATATTTACACATACTGCCACTTACAGATGGTAAAGAGAACAAGCCCAAATTTCAATTTAGAAAATATGTTAATGTCTTATTTTAGAAAAGATAAAACAGCATAATCCGTCAATAATTGAAGTTTACAAACAAACTTCTTTGTGGTAAATAAATATTCAAAAAATGAAACATACTTTTGTAATAATTCCTTATTTATTTAGTACGATCTGGACCGATTATAATAAGTTTAAAATGTTCGTAATTAGCGAAACTGGTCATGATCATATTAAATAAATCTGAAAGTACTAAAAAATAATGCTCTATTTTTCTAATATAATGTCTAAGAGTAAATACATTTTACAAGAAAATAATACAGTTTTTTTGTAATTAATTCACATTTTTCATTCAAATGACCGGTTTCTGATCGCAAGAATTATCAACCGATTAATTGATCAGTTGATAATGCTCGCGATGAGCGAAATCATTCCTGATCGTTAATGAATAATGTGAATTCTGTACAAAAAGTATTTTATTTTTAAATAATTAACAATAATCATGTAGTCGAGTGATTAACGCTGTTTCGCGTTCACCATATTTGGTTGCGGTGGCTACGGGTTCAAATCTACAAACGGACACTTTCATGAATAGATTTTAACTCGATATACAAAATTACGTTCAGTGGCTTACCACTGAAAGTAAACTACACCCATGAGTGTGGTTTACGTGGTGATATTTTCATGCCTTCTCACTCATTTAAAACGGAATGTAGTAGGAGCTTTTATCTAGCTTCTAGTTATTGCTAGTCCCATCCTTACCCTCACCGGAAAAGAAATGTTGAGCGACTGGATAGCAAGCAGTTCTCGATAAAAACCTGATATTAGAACCACTCGGTCTCATTTGCTTAACATTTGAAGCGTACATAGAAAAAACCCGATCCTACAATAACGATACAGCTCGACTAATGTACTTCGGTTAATTGTTTCCCCCGACGTTTCGAAACCATCAAAGTTTTCACTGTCAAATACTGTGATAAAACAATGATAAAATAATATGAATTAAGAATAATAATAAAAAAAACAAAAGTTTTTCTCGCTCCTGGTGAAAGAAGCCATATAAATTCAAAACAACTCTCCCGAGAGGGTGGCCGATGTCGTTGGAAAAAAATCGTGGCTTTCAGCAATTTCTGCGAAATCCAATGTTCGGTTTGGGAATAATTTGAATAGGCATGATGGTTTAGAAGTCCCTGTGTGATACGGAACCGTTAAACCTGAACGGAAAAAAGCTTTATCACAGTGTTTCTCAATGTTTTAACATCTGCGTACCGGTAAAATATTACATTTTTTTTTCATGGTCCGCTGACTCTTGATTGTAAAACACAGCTATAGAAGTCAGTGAGTAGAATCCAGTACCACTTATTGGCTTTTTGGTTTCCCCCCGACGAGTTATCACCAACAACATAATTTTAAATACAACGAGTGCGCCCTTACTCCCATTCAACTTGCATACAATACAATCATTACTTTGATAGCCGATAATGTTAGTTAGTTTGATATGTCTTGTTAATATATTGTATTAATACGTGTATTCCTGCAAACCTGTCACTACCCTTCATCGTCCCATTACTCTCATTTTAGAAGAAAATTGTACACCATCCATATCGATAGCCTTGTATGTAGTCGCTATTAGCATCACTGTAAGTGTAAAAAATACTGATCAATTTACTCTTTGGACCCAGTTTGGAAGCACTGCAGAAGTCAGTAAGTAGAATCGAACTGAACTTACTGACTTACAAGTTTGTCCCCACCAGTCACCACCTTCAACATCCATTTTAAATATTACTTGCTATTCATTCTAAAACAGGGTTTCCCAACCTCTTTTGAATTTGTGCCACTCGGTACGCTGTGGTGATGTACACGCAAAATTTTACCACACTATAAAAAGGCTAGTATTTTTCTGGTCCGAATTTAAATAACATTGGTCAGAATTTTCATTAAATTGTCATAATGTATCGGTCAGAATAAAAAGTCATAATTTGGATAAAATTTAAGAAAAAACCTAACCTAACCTAACCTAACCTACTAACCAAAATTGTTATTAAATATTCTGACCGTATGATATTTTTATTCTGACCGTTCATATTTTTATTCTGACCAAAAATTGATTTAAATTCTGACCGTTTAATTTGTTTCCGTTTAAAAATGATTGTATTTCATGAAATCATCATTTCTGCATGCCCGCCATTACTGTTTTCTTTCGTGTACCGTCAACCATTAACAGGGTACCAAAGGTTGAGAAACCTTGTTCTAAAAGAAGCTTGCGTACTATTTTCTTTACTAGCTTTGTGTGCAGTGGCTATTAGCCCCACATTAAGTAAAACATACCGAACAAATTATTCTTTGGACCCAATCTTTTTGTTGAAAAAATGGCTTTACTTTGCGACTATCACACTCACGATTTATTAATTGATATCATGAAAAGTTTCATATAAGGTTTACGCAGGACTTGAATTCAACATGAAATGAAATATTTGGTAGGTAATGACTATTTTGGGTTTGTTCGCAACAGATAATAAACATAAATAACTTTGCTCTAGTGTTTTGGAAATGGCTTGTCGTAGTTGATGCTTTCACCGCAAATAAATGTGCTATGCTTTAATATATTACATTCAATTAGGTGATTGAAAACGTAATTGGGATCAGATGGTACAAACATGACAAACTGTCACCTACTAGATATATGTGTTTTTAGCCATGCTGTTTCCGGAGATGGTAGCTTTAAAATGAGCTTATAATGAGCTTTAAAATAAAATAACGGGCTTCTCAGTAATTCTATAAAAGCCGATGTCGTTTATAAATAAAAAAAATTGAAAAAGAAAAATACTTAAAAAATACACAAATAGTTAAATACGTACCAAGCAGTTCTCAAACTTAGCTGGTTTATTATTAAGTTGTTTATCTTAAATAGCGTAATTACCTACATTTTAGAATTAATTAATCTGTTTTAAAATAAAATCTGTAACGTAGATTTTTAAAATAAAAATAATAAAAGATTTTTAGTACTTTTTCCACTTAAAATTTATTTGATCAGGACCGGTTTCGCTCCTCGCGAGCATTATCAACTGATAAGAAAAATAAATTAAACAGTGCTATTTATACAAGTTAAATTAAAATAAAAAGGTGTAAGCAACTACTAACAATGAAAAGAATTTACAAATTACATTATAATTACACAAAATTAAAATGCTTAACACCTATAACATACAATTAAAAAATCATCAATAAATATAAGTGGCAAATGATGTCAATTATAAACACAATTAAAATTTGGGAATTTTTTAAACAAAATGAAACTCTACATTAGTAAAGTAAATAACTTAAAGTTATTACTCAAGTTATCAGTTGATAATGCTCGCGAGGAGCGAAACCGGTCCTAATCAAATAAATTTTAAGTGGGGGAAAAAGTACTAAAAATCTTTTATTATTTTTATTATAATGCCATTCCACCAAGTATTGACAGTGAACACCTCAAAAGTGATAGTTTTTTATGTTAACCTTTATTACGATATTGACTTCTGATGTTTCTTTTTTTTGTTTAAGTAATGTAGTTATTCTTTATTTGAATTTATTAGTCAATAGCATAACCTCATTAGTTTGAATGATAAGCAATCCCTTTCTACTCTTAGAAATAGCAGACATGAATCATGATGGCATAATTATTATACGTGAGTATTTGGCAATAGCTCTATGTACAACATTTTTTTTTATCCATGTCTGATCCCAATATGGAGCATATATGTATATGGCCTACTATTAGAGGTATCTCAACAGAACTTTTATCGCTCAAATTCTCCTTTCCAAAAAGAGTAGTAGCGATTTAACGATAAGGCTAGAACAGTACGGTTAACTAATCGCTCTCGCTACACCCAGTTATTGAAGTATCGAAAGGGTGGGAGGGATTTTTTAAGACATCACAAACACCCATGCCTTTAAACAGAAATCGATTAAAAAATGCTGTTTTTACTGGGACTCGAACCTGTGAGATTCCGGCACGGAAGCCAACAACGCTAATCGCTGCGCCGTAGGACCCGACATTGATTTTAAATTGATAATATTATTGTAATTGAAAAATGTAAAAAGCTTATGTTTATTGTAAGTTAATAAATGCTAAGGTAGAAAACGAAATTATTAAAAAATATCGTCACATTAAAATTAACACAAGGCCTGTTACAGTTTTACATTATATGATTTTCCACTTAATAATAAATTGTATTTATGTCAAAAAATATATCGAATTGAATGTTTTGTAATTTATCATTATGATAAAGTGCGCGGTGCATGTCGAGTTTTATTGATGGATTGACAAGAAATTTAAGTAAATCAAATAAACTTATTACGTTGGAAAAATAATAAAACATTCAATAAAATAGTAACAGCCATTCCATAAAATAAAAGATATACACGCGGAAGATTGTGTATTGCGTCGAGATTGTTTCGTTCTGCTGTCATAAAGATAAAAATGAAATAAAAAGAAAAGCAACGTTGTCAAAAATTTGATTTATTCAGCGGCATTACTTTCGGACGTCCTCAAAATACACTCAAAACACTTAATATGCCAGAAATATTGCTGGAATACAATTGGCACGCGAGCTATATAAAACAAATACTAATAAGTCTAGTATCGATAAAGAAAATATAATTATTGCAATCTTTCTATATGTAAGTGTGATAGTTGTAGTCAGTGTTTTTTTTTCATGTAACGTGGTGGAACGGCGTTCCGGCACCTTTGTTATTGACATTTTTAATATTTGAAATAAATATGAGCATTTTTTTTTATTTTTGCCATTGGCGGCTTATTCCTATCTTGGATCCTTTTTGAATGTTATTTACCTACCGCCTATCGTAACACTCATACATTAATGTCATAATAAAATACAATATCAGGTCCATAGATTAAATCTGTGACCAGAGCCAGGGGTCTAATGTTTGATTAGGTGCGTTTTTTTTGTAACACGCGGATTTTATTCGCAAAAGTTATCTCTTCGAGATATCTTTGATATCCATCTATCCTTACTCTTTTTGAAAAAAAGAGAGGTTGAGCATCCGAGTAACATACGTTTCTAGTAAAAAAAAAATCGTTGAATCTCAATAGCAAGCTATATGCTCCACATTAGAAACAGACATGGATTAGAAAAAAACTTGACAAGAAGTGAGTTCTGGTACCTTTTTTTAAAATAAATAAGCACCGGTTGTAATAATATTTTACGATAAAAATATTCTGAAAGAAATACTAAATAATTGATAATATATGTGTAGCATTGCAATTCGATGACGTTGCCTTAAAATTTAAGGAGCTTTGATAGTATAATAGGATCTCTAGTGTAACAGCGCTCAACGAATGGCAATAGGGCCATTACTATGTACTTAAATATCTTCAAAGCGGAGTAAGACATGGACATATTCAAATGAAAACATTCTTGGAAAAGATTGGCTGTTAAGATTTGGTGAAGGTACCACCAAATAACCAGAAATTACTTCCGTATGAGTAGGGAAAGCCTTGGACAATAGCATACGGTGATAATATATGAATATAAGCAAGTAAAAAGAGAATAAAAAAATCTGATATCACTATTAATGTAATACAATTGATTGTAAACATTTACTTCAAAGGGGAATTGTGCAATGAATGTGGCCTTCCAGTTATAACCATTTTCGTGCAATATAGTTAGCTCTAAAAAGAACTGAACTCTACGAGTTAAGAAAATCAATACGCACAGAGAAAAATATGTTAGAAGATTAACTAGTATTTCGGAACACATGGCCGCCTTTAGATTAAAAAAAGACACGTCGATCTTTGCCAACTACCTGATTACTGAGAATCACTCGTTGAACGAGGATGAAGGGATGAAAATGTTACACTCAAACACACATGGGCATAAATTATTTTTCTAGGATTTTTTAGAAATAAATAGGGCACAGTGAAATAGTTGACCAATTTTAAATGAGCAGGTAAATCTGCCAAATTTCCCACTCTTGTATCCTATATGTAAGTAAATATAATTATAATTTTTCCAGCAAAGAAAATAAATATAATTCTTGAAATTACTCACCATTCAAATCTGTAAGCATCCCCATGGGTTAATCCATTTCGCCAGCAAAGGCTTTAAACATAGTGATACATTTATTTACTTAACGTCAGTTCAAGTTCATCCGTGCACTTAAATGCCTGAAGATACCGAAAGGCGAAAGCCGGGTCGTTAGTGACAAAATTTGTGTGAATGTACATAAATTGAACGATTCAAATTTAATATTGAAATTCTATCTAGCACCTTCAGTCGAAATCTTAAATGTTAGAAGATTATCAAGCATGTCAGAGATATAGATCTAATGACTTGATCCAAGAGACTGATTGGCATAGATCGTGTTCCCGTGGCAGATAATCTTATGGACCAGAAGTGTTACAAAATGAGAAGTTTAGTATTCGTATAACGATTAAAGGAATACATTCATTGAATATAAGATAAATTAACGGAGATGTTGCTTTAAATTTAATGTAAAAAATAAATCTTACTTGAGATTGAGGATTTTTTAAAAATTTAACTGAATACTATCACAATAATGTTTAATTATATATAAGAAAATTAAATTGTTGGGTATACATGCGCCAAGTAGATTTAGATAAGACGCAGTTCCCTTAAATATAAGCAAAGCTTTGCAGCGGTCGCATCTGTTTTGTATTTAAATCCACTTGTTTTTATCTGGGAGCTTTTGACAGTATTTCTCAAACTCAGGTGTAAATGAAAATCGAATTACGCGCCTATCGCGCAGACACCTGTTGGCACATTTTTAAAGTTACATATTCATATTATATATCACGAATACTGTATTTATAGTTTATATTCAATCATTTAAATATTTTGAGGCAAATCTTAATGTAAAAAATATTATATATTTTGCATTAACTACGTTAAATTAAACAAAAGAGTTATCATCAAATAAACATAAAAAAGGATATTTAATATATAGTTTAACAGGGTAAAAATATCTTAGTATTTCAGTTCTACAGTTTTTTTATATATGTTATACGTTGATAGCTATTTCGGCTTTCGCCATCGTCAGAACTAGTTTTGACTAGTTCTGACGATGGCGAAAGCCGAAATAGCTATCAACGTATAACATATATCAAAAACTGTAGAACTGAAATACTAAGATATTTTTACTCTATTAAAATGGAGTTCTACCAAGTAAATACCAAATCAATAAATATATAGTTTAACCTTTGTCCACCATACTTCATAATTTAAAATATTATGTATACTTAATATAGTAGACATTTTGTTTCAGGGTGTATCTAAGTAGGAGAGAGAGTAAAAGGACAATTAAATTAATGTTTAATTCAAAAAAAATGTCAGGATACTTCCAGTCTAATTAATGTAAGAGAGAAAATTAACATATTATTTTACAGGAGAGCGAAACAGGTCATTTATGAATTCATTATACATAATATTATTGTCTTATAGTTAAAATAAAATGCGGTGTGTAAAATTTTCTACACCATGTGCATTTTGGTGTTTTCTTTTTGCAAATCTGAAATGAATAATATTTAAATATATATATATATATATACGTTGTCACAGAATATATAATAAACACAAAATTAATCATGAAAGAGTTTTCGTTTTTGTAATCAGGATGGCGATTTGTAGAAACAGAGTTTAGCAGTGACGGATATCATGGTAACAAAATTTTCTACAACTAACTGTGGGATTTGTTTAACTTAACTCTTAGTATCTCGGTGATCAATTGTATTCAAACAAGTTAATAAGGTAATTTATTTTGCAGTATGATTCAATAGAGTATATAAGAATATTAAATGTACGAAGAAGTAATGACTTTTTAAAAGATTGACATTACTTGACTTACACAGAAATATGATGCTTACAAAGTTATTCGTGGTAAGCCGTAATCCCCGAGAGCCCGCTATAATCTTAAAGTCCGCCTTAATCCGGCACCGACCGGAAATGCCTCTTTGAATATATATTTTTTTCGTATTATTATTTAATAAAAAATATTAAGAATAATAAAACTGGCTACAGAAGCAAATACCTATGAGGTTTATCTTGGCTTGCGACAGCAAAAGAAAGAGATATTTTCGTATATCTAAGCTATTTTTAGCATTTCTATTTATTATTTTTTTATTTGATGCCTCTTAATTCGTTCTTGGAGATATAAATGTTTTTTTATGAGGTATTTGTATGAGAGTAAGATGTATCGCTATTAAATTGAACTCAGGAAGATCAAACTTCCGTTACTCAAATCCATCATAGTATGTAAAATAAAAGATTGATGTCATGCTATGAGAAAGAATACATTATCTTATATGTTTAATTAATATACAGAAAGAATAAAACATGATTATCTAATCGCAAACTGGCTCCGTAGGGCAGTGGTTAACATCGTTGGCTTCAGTGACGGATCTCACGGGTTTGTATCCCAGTACGAACAGCATTTTTTAATTGATTTCTGTTCGAAGGCATGCATGTTTATGATGTCTAACACCCCCCCCCCCTTCAAATTCTAAAATATCGGGGCGTAGTGCGAAGGATTAGAGAAACCAATTACTCTCCTAGCTCTATCATTTCTACCCTGTACTCTTTTGAGAAGAAGCTGAGAAATTGAATGACAAGCGATCATTGTAGAAAAACTTGAGATACATCCATTAGAAGGCCACATGCTCTACATAGCGAGTGGACATGAATTAGAAACTTGTCGATGAGAAATTCAGGATTGAAAGATTTTAAAATGATCTACAAAAGAAAATGTGAGACCTGTTTTTTTAGCTCACTGTCTGATTTCACAAATTTTGGCTCGTTTTTTCTTTACTTCATATTCTCAATCCTGACATCCCGGGATGACGACTATCACAATCCTGGGATTTCGGGATCACAAAATTTGATGGGATCTCGAGATCGAAACCCTACTGGAGACGTCTATATAAAATATGACAGACTTGATGATTACTTGACTTGGCTTGACAGATTAGGTGGCGCTTTAGCGAGGGCCAGAATACTGAGGCCTGATACATTCTATTTGATACCCAGTGACCCAGTCACAAATACGAAAATATTGACGGATGTTTACCGCACTTAATTTTAATAAACTTGGTCAAATCTTTATTGATTAAACTAGAGTGCATTTAAAAATGATCAAACATGTTTTTGTAATAAATGTACAATGTATCACACTAATAGTATATTCGCAGCGATACTTCTTCCAATATTCGTGACTCGGGTGTCTTAATTTAGCAAAGTATCAGCAGAGCGATGAGATATTACTATTTCAATGACCGATCGAACATAATAACATTGTTTAATGTCTGCCAATATGCATTCCTGCAATGCCATCTGTTGAATGTAAAATTCAATATTATACTAACATTCTGAAAATTTCAAAGCAAGTGAGAGTATCGTGAAAATAAACGAAATTAAAGATTTATTAGAATTAAGCTGTGCAGACCATTAAATCTAGGTATTTGCAGTAGAATTGTTTGTCGAAACTGGCAGAAGGCGTTTAGTTAGAAACCAGCAGTTTTGAGTTATGAATGCAGATGGATAGATTTTAACACGCTGAATCTTCTGAAAAAACATGTTCAGTCATATTCTGTGTATTTGAAATCATTTGAACATAATATTAATCAAGTCAATTCCGTCCAAATTTATTTTCGGCTAAAAAAACTATAAATAAATTTACGTTTTTGAATGTGTGGATCGAGTTTTTTTATCATTATCGAATTTCATACACTTTTTGCAACGATATCGACTGTGGAAAGGGGAAAGAACGTAATCCACACATAAAAAAGTATTACAGGAAACAGAAAAAAACGTTTTTTGATGATTTTGGGCCTAAAACAAAATATGAAATATACACAACCTTGAATTGCACGGAGACTGATAAACTGGTTCATAATTTTATTGACTTTATCTAATATAAATTAAATTATTTTTTCAAAAAAAAAAATCTCTTTTTAGTGTCTTTTTCCATGATCGTAATTTTCGCAGGCCGTTATTCTGTCAAACTTAAAAGATTTATAAAAATCCGTATTCGGCATTTTTAATTAACACCCTTTTGATAGAACGTGTATAAAGTTTTATTCGTTGTGATTATCGAAAAAACAGCTGTTTTAAAAAAAATGGGGGTTACGTCCTTTTTTCTTTCCACGGTTGATATGTATTATATTATAATATATATTGCATAAATAGAGATTTAAATTAACCGATTATCTCGAAATGTATTCTTTTATATACACTCTGCCAGTATAACTATTGTACGTGCTGTAATGAGAACCAGCAATAAACGCAACGAAAAATTGGCGTCAAAATAAATTTTCCTACATTCATACTAGAAGAAATTGACATCGTCTACCATAACGTTTGATATATTTTGTATTATTTGTTTATACAAATTTTGTTAAAAAGTTCTTTAGTATGTCTGAATTTCCTTAAAATAAAATTGCTGGCGCAGTGGAAATTACCCATCATGTAAAAAAACCAATATAATAATATTTTCTGAAAAAATCAGCATATTAAGGAAAACGAACAATTTTCTAACTGACTTTGTATTTAACGTTATTATAAATCATTTTTGTTTTTTTTAATTAAAAAACGGTTTTAAAAATAACTTCATAATGGATATACCATACAAAATTGCCCAAAACCTGACATTTATAACTCATTTAAAGTTTACTTTATTTACCGCTTCTTTCCATGGAATGGCAGAGTAGCTGTTAAAAGTTCGAAATACATTAAGTAAAATTTGAAAGAAAATGTTTGGTGTTTCTCCGTGGATTAATTTCCGCATAAAAAGGGAAGAAGGTGAGCGTAATAATTGTTATTTATTATGATAGGCCATGGATTATCCCATTGGCCAGGTTATTATCTGCCTCGCTTTCAAAACTCAAACTTTCAATTGGTAGCGAATAAAAGTTCATTTCATCGTTTAACAATTAAACGCTTAGTCAGCGATGGAAAAGAGTTTTGTAAAATGAGATTTGGCGTTATTATTTGTAACAAAACTTATATTATAACATATCGATCATGCACAACTTTCTCGTGATTCAAGCGGTAGTGAATTTAAATGTACATAGTACATAAAAAGGTATCGAAACCTCTTGTGCAGCATTTACAATATGAATGTGGTTATTCAATAATGTTGAAAGTGAAAAGAAAATTTGTACAGACTACAGATGTATGTCAACAATCATTTAAACGAATGAATTCTATATGTAATATATCAAGATATCAAATATCTTAAAATAATTTAAAGTAGGATAGGAGTAACCGTATACTATGCTTTGGAAACAGATGCCTATGCCGAATACTGAGAATGCGGTGGTTTGAATTTATCGGTTTGGTACAGAAATAAGAGAGTGGATAAGCAGTCCTTAATTACATCCCAAGTAAAGAATTGGCGAAGGACCTGAATTGGACATGTGCTGAGGACACTTCAAGAAAGCGTGAATTCTCTTCTACCAACCGGATAGATTCCGCCGTCGTGCAAGGTCATTGATGACCATTTATAAGATGTACTCGGCGGAGCTACAGGACGCTGGAATGACATGGGAGGAAGCAAGAAGACTGGCGAAGAACAGAGAATCTCGGAGAAAACATGTGGTGGCCATATGCTTCGACTAGGGAGCGAATATTAAAAAAAGGATGGGAGAGATTTATGGACATCACAATCACCCACAAACCAACCACCATCTAGCCAACGACATTGACCACTGTGCCACGGACCCGTTATTCTATACATACGACTTATTTAATAAGAGGTCACTTTTACACCCTTATAAATACAAAATATATCTGGTATGATAATTAGAACAAATCGTACACTTACCGCCACGTTCACTGAATTAGGCAGCAATGCCTCTTTTTACAGTAATTTATCAGACATTCAATTATCTTGTACTCGAGTAAATTTACCATGAGCAATCATTTAACATTTAAACCAGTACCCATTCACTGCCAATAATATAATTATTTGGCAGCCATACGAGGAAAATTATGACAATTTGTACAGCCAATTTTAATGTGTTCTTTGTCAATTAATGTCGGTGCATTAGCATTAGATATAAAAATAAGTTTTTTGCTTTTACTCCACATTACAAGTGCTTTATTTTTAAATATAGCAACATTTTTTACTTGCAAAATAAGTAAACAAAAATACGAAAATAATAAAAGTAAATGGTCGCCTACTAGAGAAATATACTGAATATTTTCAGTGCTTCGAAAAACTAGATCTACTGTTCGTAGGCATGGGTGTTTGTGATGTCTAAAAATTCCCTCCCACCCTTCCGATGATTCAATAACTGGTCCCTTTTCAACATAACATTCAAAAGGGATTTTAGATAACGACAAATAGTAAATGGAAAAAAAAACAACTAATATTGATTTGAAGCATTAAAAATTGTGAGTAAAAAGGTGACCGAACGCCGCACTGTAAACATATAAAAAAAAACAAATACAACATCATTAGTCAGTACATTGTTTCGGTTCAGATTTTAAAATGGCAATCTGCCACAGATTATAATAAACAATATTAATCTTATTGAAGCGCCATCTTCCTTTTACTTCATTTGGAATAAATTAATATCAGATAATGAAATGGTAAATATCTACATATTTTCAAAATTAATGTGATTCTGTCGTTGATTATTTATCTAAAATTGATAGATAATAATTAGGTAGACGTTCGATGAATTGTATACGAAGGCTGTTCACAAATTGGCAGGTATAAAACAGGGTGGGCGAAATTTCGCTTATTTTACTTTTAAAAAGATCAAAAAAAGATCAAACAAATTATAAATCGTAAACAGCTATATCCTGAAAATATTTTAGTGTCATACTTTAAGCATAGTACATAATCGTTGTATATAAATTAAAAGATCTAAAACAGTTGAAAAATTAGTTCGCACAACAGTGTCTTCGAAAATTTTAAGTTCTATGGTAGGTATTTGAATGTTCATAACACTGTTTTTCTGCCATAGAAAAATTGCGAATTATCAAAATATATGAGTTGTCATGTTTCCATTTTAATTAACGTATTAAGATGAAACAGTCGTCGATAGTAAATTACATCTTGATTGAAGACTATTTTTTGTTTCTTAATTAGAAGGATTTTTTTCCGCTCCCAATGTGAATCACATGGCCTTGTAATGGAAGTATCTCAACACATGTTGTTTTCCTACGAGAGCTGCATGTTACTCAGTTGCTCAACCTCTCTTTTTTCGAAGAGAGTAAGGATAGAAAGGGTAGGGCTAAGACATAATTAGTGGTTGGCCTACCACTCCCGCTACGCTCCCTTATTTAAGAATTGGAATGGTAAGGGGGATTAATAGACACCACAAACATCCATGCCTTTGAACAGAAAATCTATTGAAAAATGCTGTTGGTACTGGAATTAGAGCCCGTGAGGTTCGGCATGGAAGCCAACGATATTGACTAGTGTTCCATGGACCTAACAGGAGGATAGATATCAATAAATTCAATATTCTAGGGAAATGTAAAAGATACCTTACAGCATTGATTGCGTTACCAATCGTAAGAAAAAATCAATAAAAAAAAGTGAATTCGTATCTATAAATTTGTGATACTTTAACTACATACGTAGTAAATGTTATACAACAAATCTTGTATAGATTGCACTGTAGTAATTGATAATATAGTTTAATGATAAAGTAAGATTTCAGATCAAATTAAATCAACATCAGTATAAATTTATAAATTGATCAATACTTAAAAATATAGAAAGATAATGGTGATCCTATAACTAATGACACCTGATAAGTAAATTTGAAAAAAAAAGTTTTGAGACTGACGTAATTCTTTTTCTTAATTAATTTCTGAGTAATCATGAATAAATTATTCATTAATCGGAGAATCGAATAATAATTTATAGCTGTACAATTTCGAAACACAGAAAATATCATGAATTTTAAAATTAACCTTCGGGCCACACTGGTTTCGAATACCCATAAGATAATATTTTAATACTAAATTTTGACTGTGGGATGGCAACACTTTAAACAACGTATCCTGCCCACTATAATATTTTGAAAGAGGTAAAATTCAAAGGATTACTAATCTGAATTAATAATGTCGTACAAAATGCCAAACAAACTGTTTTGTTTACAAATCTGACAATTTTAATGCTTAACTTACACTGACCATTTTTTCAAGCCAAGCTTGCTCGTAATAATATTTTTTCGGATGTATAAACACTCTTATTGGAAGGAACCTCTTGTAATGTAAGCTAGTCAGTCGCTAAACCTCTTCCTAGAGATAGTAGGATTCGAAGGATGATATTGGAAAAGTGCTAGTAATTCAATCGATGACTTTCTGATAGGAATAAAAAATCACGTCTAACCATTGCAATACAAATCCATGCATCGATTGGAAAATGGATGTATGAAAGTATTTTCCTTTCTACACAATGAACTAGAAAGAAAATTCAATAACTGCACCATCAAATAGTTTTTGATATTATCAAGTAGTTATATATTTTGACGCAGTCGATATAAGATCAAAATAACCTGGCGAGACTGATCACTTGTTTATATGAACGGTTACATAAAAATAACGATTAGTATTGGAAATATTATGCAAAGATTGCCTAATCAATATTTTCATAATGAAGAGGAAGAGGTATTGCTGGAAGAGTACATCGTGGATAGAGATCCAAGGCACCCAATATATTCTGAAAAAACCGAGAATCAACTTTTAACGTAATATGAATATTATTATGTTTCAACAAAATGATGTGCAGAGTTTTTACGAGACTTCAGAATCAGATTATAACTTTGAGATGATTTCTCGCGACAACAATTCATATAGCATTATATTATTGATCAGTAAAACTTGTTTTCATTGTAAACAAAGGATATTTGATAAGATTCTTAACGGTTCGTACAATTTTCTATATCAGTGCTTCTCAAACTTGGGTACGTAGGTTTTCTGTAGGGATACACAAAATTTTCCAGATAAATTGCCTGAAACAGAATTTAATCTCATTAAATAGTTTTTTATGCGTCATACTATAAATATGATATAATATCATAATATAATACTCAATATATATGTATATGTTTATTTTTTTTCCATATAATAAGTAAGTTCTTATTTATTGTGATAAACATGTATGTATAAACAGCATTATGTAATGCCAACATAAAGATTTTGACGACTAAAATTTCTTTTTTTTCCGGGAGCGGTAGCGTGAAAAAATTTGGGAAGCACTGCCATATACGACCAATATCTTTTATAAAATCATGAATTTGGCCATGGTTTGTTTTTAATACTATTCTAACCATCACAAATAAAAAAGATTATCTAGTTAAGGAACAGTCCTACTAACTGACTTAGTGTTTAATATTAAGATTGCTAGGTTTGTCTATGATATTGAAAAATACGACTGCATTACGAATCATACATTGATCAGAGACTATAACATCAAAGAATACCACATTCAATAATACAAGTTTACGTTGTGATTATGTTTAAATAACGCCTTTCTAATCCAAAATCAACTCATTCCATATGCATGCACCACGAGAGATATTCCAACTTTAGTCGGTTTTACCTGTATGTTGGCGTGTTTACACCGCTGACAAGTCGCGCGGGAGTCGAACCCGAGGCATTTCAAGTTTCTAACATCTCGTACTCCACCCACCAGGTCAGCAGGGTCAACACTAACTATTCCCATAAGCCACCGACGCCACGTCATATCCGCTGTCATTGCAGTATTCAAGTATTGATATATTACCGATTGGCACACACACGTGTTATAAGCTTCTATATATTTAATGGCTACAAATCAGCGACTTCAGAAAGCTTGTTCACTAGTCAAAGTATTGCCGCTATACAAAAATATGCTTAAATACCATCAGACACGCTATAAAGAAAGAGGTACGTTTAAATGTCTTTCCCACTGACATTAACAGAATTTAATACTTGTAGCTGATGTCCGAGTGATTATTCTGCGAGTCATCAATCATTATGGCAACTGTCCAAGCAATTTCCGCACAGTGTTTTGACATTCACTATTCTATGCTGTCTTCGTAAGTATTTCCCGAACAAGAGATGAATAGAAAAGCTTTGAAAGAAAAAGCTGTTTTTAACTGAAAATGTAACATATCATCGGTTAGCTGTAATATGTCATCAATTGACAATTTGGTCAACACTGAGTTATGTTATATTTAACAGAAGTGCTTCTTTTTTTATTTTGCATGCATTAAAAAGTCACTATGTGTTACATTTACCATTTAAATTAATATATTTTGTTTCATGCGTATTTTAATGACTTCTTGCGTCAAACCGACGATATATTGTATTGAGACGTATGTGATGACACTGATTTTCTCTATGGTAGCGTATAACTTTATATCAAATGAAGTTTTGTTATGAATAATTTAACAAAAACCAATACTCGATGCATATTTTAAGGAAATGTGCTGTGAATATTTTGAAGATCTTTTATTGACTCCTAATAGAGCATCTCACCAGTGCAGAATGGCACATTGATAGTAAAACCTTTCACGATAAGTCAAATTGTTTTATTATGTTTTTAACTTTTGAAATACAGCAACCTGTTAAAAAAAACCCATACTGTGTTATTGATCTAATTCTTAACATTGCAAAATAATTTGCATGTAAAGATATTTCTTTATTTTCTAGAATGAAATTGAAACAAAAATATAGTATTTCTATCAGTATTTTTAAAAGAATGATTGATGAAATATTGCAATATAAATTTTGCTAGTCCCTAACTTTGCCAAAATAGCTATCCATCAACGTTTGACAGAAAGCATTAATAAAAAATCCATTATTACGATTGTCGAAATCCTTTTGCTTTTCTCGTGGGTAGACAGAGGTCCCTCGTGCACACATAAGACCTTAAAAACAAGCACAGAGCGACAGAGAACATATTATATTTTGAACCCTTATCCGAAATAACGTAGTAGCCGACAAAAACATAAAAGTTGGTTTATTGATGGAATGTAATTGATAATACTTTTATGCATGGCTTAAGTTAGGCAAGACAAGCATATTATTGTATTTTGCCAACAAATGGTTCAGAAATTTAAAAAAAAATATGACAACATAATGCCATTCCACCAAGTATTGACAGTGAACACCTTAAAAGTGATAAGCAAACACGGCAAATGCGCAAAAAATTAACGCGTTAAGAAGCTTAGTACAATCAGATATAAAATGTTTTACGGCAATGGTGTGTTTTTATCCAATTAAATATTTAATTTGAAAATAAAGAGTCGATGCTATTTATCTCTCGTCTTACAAGGAATCAAATCACCGTATGATATACACTCGACTCATTTTTATACGGATTGTTTTTACTCCGTTTTGAAATAACACATTTCACCAAAAATAACTAATACTATATTTTTTTCTAACACAAGATTTTTTGAAATATTTATCAAATAACAACTAATTTGATTCACGAGGAAGTGCAATTTTCTACGAGTATCAGAACTTTCTCACCGATTCCGAATAGTAGTAGTTTTTCTAGTATTTTTCTTAAATAAAATCTTCTTCTTTTCTATAACAAAATGTTTTTTTTAATTTATAGAACCAATCTTCATTTTTTTATATATTCTATCACTTTTTATACAGTGTTTAGTGGAATGTATCTGTATTTTTTACCGTGTAAAAAATCAAATTTACAAAGCCTTATTACGGTTCTTACTAACCAACTATTCTAAAGATTTTCAATTACGAGTCTAAAGAAACAATTACATAACATTCTACATGGTTTTAAAAAATATGTTACGTCTCTGTTAATGACGATTCTGCGACAGTGGTCACTGGTCACCGTCGTTGACTTTGTTAATGATATCACGGTTCCTTACGAAGTCCAATTTCTACTAAAAATCATGAATGTTTGTGATGTCTCCCACCATTCCAATCCTAAAACAACCAGTCCTTTCTCAGTCAAATCTTTCTATCCTTACTATTTAAAAAAAAAGAGAGGTTAAACAACTGAGTGACAAGCGGTTCTTGTAGAAAAACTTAAGATACCTCCACTAGGAGGCCATATGCTCCATATGTTGAGCAAATGAGAAACTAGCAGTTATCGTAGAAAAACTATCGAGATACCCCAGATAATCCAATGGGTGATCCAAAATTAGGAGCAAACATGGTTTAAAACCAATATTACATTAACTAACAACATAACCGATAATATTTTGTTGTGTACAACGTTTTTCTTGGTAAGTATCGATTATTGCACTTAGTATTCGATAATACCTTTACGAGTAGTTCAGTTATTTTGTAAGTGAATATGTGTTCACAGTTTCACTTTATCTCATTAGCATAGTTATGGCTTCAACACGGGTCCAATTCTCCAGCAGCGCTTGAGTAAAAACCTTTTTAATAATAAATAAATAATCTCTGGTTAACGTATCGTACCCCAGAGATATTATCCTAACCGCAATGTTAACAAGCGACCAGGGCAATGAGCAAATAAAAATGGCTTATTCTGGATTAGTAACTGTATATTATTATCTGCTCCCTTATTTCAACCCCTGGAATGTTTTAATAAAACCATATTTGACATTTATGTTACATATTCACATATTACATTTGTTCTTTAAAAATGTATTAATCCAGGGTATTTTATTTAAATAAATATCACAATTTCAGTTTTATTTTGTTTTGTGATAATAACCCGGGTCATACAATTGTACTAAATAATTATGAAAGTAATCATATTATTTTACTTAATGGGGTATTCTAGTCTAGAAATTTGAAAAAAATCGATTCTTGCTTTATTATATTTTTTCTAAAGTTTAGACATTTGAGGGTATATCCTCAAAGGGATTTCTCAAAATTTTAATTATTTACCGAGTTACAGCGATTTTGGTAACGCAGCAACTAAGCTGGTCCGACCGGAACAAATCGAAACTCAAAACTTTAAACGCGTTTTTCTCAAACTACTTTTTTCAAGCTGCCGAGTATAATAAATATCTCAAATTCTACCAAAATGATTTATTTGAAATTTTGTGAAACATTTTGATTTCTCCGAGGTACAGGCATTAGCGACATTTGTATTAATTAAGAACCCGTTATTTTTTTTTTCAAATGATTCGAAGGGTTGGAATCATGCACGCTAGGACATCACCCTTTTTTTAGACCCCTCTCTTTACCAACTGATACATTTCTAGTTTTGAAATTATTTATTTTTTGAAATTTTTAATGTATTTTTTAAATATAAATATAAACAAATGGTGTAAAAATGGACGGTAATATGGTAATATTTTTTTTGTTTATTTTTTACAGAGATCGAAAAAACACCCGAAATTCGTGCCTCTAGACTAGACCCTTAATATACTTATATTAAATCACAACACGCAATATAACTTAAAATAATTAATATCAGTACCTGAAAAATTTACTTAACATAGATTGTAAGTGTGAAAAGCTCCAAGATTGTCGCAGAAATAAGTACTATTTTATTCTTTCCAATTCCTTGTGTTAAGCATTATCATCCTAGAAAATAAATACATGTCACAAATTGCCGTTAAATACTGATTTGATTATTTAAATAATGTTTTTTTTCTTAATTTACCTAGGGGCTCGATAAAAATATCAGACGACATGGTTCTATAAGAATTATTATAGACAGTGCTTTTCCCACATGTATCGCAGTGGAATAGCGTTCCAGCGCCATCTTTATCGACATTTTTAATGATTCAAATAAATATTTGCAAAATTTAATTTTTATTTTCCTTTAAAAAATTTTGATTTTTATGCCAAAAAACACATGAAAATATTGTTTTAAATCATTACAAGATTCTACAAGATTAGACCTACAATATCAATTTCGATTGTGATATCAATCTTTCCCACTCTTCCAATCCTGAAATTATCTGGGCAAAGCGAGAGCGTTTAGTTAATCACTAGTCCTGTACCAGCTCTATCGTCTTCACTCTCTTTTAAAAGGAAGGTTGAACAACTGACTAACAAGCAGGCCTCGTAAAAAATCTGTTGAGATACCTACATTAAGAAGCCATACCGTCCACATTGAGAACGAACATGAATTAGAAAAAAGTACTAATCATAAGATTTGGTTGATAGCTATTTCAGCTTAAGCCCAAGTTTTAAATGATTTATTGCAACTGGAATTAATCTAAAACGTTCTTAAAAATATTGTGCTAATTACAACAGATGTCTAGCGTCAAAATAGTAAGCACATGGGCTTGGAAGTTGAAAGTATTGCGTTACAACTACGTCACGGAACAAATAACGAGTGTAATAAACATTTTACTATTCGGCAATAAAAGATAGAGAAGACTGTCTATGACCGGCGTCACATAATACCTGTAGTATTTTAGTACCACGCCGCCGGACGCTTTCTCCAGAGTGCAATTTTGAAAATGCACTGCTCAGTGACCGAAATTGTTTACCGACCCAAAAAACATATTACCTGCCAATGATAAAGAACATTGCGAGCGTTTTGTTCAGCTTCGTTGCAAAGCAACAAATGAATCGATGACCGAAAAAAGGGTGTTTGAATTCCATCGCCAATTAAATCCGTTGATTAGATACATTGGTGCAATAAATTGCTTACGGTCACTTTAAGATACTGTCAGGATTGAGCATTTTTTAACAAACCTTTATTGGATGATAAATTGGTACACACATTTAAAAAAAAATGTCGTGATTTGTTTGTTAACTCTCGCGGCTCGGAGACTAGAAAAATACTTCTCTGCCGATGGGGGTCGTTTAGGGACCCCAGTGGTTTCCTCATTATTGGCCTTATTCTTATGAATTTCAAAAAAAAAAAATCTAAGGGCTTTAAAATATCTCTCTGCATCATTCCTCATACATTTTTTTATAAAAATCCGTGGCTTTTTAATAAATAATCATGTTTTAAGTTGCGCGTAAAAAAAGACAGTTATCTTCAGCCGAGTTATCTTACGAACGATCGCTGATAAGCGGGCGCTTATCTCGTTATCGCATTATCGCGTATTTATATAAACTACAAAAGGTCCAAAAAACTATGATATAAAAATACCTTAATTATAAACATTGTATCATCCATATTAAAATAGATATTTAAGAAAATGTGTTATTGGGGTCGCATTTCTTGAGCTTAGAACCGGAAAAGTTAATATTGGTTAAGCAATAATGTTTAAGCTCTTCTCTGCGGTATTCAGTGTCGGATTAAGCACATGGGAGGCCCCAGGCGCAATCTAATTTGGAGGCTCTGTTTTACTTACAACATAAAAACGTGAATAAAATACAACTAAAATAGTAAAAATCCGAACTAAAAAAAAGTGTATGGATTATGCGACTCGTGTGGTTATAGGATAATCTACCACTGGTGGGGTACTACCAGCGACAGGATTTATCTTAACCTGTGGAAAAGAAGCGAATCATATTCACGATTTTTCATATGTAAATAGTCGCCAGAAAATTTTTAAAAAATGGTAGAGTCAGTGGCGGATTAAGCACTTTGGAGGCCTCAGGCGTAATACAATTTGGAGGCCCTGTTTTTCGAATGATATAAAAGTGTTGCAAAACTCGTTGTAGAACAATAATGAATATTGAAAACTGAAATTAAAATATTTGGATTTATTTAATTTATGCTATTTTTGAGGCCTCTTTATGGGATAATCCGCCACTGGGTAGAGTTCTCATTTGAGTTTAAAAAGAGCCATTTTTTGGCGTGGTACTTTCCTTTTCGGGAGTGTGAAAAACGTGTTCACTGTCAAAACTTGATGGAGACATTATATTACAAACTAAAACACTCTTTTGTACCAAATTATTTATTATCAATTAAGACCGGTTTCGCTCATAGCGAGCAATATTAACTGATGGAATCTGATCAGAGAAAATGCTTGTGATTATGATGATGAAAACAGTCCTTATGATAATAAACAAAAGAGTGTTTTATTTTTTGATGAACACGTATTAATGAAAGATATTTTCCGTAGAATTGAATCGTGCAATTTTTAAGCCTCTTAAACAAAGCTGTGCAAAAAGGGGATTAGTTGTATCATTAATGATTCGATTATTTCATTTTGTTTTTCATTTGTTGAAAAATTTACCAATGACTGTAGCCGGTTGCGATCGTTCCATAAAAAATGTGGAATTAGTACATAACAATTTGTTTCATTTTTTATAAGTATAATTGATGCCTTGTGTAAGAATTCCCGACGTAAATAATACGATAAGTTAATATAAGATAACGTTAATATAAACTCAATATGTACCTCACTCACTGCGTGTGGACACTCGATCGAAGATTTCTCTCCAACGTCCATAAAAAAACCATTTAATAAATTGTGTAGGAAAATATTCAAATGCCGACAGATAATGTCCGATATTTATTTTTACAGTCATATAAAAACAACACATTTTTCGACACCATGTGTTGCATGAACAGTTACCGAACAAATGCCCAATCGATTCCGATAACGGCTTGAATACTCGAATAATATTTTTTATCGTAAGTAACTCGTTCTCCCTAAATTCCACGTGAATAATTTATTGATATTCTACTTAATATTCTCATTCTTAATAGTCTTCAAATTTAATTACGCCTGGGGCCTGCCAATTGCTTATTCCATCACTGCAGCTAATGCCAATGCGTCAAATGTTTTGCTTAATTTGAAAGATCATACGAGATAAACAAAAAAGGGAGCCGGTAAATTGCTCGAATGCAATTGCTCGAATGTAATTGCTCGAATGTAGAATTCCTCGAATTACAAATTGCTCGAAATGCAAGTTGCTCGACATGCAATTGCTCGAATATCAATTGCTCGAATTGCTTGGTTATTTAAACGGTTTAAATACAGTTTAGTGTTTATTACATAGTGGTTGATCACTTGGCATTTTATTACACAGTATATACTCTTAGTAGTCTTAGTTTATAAGCTGAACTTTGTGTCGAATTGTATATTATTGCTGTACTATTTATCATTGCCTATAGAATTATCATTTTTTAGATAGACATTTAAGAAATACTACCCATGTAAGTTGATCTTAATTCAGTAATATAGAAATCAGTATTGTCTACTTTTACAAGGAGAGCCCAAAATCACTCATAATAAAAATGTTTATAGATAAGGGGTGTAACTTTTTTGTGATAGAGGTGGTAACTGGCATAATATAAATTATCGAGTAAATATACAATATGGCGGTTATTATTATTATTTAATTTATAGCTGCGTCAATAAGTTAATAACATTCTTAAAGAAAATATATTATGTGTGATTTGTAAAAGTGGAAAAATTAAAATTTTCGAGGAATTTGTAATTCGAGCATTTGACGTTCGAGCAATTGGTTATTCGAGGATCTTGTTATTCGAGCAATTTCCATTCGAGCAATTGCATTCGAGCAATTTACCGGGAATCAACAAAAAAAGATAAGAGTCGACATCCCAAACGAAATACTACAAAGGAGTTTCATATTTTGTTAATATAACAGTGGAAAAATCAAGTATTGTGACAGTGAACACCTTTATTATGGTATTGTAAGTATGTTTATTGCAAACATTGCCTATAAAATATTTAGAATAAGTCACCAAGCACTAAGAGTATTCTATTGGCAAACCTCTTCCCGTTTATTGCTCAATACCAAACCAACGAATATATAATAATTGACAACTTTAGATGATGGTACATGGCGTAATCCAAGAATATTTGGATCCAAGGGTAAGACTTAAATGATAGCGTTTTCCTTAACTTCATTTTTTTTAAATAATTGAAACTTACAACTTGAAAAACATGTATAATAAGTATGTACTCCAAATAGAACATCTCAGTTGAAGTAATTTTTTAAGAAACTGTTTCCAATTCGGAAGTTGTTTTCAGAAAAGTGAAGATAGAAGTATTCGACTAGGGAGGGACTAGCAGTTATCAAATCATCGTTATACATCATGTTCACGTCAGTATCGATACCAGATTTACAGGCATCCAATATCTTATCGATTAGCGATCAAAGTAAAAATTGCATTTGAAGTTTTATTCACCGGAATGAATGCTTTATTATGTAGTGCCCACCTTATTTCACACAACTTGCATACAAGGCAATTTCATAAAAACCTATCCTCATATATGATTTTTAAACTAATTTTCAAATACACTTTATTAACCCTTTCCCTGCAGATGACCGCTGCACAAGACATGATCACAACATGAAAATTAAATTATTAAAAAAAACTAGAACTACAGAAATTTAAATCATTAAAAAGACATTTATGGTTTCAAATGTCAATGTCGGTTAATTTAAAATATATGGATATACATATAAACCGTTATGGACCAAACCTAGTACATTGATTACTGTATTTTTGGAATTTATGAAGACAATTAAAAAATATTACATATTTTTAATCATTCAGACACTTAACAAAATAGTAATAACAATAAGATATGAAAAAAATGATATATGTAAAATTACTATTTACCACTTTATGTTTTGTAAGTTACCTGTATTAATTTTACTACGAGAATGCAAAAAAAAAAACTATACGTTGTCAACATGTAAATATTTAATATCTTTTTATATAATTCCAATCGAGTTCAAACTCTTCAGACGTTGTTGATAAATAATAACCTAATAAATATATGCAGATTGTTTGTGATTAATACTTCAAGCAATGATTCACCAGTATCGACATTCCAGTGCAACTCACGATACAAAAACCGTAATTCTTTTGTCGGGTAATTCTCACAAAGGTTTTGGATAATTCATACAAATCCAATGACATATCGCTTATGATTAAACAATATTAGCATTCTACAACATTGACAAAAATGAGTTAATATATTCAGCCAGCGGTGGGCTGCCAATATCTTAACAAAGGGCTCGGTAAATCTTATTCATTTATTTGTATCCATTTTCGCTCCCAATGTAGAGCATATGGCCTCCTAATGTAGGTATATCAACAAAAGTTTTTTTTCTACGAGAACTGTTTTTTACTTAGTCGCTCAACCTTTCTTTTCCAAAAAGAGTAGTAGGGATAGAATGACAAGGCTAAGACAGGACTATTGATTAACTCGAACCCATGAGGTCCGGCACGAAAGCCCACCACGCTCAATGAAAAAATGAAGGGGGTACTAAGTCTTATTTCATAATAAAATTTAACCATCTACAGAAATTGCAGTTAGGTGCTGATTTGATCTAAGACGAATGATTTTCTTATCTTAACAAGGGGCTCGCCGGCCGCGCTGAAATTAAACAAGAGGCTCGCACGAGCCTCCTTCAGCCAACCCCTGTATTCAGTTTAACAGTGAAAAAACACACGACCTAGCGAAATCTCGCATGACAAAAATGATTTTAACCTTCGCTTTCCAATGCTGTATATTCTCTATTCAAAATTCTTATTACGTCAACCATTCGCTAAAAACCAATAATATCTAGTTGATATTTATTGTAATTTACAATGATATCTCAATCAATGCAATGCAAATATTACGCAAATTTGTCTAAGGTCACTTTATACCCCATCGCTCCTCGATCCTATTTTAAACGTTTCGGTACTCGATCGAGTTTTCGAATCACATGTTTACCAACATGAAGCAATACGATTAATTACATTCATTTTTTCATATATAGATGCAATATTTATCATCTCCGTAAAACATAGCAAATGTGATTATTCTATTACAATGATGTTTGCCTAGTGATGTATTTTTTTTTTAAATGATGAATTATTTAATTTCTGCAATAAAAGTGACTAAAGAGTTTTTCGTCTCCTGTGAGGAATACGAGACATACTTTTATAATGAGCTATTTAGGCATGCTGAATGTGTGTTGTTTGAGGGTGTTCAAACCTGGTATATTTTAGTGTAGTACCTACATAAATGTATGGCAATTACGTTGGTGCATTTAATTAGAATTAATTAATACCAAATCAGTAAAAAAGGCCGGCGTTTTTCTCCAAGATTTCCGACGCCGGCAAAAGGTTAAATATACATTATATAATACACCGATCAAGTATTCTATAATAGAGAGTGGACATGGTTTACAAAGGTCAACAGTGTCATTCTCAGAATATAGGTATCTGGATCAATTTTAGAAACATCTGCCATGAAGTATCACAAATATTTTCGTATTGAGTTGAAAGTTAAATAAAATAACCCGATGCTTTGAAATTAATATTTACACTAATGATAAGACAGCGGGCAGCTATTCCGGATAATCGCTTTTTGGGTTGTTTATTGTTTATTTATACAATTCTGTGGGGAAGATGTGTGTTTTTGAAATACACCATCGACTCGAAATGTTACCGTTTTTATCAGAGTTTGAGGATTTACAATAAAACCCTGGATTTTACGCTTCTTAAGAGACAGAAAAAACGTTAATAAAGTAGAATAGAGGTAAATTTGAATCGTTCAAATGATGTACACTCTCACAGATTTTGTCACTAACGACCCGGGTTTCGCCTTTCGGCATCTTCTGAAGATGACAAAATCTGTGGGAATGTACATAATTTGAACGATTCAAATTTAATATTGAAATTCAGCCAAGCACCTTCAGTCGAAGTCTTAAATTATAGATTAGAGGTATTGAAAGTAAAATTATTTTTTTTACTTAATACGCACGTGTGTTTATTTTATATAACTAACTGTTGATAATACAAGTACAAATTGATCTGAAGGTTCTGATTTGTACATCACCAATGTTTTAAACACTACAATTTATATATAAAATTATTTTACACGTAAATTCTTAAATGTACTAAAATAAAACAGGTCTACATAAATTGTACGTAAATAGCGGGAAATCGTGAAGTACTAGCACGTAAAATAGGGGTTTCACTGTATTTATTATTCTTCGGTAGATTTTTGTTTTTTTTTACATTTACATTATAAAGAGGGTTTTAGTGACATTCAACCATGTGAAAGAAGCACTTCCAACGAGAACAAAATTCTATTCACTTTTTTCTAGATTTTCCCACACTCGGCATGCCTTTACGGGACACCGGAAGTGATTTATAGCCATTTCTAACTTTATTCAATTTACGGATCACAGACTGTATCAAAGCCAAAATGATTGTGAATAAAAAGTACATTAAAAAAACTGTTTTAATGATATTATTACATTATAATTGCCGAACTTTGTCACGTTATTGAAGCCACGTCCGCTAACAATGTAGAGCATATGGATGTATAATGGGGCAGCTTTATGGAATTAGTTTTGACGATATCTCGATTTAAATCAATCGCTCAACCTATCTCTTAGAAGAGTGTAGGGAAAGAAGGGTGGAGTTTGGAAAGGTCAACAGAACGCTTTTTCAGAATCAGGGTAGGAGGGATAAAAACATTATAGCTACCGCTCGACTATAAATCTATAGATCGATTGAAAAGTCAGTGTGCATATATGTCACAGTTAAAGTGAGCCATCATTTCAGTTTGTAAACTAGCAGTTTTAGTTGAAGGTTATATCACTACAATTCACATTCACTTTGAAGAGTCAATGTATGAATTATTAGTAAGTGTACAAGCCCACTGACGAGCGCTAGACAGAGTATAAATGACATTACGTCTATACGTTACGTTAATATATTGATGAAAAACAAAACGTTGAAATATTTGAGGTTATGTTAAATGTCAGATGACAGTTAAGCAAAACAAATGCGTGATTGCGCGCGCACAGCAGTCGAGAATAACTGGTAACTACGAGTTTTTTTAAAAATGTGATGAATTTAATTACCTATGTGTAGTTAATGAACTTATTAACTAGTTTAAGTGTTTGTCTGTTCTCTCGTGTATACTTAAACTGGCTAAAATGGACTCTGTATACTTTAACAAGTAAATTTACATATATACACACTCATATATATAATATTTGAAATTACAGCTTATGCCAATGCGTCAAATATTTTGAAATAGAAAGATCATACGAGATATACAAGATGAGAATTTTTTGTAAGTCACATGAGATTAACTCAAGCAGAATTGACGTCACAAACACCCATGTCTTAGATCTCAAATCTAAATTGAAAAATCCAATTTGACATTCACCTTACCGGGAATCGCACCCAGACCCACCTGAACACATATCGACTGTGGAAAGGAAAAAGGACGTAACCCACAGTTTTTTCAAAACAGTTTTTTTTCGATAATCACAGTGTATTAAAATTGATACACGTTCTATAAAAAGGATGTAAGCTGCAAATGTCGAATTAGTATCTAAATTTAGCTTTTAAGTTTGAAAAAAGATGAGCTTGTGAAAATTGAAACCATGAAAAAAGACTGAAAAAAAGGTTTTTCCTAGACAATTCCTTTAATTAATATTAGATTATGTCAACTCAACGCCAGTTTAGAAGTCTACGTGCACTTGAAGGTTGTCCATATTTCATATTTGCATATGACCCAAAATCATCAAAACACGTGTTTTGAGCCTCCTGTAAAATTTTCTATGTGTGGGTTACGTCCGTTTGCCTTTCCACAGTCGATATATAATATGTATAATGGTTTTTGACACTTAATGGTTCATTTGAAAATATCATGTACATAGTTAAATTCGAGTTTATTATACGTAGAATGCAGGCACATAATATTTTTATAGAATACTAACATGGCATGTTTCGAAAGAGAGCATCTCATACTGACATATCGTAAAAACGTCGGGGCTTAAAAGTTATTTCGTGGGAATTCTAAAAGATCTCAGATGTCAACGTTCATTTTCGACGAACAGATAGATATCAGCCGGCTCAACGTTTTGTAATACTTTCTGTCATGAAGGATTGACGACGAAAGTGGTAAATTTTTTATTTGTTTAGGACTCTGGAAAAAAACGTATCGGCCGTGACTGAAACACAAAGCTTCAAATTTAATATAGATGATCTGTCATATATCTTCATATAATACGATTAGTGAAAACTATGTGCTCACTTACTTTTTAACCAACTTAAAAACACGTTGATATCGTCAAATTGATCATATAATCTGTCAAGGTTTATAAACGTTAAAAAAATCATGTTTTTTTACAACAAATAACTTATTTTAGTTTTTTTTTATAAAGATGTCCTCACCCAATGTGGGGCATGTGAATTTCTAATGAAGCTTACCACAGTATGCACACATTTTTCATTGAAAACTGTTTTTTTCTCAGTAGTTAAAGCTTTTTTCCAGTGGAAATAAAGAAGAAAAATAGGGCTACGACATTACTAGTAATAATTTAATCGCTCTCGCTATGGTCCGTTTTAAGAATCAAAAGGTTGAGAAGGGATATTACCATCGCCGATATCCATGTTTTTTAAAAGAAATCTACAAATCGATGGAAAAATTATACATGACTACGTACGTACTGGGATACGAACCTGCGGGCACCTCAACCGAAGTTGATGAGATTGACCACTCGACGGTAGCACGTCAATTTTTGAAATATAATAATAATTTTACGAAAATAGTCATATTTTCTTAGACCATTACAGTTTTCAAAATTATAACGCTATAGAACATTGCTGTATTTAACATAAAATTAAACTGTTATGTTACAAATTTTGTGAGACACGGTTTGCCACTTTAAGATATTAAAAAAAAAATTGCAAATTTTAAAAATAAACTAAAATTCCACGGCAAGATAAAATATTAATGCTATATTTATTTTTAAAAAAATAAGCACATTTATTTTCAGTTAATTCCATAATTTTATGAACTCTATGTTCAATTGAATTGAAAATTCTCCTGATAAACGACATCATTTCTTACAATTGTCAAATTAATAATGCCGATATATAAAGAATTATTGCTAGTTTTTTGTTCAATTCGATATTACAGTTAATAATTTTCTAATTCTTTTGAAAATTTTAATCACATGTGCTAAACTCGATGAGAATATATTTAAGTCACTCAAAAAAGGTACGACAGCCAAAACGTTTCAAAATCATTTCAACGATCTCAAAATTTGATTGAAAAAAATCTGGTTTTATTGGTGATCTTGCGGGACTTGAACGCAGTCCTATATGATCGATACGATAACAACCTAACCACTAGACAACAAAGGCCAATTTTAAGACACTAAAAACTTTAAGAAATTTATTAATTATGAGTTAAAAAAAAATACATAAACAATGCAAATGTGAAAAATACACTTTCTTTTATCGAAACGACAAAAATATAGTTGTTGAAAGCAATTCGGTAATTGTAAAACAAAGAGTAAAATTACATTTCCTTTTTTCAAAGCCTAATTCAAAGAGATAGATCACCATTATCAGTGACATTTGCTGATTTCGTTAAATTAAATACCCTAATTCCGAATAAATTCGGCGTTTTTTTTTACTACTAAATGGGTATTAAGTTTTTAAGTCAGACTCTACTTAAGGAGAAATGTCGTTCTGCAAGTAAGCAGCACCGCAGGCTATATAATGATATTTTTATTGTTCGGTGCTTCGTCTTATTACCCCCTTTAAAAAAGTGCCGGGGCATTACTGCTTGAGATGGCACTTTAATATTGAGATATCGTCTTTCTGTGACCATCTTTTTTATATATATATTTTTATATACTCTCGATCATATTTCTTTTTCGCGCGAGGGGCACATCGTGAGTGCATGGCGAGTGCCAAAGAAAACACGAGACTTCTCGCTGAGTCGAGACACTAAAGAAAATAATGTATTATGCAGAACCGATACTATCTCTTCAGTCAATGGTTTGTCTCATTCAGTGTGTTTATTTTTGTAAATCAGTCATGAGCCGTGACGAGTAAATATGATATGTCTTTATCTCGAAAAATAACAAACAAAATGTTAAACTGATTCATAGCAAACTAAACAAATGACTAAATTTATTTGAACGGTGATAGGACTGACATTTTTTTATCGTTTTCTTTAGTTGCATAATTCATAACCAGAGTAAGATTGATAATTCATTTTATCGAAAAAAAAATATCTTGTGAAAATCAAGAAAATGTACAAAAGTAAAAAACCAAAATTTCCGAGCATTGTTGCTAAATTAACACTTTTGAAGAAACAAAGATACAACGTCGACAGAACTGCGTAATAAATTGTAAAATGTCCGCTTCCAATGTGGAGAATATGGCCTCCTAATGGAGGTATCTCAAACAAAAGTTTTTTTATACTAGAACTGATTGCTGCTCAGTCGCTCAACCTCTCGTTTTCAAAGAGAATAGTAGGGATATAACGATAAGGCTAGGACAGAACAAGTGGTTAACTAATCGCTCTCGCTTCGTCGAATTGTTAAAAGATCGGAAAGGGTGGGAGGGACTTTTTAGACTTTACAAACACCCTTGTCTTCGGACAGAAATCGATAAATCGATCGAAAAAATACTGTTAGTACCGGGACCAATGTTCCCTCTGAGGCAAGAGGTTAGCTGCGCGGAAATTTCAAAGGCTGCGGAGTAAGCGCGGAGGCTGCGCGGACCAATCAAATATAAATTGACCAACTGTCTTGTAGTGCGCGCTAACCCGGAATGAGTGCGCGGGGGCTTCCCAAATGCTGCGCGGCCGCGCACGCACGCAGCTTAGAGGGAACGTTGACGGGACCCGTGAGATCTGGCACTAACCGCTACGCTATAGGACCTGACAATAGTTTCCAATCGGCTAATGTGATAGAAATTAATATATTATTATTATATCTACTCCTATTTGTAATAATTATAAGCTTTCTATAAATAGTTATTAATGATTATTATGAAGAATGTATCAGGATTGATAAAAATTGGTGGAATTAAGAAATGCTCTACAAAAATATTCGTTAACAACAAAGAAGTTTTTTTTATACTGCTTCTCAAATTGAAGTTAGTTAGTCAAGTTATTAAAATGTTCAGATAGATGAGAGTTGGACACAAACAAAATAGTGAGGGGAGCAATTTAGTATACTGGAAAGCAAAAAACAACCAGAATTCTTTGAGAAAAATATTTTGGTGCTGTTTTTTTTTTAAATCGTTTGATCCTAATAATTATCGCAACGTTCTAAACTTTAACACTTAATATTTTCTCAAGTTTTTTTTTTTTTTTGATGACGAGAGAAGGTGAATTGACAGAGTTTCCCTCCATCCGAAGAAGCCGCTAGGGGCGATAAATAAAATAACCTCCCATAATAATATCTCGAAGGGTGTTTTCGACAGTTCTACTACGAGAATTTTTGCTTTTTCTTTGAGCATAAAGTAAAAGTAGGTACCCGCAAGATCGATTTTCTTCTCTGCGTTTGAAGTCTGAAGCACTTTAAAGATGAAAAATTTACAGCAAAACAAGAACAAGATCTGCGATCCCTTTATTTTATATCAAAATTGACAGTAACTTTTACAAACGAGTGAAGACTATTTATTTACCAACTGAATCGTCTCCAGCCAATATCGTGTATCGTGTTTGAATAATTCATGAATGCAATACAAATACTTCAAGCTAAATTGAAATATAATAACCTACATATCGACTGTGGAAAGGAAAAAGGACGTACCCCCAGTTTTTTCAAAACAGGTTTTTTCGATAATCACAATGTTTCAAACCTAATACACGTTCTATCAAAAGGATGCAAGCTGCAAATGCCGAATTAGTATCTAAATTTAGTTATTAAGTTTGAAAAAGATGGCCTTGTAAAAAGTTAAAACCAAGAAAAAAGACTGAAATAAAGGTTTTTCCCAGACAATTCATTTAATTAATATTAGATTATGTTAATTAAACACCAGTTTAGAAGTCTCCGTGCACTTCAAGGTTGTGTATAATTCTTAATTTGCATATGGCCCAAAATCATCAAAACACGTTTTTTGCGCCTCCTGTAAAATTTGATATGTGTGAGTTACGTTCTTTTTCCTTTCCACAGTCGATATGGTATGTAATAAATGAACGGAATTGCGTTGTTTCTGCACTGTAATACTCCATTAATAATATTAATTTACTGTTGTCAAATAAAGCTGAAACAAGTCTTAAACGGTTGACCTGACTAGGCGAAGATATTTCGAGTGCATTCATATTCTTGAACCTACAAAGATGTCGAAAGATGAAAGTTTATGTTGAGTCACTTCAACCATGTCCATATCTCCCCCAGTGGGTGATTTGGGTTTTCGTTTGAAGCGATAGACATTCCAAATCTTAATTGAATTCATTTGATAACTTTATTAAAAGAAAGATTAACAAAGTAACTAGGGTTACGAATTTGCGTATATGGGGCTTTTGCCTCGATAATTGGGACGTTGACACTGTTGATAGTGTTCCAATACTTGCAAGTTGCAATTAGCGCATTATAATATGCCCTGACCCACGGGTGTTCAAACCGTGGCGCATTACTGAATATATCTTCATATTTTCCATTATCTGAATGCTCACAGTTCTATTCATACAGCGTTATTACTCATCAGTTCGTACCGTTTCACTGTGTGTGAAAGGTAAGAAGTTGTATGGCGCACCTGAACTCACCAACAAAAAATTGGCGCGTTTTGGCAAAAGGTTGAACCGTGTCTGACCGATAAAAAGTCTCAATTATCTAGCCTCGCAACACTAGCAATCTCAATTGTCATTAACGAAATTTCAAATAAAAATATGGTAGTTTAGCCTTCCTTTAAAAAAATTTAAGCTGATCTCGCAACTGTAGGTGATATATCGACGAAGTTGTAGAAAATCAATGATCTATGTAGGTATAAATGTGTATTAAATTAAGTACAAATAAAAAGATTTACTTGCTTCTTTCATACTTCCTTCGAATGTTTGCTTAATACTTAAATAACCGCCAACAAATATTTCAAAACGTGGGTGATAATTATCAAAAGGTTGAAGACCTCTGGTGTTAACTCTCAATTCTTGGCGGTGAGAGTATGTGTTGGATTATAATAAAAACGTATATTTGTAGAACTTTTCAATATTATTATAACCGGCTTCAATCAATCATCAATGATCCAGCATACAATTTTGTATAGCGTCACTTTTCTGGCAAAAGTAAAAGATTTATTGAAAAGCAAATAAATTTCAGCGTTAAGTATAGATAGATGCATTAATGCCAAACTGACACAGTTAAGAGTTTAAGTTAAATAGTCAGAAAAGATTGCTTGCCTTTAAACAAGAATTAATTATAATTGCCTATACAAACAAATATTTTTTTTTGTATAATAAATGCAGAAATTAAGTTATTTCACACTATGAATTGATATCAAATAATCTCATTGTATACTTAACACTCTTTTGTCAGTTTTATTACTTACCAACTTCTGCCAGAAATATGATATTCAATTATTTAGCCCTGTTCGATTATATGTATTTTATACTAGCTTAAAATTCCTACTCGTTAGGCTAAATCGATTGCGATAATGTGTTAGAGGACTTACTGTTTTGTATATCTTATTTATGCAAATAAACATATCACATCATCCATCTGTATTGTTCTTATAATTTTATTCAAGTATTACATTGAGGTTTCACTAAGCAACATCAAGTTTTAATTATAAAACACAATTGCTACAAGTATACAAGCTTTTGGTTTATACAGATTAGACATAATACGTGAAATTTGTATTTATAAATTGTGTTTTGTGGCACTAAAATAATGTCACACTACTAAAGATTAATGTTCAACAATACAAAATTTATCAGCTCAGTAAATAATGGCACCCTTCCAATTACATAGAACATTCATGATATATATTATTATAATATAAACAAGTAAAGTATAATCTAAAAATATATTTCATTGTGGATGATGTTTTATTTTGAATATGTACATTATTTTAAATTAGTAACGCGCATAAAATATTCGATGTTGAACCAAACTACTTCGGAATAAATGTTTCGATTGTTCGAAATTATTCCACAAATATACTAAAATTATTTTAACAATCGATGTAAAAATATATTTTTTTATGCTTGAAGAAATTGCAAAATGTAGAATTTTATAATTTAAAAAATGATAGCTAAAAAAATGTTTTTTTATTTGAAGGGATAGCATTACATTTTGCAATTAAAATGAATGCTAAAAGAATTCATTGTTTGAAACATATACCGTTGATTGTTATAATAAATAAGCCAACGTTTTCAAACGACTGATCAAAAAAAATATAACACAAAAATTGTCCCGGGGCAAAGTTATTTTATCTAGCATTCTTACAAAATAAATTACTAATCCAAAAAGATTCGGGACACAGACAAGATGGGAAGATTTTATTTTTTATACGAAATAGAATGAGAAAAAGGCAAATTATCCCTGAAGCACGTAATCCTGTTAGCCTCTACTATACATTTCCAATGCGTGACGTTCATCCCGTCGAGCATATTTAGGACATTCTTCTAAGGATTACAATATGAGATCGTGGTCATAGTTTATAGTGGTAGTAATATTATTGGCTACAACAAAATAACATATATACAGAATGAACACAATTACCTTTGGTCTGATGTAAAATATAATTTAATGAAAAATCTATTGATGTCTTTACAACGATGCACTTCAAAGAGACAAAGCACGTATCTCGCAACTCAGCCAGCAGTTCAGAAAATCTTTTCGCAAAAATTATTAACTCACCCAACAGTCAATTAAATATATTCGCAAAAATTACAGCTTCCTTATTCCATCCTTTTTTTACTATTTTTTCTATTTTTTATTGTAGCATTTAACTACATTTTCAGGTAAAAAATGAGTTAAATATTGCTGTATATTTTGCTAGGGAAATATTTGAAACTTCTCAGTGATATGGATACATTATATGGATGAAGAACACACACATAATATGAAAAATAATGATCTAGTTTTTAGATGTCATTCTGTTGTGACTTAAATTAACTCAAACACTGAGTTGTTTTCCCATACATCATCGTTATAATATAACGAAACCTAACCTTAACTTACAACATAATTATGTCAGTTTTGGATGTAACTAAAATTTTTCGCTCTCCGTTAGGTATGTTAAATACAATTTAAATCATGTGTCCACATAACATAAAATTGGCAAATGTTTTAAAGCAATAACCAACCGTCAATTCACCAATATTTTATTCGGTTATCCAAACGTACAAATAATTATAATTTTCTATGCATGCTCGAGCCGTTGGTTTTTTTTATATTTGGAATACGTATACTGGATATCTTGTGTTGTCTATGATAATTATAAATAAACAAAAAAATCACTGTCCTATAATATGTTATAGGTATGTTCTCTAAAAAAATCTTAACTGATAGTCAAATAGAGTATAATAGGGTAAAAATATCAAAGTATTTCAGTTCTACAGTTTTTTATATATGTTATACGTTGATAGCTATTTCGGCTTTCGCCACCGTCAGAACTATGCTTTAAACGTAAATTTTCTCAGCTATATATACTGGCTAAGAAGAGATACACAATGCATCATATTATTCACTCTAACATACTATGTAGAGTATGTTAGAATATATATATATATATATAGCTGAGCAAATTTACGTTTAAAGCATAGTTCTGACGATGGCGAAAGCCGAAATAGCTATCAACGTATAACATATATAAAAATACTGTAGAACTGAAATACTTTGATATTTTCACCCTATTAAAATGGAGTTCTACCAAGTAAATGCCAAATCAATAAGTAAATAGAGTTTAAATAATTGCATGTTTTTTAAACTGTTCATTAACAGAGACATTAAATGAACATTTATGTAATTGTTATTAAATTATAATTGATATTCATGCATTTGTCTTTCGTCACCGCTGTATATTTTGTTATAATCTCAGAGCTAGACGTAGGAGGCAACATGTGCAAAGATTGTAAAAAATGCGGTAGGAGAAAGAAACATAATACAAGGATTAGTAGCTCTAAGTACATGACTATTTCTACATTCTTGCTACCGGATAATTTATATTTATTTTTTCTAAGACACCATGACACGACAGCTTTTTTCTGCTACTGGTAAGACTGGCTTGACTTGGAGAGTGGCGAGTCGAAGCGTACAGCTTGATGAGTGAAGGGATCATCGGTTCCGGTGGGGTTAAGTTTATATTCAATGTACAGAAACACCCTGCTATTACATTTTTAAAAGAATCGATAAAATTTTAATCATGGAGTATATTAAAAATTGTCAAAATATAAATTATAATGAAAAATATTCAATTTCAAATATTAACGTCGTATTTTTTGTAAAATCTTTCAATATTGGCTTTATTTTACAAGATTTAACGTTATTGATGTACACATATATATATATATATATAATATTGAATTTGAAAAAATATTACTATCAACAAACGAAAAATCCTTACACGGTAGTTAAAACATTAAAAGACGACCATTCCAGTAACTTCTAAGCTAAAAAAATATAGTTTATATTATTTCTGTCGTCTTTATAAAAAATAAATCAGATAAAAGCCTTTGCAGTAAAATTAACCAGGACTATGGATTTCAATGCCGGAAAAATACATCATTATACGCATAATCATTAGCGGGTGATTGATTTTCATAAATAACTTACGGTTTCTAAAATAATGATAAAAGGATAATCAATTCAAGAACTTTCATAGATAGCGAGAAAACAATACACACGGAATTGAATTGTTTACTTCTACACGAAAAAAACTATAACTTTGCATTAATATAGTCATTTAATCTTGTTGAGTAGTTTTGTTCTGATAATTATTAACAGTTACTTAGGTAAATTGATAATATATTAAATTTGAATCATTCAAAATATGTACATTCACACAAGTTTTGTCACTAACGACCCGGCTTTCGCCTTCCGGCATCTTCAGGCGTTCAAGTGCACGGATGAACTTTAACTGACGCTTAGTAAAATCATGTTACAAGAAATAAATGTATCACTAGATTTAAAGCCATTGCTGGCGAAAAGGATTAATTCATGGGTGTGCCCACGGATTTTAATGGTGGATGATTTTAAGAATTATTTTTATTTTTGTTTGAGAAATTTTATGATTATATTTTCTCAGAAATAGGGTAAAAAAGTGGGGAATTTGGCATATATAACTGTTCATTCAAAATTGGTGCGCTTTTCAGTTGTGCTCTGTTGAATATATGTGGAATTATTCTGAAAATGAATTGATTTTTCCGGTTTGCATGACAAAATAAATGTGCAAATTTTCCAGCAAACAATAAAATTAAACCTGCAGAAACAACGAAAAAAGTGTCCCCGTGTACGTGAGGGAAATTCGTGGATATAAGTAAGTTTAGTAACATGAAAATAAAAAATAAATCTCGCGCAAGCGGAAACGCAATCTCGCCCGGAGGCGAAATATTTTTTTGCTCTACTAGAGAGAGAATAGATAAGAGGGAGATCGTGTTCAGCATATTATCATTCCAGCGAAATGTTTACGTATCTGTACACCACTTTTACAGGGAAGGTGAACAAACGTCAACATACTCACTAAATAATATTAAACACACTATTTGGGACACATGATCGTAATTGTACACCGTAAAAATATATGATATCACATATTTTTGACAAAAAACTAACTATGTACGTCAAAAAAATTATAACTATCAAAAAAAATATTGTTGTGTCAATCAAGCAAAATAATGTAATATTTCAGGAAAAAAGATAAATACTACACCAATTTAAATAAAAGTTCAGCGTTTCTTTGACGTTTTTATAACCCCATAATTGAAGCTATTGTTTGCAAACTTGGCTCAGCCCAAAATGGTTAAAAAATGAAACTATAAATTCATTTTATAAAACAGTATACTTTTAAAAGTATTTTTAGTTTGACATTACTTTGGAATGATATGTTGTATGTTATCAAGCCATGTTTGAGACTGTTTTCTCAAGATACTTTACAAAATACATTCATGTTTCAACAGTTTTGAAATGAACCGGGGTTGCAAATAATATTCTCAATTGATCTCTTCTTTATCCGGACGAATCCTGATATATTTTGAATTAACTTTGTTTTACATGTTTGCGAAAAATATGTATAAATTTATTACTATTAATAAAAAAAATCATTTTCAAAAAATTCAAGTAATATTAGTGAAATTATTTAAGATTATTCCGTTGAAAACTTTAACGTTTTTATTGTGATATGTTATATTAGGTTTGGTGAATCTTCCGAGTAAGTATATGTGAATTTTTAATATTAAATACCGATATACATGACATTCCCTTTCAATATAATCAAAAACATTGGTTATATTACAATACAGCACAATTTTTCTAAATTATTAAGCCAAAAGACGTATTAAATGATAAACTACTGTTCATATGCATAATAATTAATATTTTACTTGTTTCCATTCTGAAATATTTAGCATAAATGGCATAAAAATCATAATAAACCAATGATTTTGAAATTTTAAATATTTAAATGTACGATATATTCTGTCTACAGAGTATTCTATGAACGGAAAGTTCTGTTAACAGAAGAAGCTGTGTTTAGAAGAATCGGTGTACGGAGTATTCTTTTACGTATAATTCGTGTTTGGAACAATCCGCTGTTGTCGTAAAAACTTCACCAAATAAATAAAAAATATAATATTAATAAATATTCAAAATTGAATCAATTTTTATTGTCATACAACTAAACTCTTTTAAATGTCAATTACAATATTATTCACAGCTGAAAGCACGGTGGATATGATTAAAATTTAATTGTACATATGAACATAAAAACTGAGTGACACAAAATAAATCATTATATTATTCAAAACTGAGTTTGGGCTGATGCCAGGACCCGTCGGGGACAGACAGCCTGAAAATGGAGACATTCGAAGGATCAAGTGGACCGACCCTTCTCACATGACTGAGGTGGGTAAGTACTTAATTGTGACAAGGGCGGTCCGTGCATCGGGGATTATTAAAAATAATTTATTTCAATATGATTTTCTGTAATAACTCTATTTTACATTCAGCGCAAGAAAAAAAAATCAAACTATTTTACTTTTAACAATTTAAATAATATATTATATAATTGTGTAATATTTTTTTTTTTGATGAATACAGATAACTATCAATCAAACTTACTGCATTCGTAACTCGATACAAAAAGATTATTTTTTCTGGCGATAATAATGCACAGTCTGCGCAAGAATGTTTCGCGTTCCTTAGGAAAAAACAGTTATGTATTTTAAAAATTTGAGAATTTCTTGACGATAATGGGCAACGAAATTTCAGATCTTAAGCCCAAAACAATAAATGAATTGAATAAAGCTATTTAAAGTGTTAGAATAAACAAAAAAGGGTTTTTTTAGTACAATTCCATGCCATGGAGAATAATAACCCAAATGAAAGGTAAGGGTGGGAAATTAAATATTAATCGAAATAAAAATCTTTCAAGAAAACGTTGATTTTTTTTCAATGCATTTTTTTGCATATTCACTGGATTTTAAAAATTATCAATAATTACCAAATGGAGAAAAAAAATCGCAAATTTAAATTAAAAATTATTTAATGAATACAACAATTTGTTAATTCTACTACCAGGGCTATCATTAGTTAATTATTAGCTGTTAAAAATTGTGTCAAAGGTAAAACTATTTATATTTGACGTGTATCCACCATGCTTAGACATATTTGTAACGATATTTATAAAGATATAATTCATTTGTGCTCTTTAAAGACATTTTAAAATACAAAACTTATTTTTCCTAAGGTACGCGAAACATTCTTGCGCAGACTGTACAACAAAGAACATATCTGTGCATGGAAAGTAAACTACGCCATGTCAAGGATGACAGTTTTTCACTGTGTATGTTAAAAGCTTTTTTGTGAAGTTAATGTTTTAAAATATTTTTTACTTTAAATTCTTCGATTACTATTTGTTACGATCATCGAGTTAATTATACTTAACTTGTGTTTCTACAATATCAATGAAAAGAGCGTCGCAAGGTATTCTAAAATTTGACGATATATCGACTCTGGAAAAGAAAAAACACGTAAATTTTACAGGAGGCACAAAAAAACGTTTCTTGGTGAGTTTGGGTCAAAGGCAACTTATGAAATATATACAACCTTGAAGTGCACGAAGACTGGTGTTGTATTGACATGATATAATCATTATATTAATAGTCGATAATGTCCGTCTGTCGGTCCCGTTTTCGATGACGTCAAGAAAGACGGTCCCCTCCCCCTCCCCAGCCCCGCTGCCGCCATTTTTTTTATTCATACTAAAGACACATTTTTTCAATACACTTACATATATATATTTGTGTAGAGATTTGAAGAAGCACATTTCGTGTTGTCAAAAATCGCTGAAAAAAAATTCCGCGTCCCAGGCTCGAACACAGAACTCTGGATTACCAGTCGAGTTCTCTATCAACTGAGCTACATTAATAAATTATTTAAGAAAAATCTTTTTTAGATCCTTTTTCCTGGTCGCAATTTTCACAGGCCCTACTTTTTGTACGCTTTAAAGCTAAATTTATATACTAATTAGACATTTGCAGTTAACATCATTTTGGTATAACGTGTATTAGGTTATATATATTGTGATTGTCTTTTTGCCTTTCTACAGTCGATATCAAATTGGCCAAAATTTATACAGTGATATATTAGTTAATAAATTAACTACAAACATATAAAAGTATGCTGATGTTCTGATTCCTAATATAATTTTAAATTTAAAACAACTTTTTCAAGCTAAAAAAAATACTAAAACTTATTGCAGTTGTTTGTTTAAATTTTTATAAAGAACAGTTTTATCACAGTTAGCTAGATTTAAATAAAATGCAAGAATTCAAAAAATATTCAGATATCGTCATTGTACTTTTTTAAAATTATAGATCTCGCCTTATTGGATACGAACAGTTTCTGTTTACTATAAATGGTACATTTACGTGACCGTACCAACTACAGAAAGAAAACCTCTGGCTATATAATGTATACTAGGGATTCCAACTATTCGTCATTTTCAACTATCCGGATATCGAATAGTAAAACTGAAACTATCCGGATATATCCGGATATCCGGATAGTTTCAGTAAGTATGAAAATAACAAAACATTACTACATATATAAATTTATGTACTAAAATAATACATTAAAAACGAGTTCATTTGTAATATAAGTCATTTATTCAGATTTTAACAACTCATATTTTAAAAATAAGAGAGTATTTAATGAACTTCTAAATTTCTCCAACTTATTGAAAATAAATTTATAAACTCCCTCGGCCATTAATAACGTTGCATTATTATTGCTAAGTTCTTTATTATTATCCTCACTAAATCATTTCCCACTTCTGAAATGCCTTAGATGGAGACAATACACATTTCAATACTATTCCATCATATTAAAATATTGAAAATTTGCAGCTGCATTAGATTACTGCAACGGCATTTCTTCAATGAATGAAATTTCGGCATTAAAGGTTTTTTTTTTGCCTCGAGTCCGAGCCGATTCGTCGAACTTTTAAGTATTAAGATAACAAGAAGAGATATTTATTCATTATACCGGAGTTTGGGGAAGGTAAAAAAAAACACTACTCTTAAGTATGTAATGGTTTCTCCCAGGTAGTAAATGCTCCAGTATTTATATCATCTTTCGCCGATTTTGTAAAATATTTCATTAAAAATTATAACGAATAGTATCCGGATATTTCCCCAAATATCCGGATATCGAATAGTTAAAAAGGGTCGGATATATCCGGATATCGGATATCCGGATATCCGAGTTGGAATCCCTAATGTATACGTACTATTGTTTCTTGCATATGACACGGTCCACGAGACGCCGTTGAGCCCGGTCCCTATACTCGGATGAAATTTGAGAAGACTTCAACAAGGCATGAACCTATCATACAAAAGCATACAAAAATGCTGGTAGACGTATGAAATTGCTATTAAAATAATAAAATGACATTCATTTTATAGAATATCAACGAGCTGTTCATATAATATGCAGAAGTTCCGTTATATTTTGAGGAATTTAGGGTCAAAGGGCGTAACTATCAAAATACACTTTCGAGGTGATCAAAAAACAATTTAGTTTTACATATTTACTAGGGATTCCAATCCAGATATTCGAATATTCGATATCTAGATATATTCAGCCATCTTTCAACTATTCGATATTCGGATATTCGGGGAAATATCCGAATAGTATTCGTAATATTTTTTAATGAAATATGTTACAAAATCTACGAAAGATCACATCACAATTTCTTCACACTTAAAGAATAATTATGAATTCCTCAGGTAGTGGTGTTTTCGCCTTCACCCAACTTGGGTGTTATCAATATCTTTTTGCGTGCGAGTTATACGATTATTTAGTAAAAACTCAGAAATCGAGACCACTGTCTACTATCAAAAACAGCCGGTTATTCCTTGTTTATTAAAATATGTTTTTTAAATCATACAGTTTTATAAATTTGGATCAATTAAAAAAAACATAAAAGTTAGACGTGTTGTTTAAAACACTTCTAACAATAAAGCCAACGTCAACTGCTACTAAACGAGTATTTTCAACGCCAGGAACAATTAAAAACTAATTTAAAATATGAAACATATAATGTCTCATTTTTTTTTTAAATATGCATTTTTGAAATTTGAATAAATGACTTTTATTACAAATGAGCTCGTTTTTATTGTAGGTACTCTTTAATGTAATATTTTAGTATAAACATATAAGGTATGTATTTATACAGTAAAAACTATCCGGATATCCGACTACATCCGGATAGTTTCAGTTTTACTATTCGATATTCGAATAGTTGATAATGACGAATAGTTGGAATCCCTAATATTTACTCATGGTAGTAATTTTGTTCGAATTTTAGATTCTGGAAATATATAATGTTCTTCGTACCTAATAATACTGAAAGATATGTGTTGGCAAATATAATAATTTGTTACTTCAGTTATCTGGAATTGAATCTTTGGTTTTGCTCGTACGCTTATAATATAATAATAATATGATCCTTCAAACACGATTTATAGATCGTAAGTAGGGTTGCCAACAATCTTTAAAAACTTTCCTTTCATTTGTCGGAGTATCATAATTCATATTTTTTTTTACCGACACGTTTGATAATTATTTTCAATTAAATAAGCGATTACAAAATCATAATAAAAAAAAAATATTGTGTCGTTTATTTTCTGTGTTTCAGATATATAACTTTTAGCCCAAAAAAATACACATAACTTTACGACTGTTTACGTTGATAAGAAATTCGAGAGACTCTGCTACTTTTTGGTAAATCAGACTAGCAAACCCTAATGTTTGTCAAAGCATTGATGTAGAAAACATTATACATCAATGGGTTTTAGGGACAATTTTGTGGGTTTATCTGAGCAATTAAAGTAAATCCAACTGTTTAATAATGAAGTAAGAGAGTGGAAACAGTGACAGGCCGAGACCGCCGTCGACTAACAAAATAAATTAACACTATCTATGGATTGTTCGGTGACTTCATTCACGGACATAGTTTGTCTCGAATTTTGGTACACATATTATTTCTCCGGTAGATTTATGCTTTACATACAATATACCCAATATTCTTACCGATGGTCGACACAGATTCTTAGTATAGTATGCATCGTTGGGCTGCCAATATGTTAACAAGGGGCTCGCTAAATCTCAAAGCAATTCTCGGTGTTCTGGGGAACGAGTGATTGTTTTATCACTCCTATGCAATTATATGTAATACTTAAATAAGCAATATATTGTTAATGGTTAATGGTTAAATACGCAATATATTGGCAATTAACCAGGGCTGTAGAGTCGGAGTCTTGAAAAATAAGCGGTCCATTTTTTAATGAAAAATATATTTAAGGATGTGTATTCAAACAAAACAGTCAAAAGTGTTGGCATTGCATGCATGGCTGACTAAAGATGATCTGATGAAATACATATATACTCGTATAAGTCAAAATGAAATTATGGAAATATTTCCTCGGAGTCGTTTTATATTTTAAGGCTGGAGTCGGAGTCGTCTTTTTTACACGACTCCACAGCCCTGCTTGATACACTTATGATATGTAACAATGTGCAATTTACCGTTAACTAATCAATATAAATGGGTAAAAATGTGTATCTGTATACTGAAACTGCCGTAGATAATATATAAGTCAGATATTGTAGTTATATACGAAATTGATCTGAGAATATTGTTTTGTCTTAAATTAATAAGGGGCTCGTAGGCCTTAGTAAAAAAAGACCCCTCCAGCCCACCCCTGATAAGATGTATATACAAATTATTATGCCGTAGATATCAGCGACATTTTTCGAAACATATATTTCTGGAAAAAAATATTATTTTTCGACTTTCAATCCACACCAGGATCTGATATGTATCTTAGTTTTACTTATTATAAACGTCATGATATAATTATACAATAGTTTCGATAAATCGGATGATTATCATCACTATCGCCCTTTGTAGCCAAACGCTAATGTGTACGCTTAGGAATTCAAAGCTCTTGGGTTAAATTAGTTTTTCGATCGTTGTTTTTCATCTAGGTATGCTCCTAATGTGGAGCATATGGTCTCCTAATGGACGTATCTTAATCTTTTTTTTTGTGAAGAAAGTAAGTATAAAAAGCAAACGTGTAGGACAGGACAAGCGGATATAATCGCTCTCTCTATCCTCCATTATTTTAGAATAGGAGAGAATTTTTTAGACATTACAATTAGGGTATCTAATCCCGGAGCCTTTCTGTAATCCCGGGATTGGGCACTGGGAGAAACCGGGATTGAGAGAAAAGTTTTGTTGAATCGTCCTTTTTTTTAGCTCATCGAGGAATTTGAAAACCACAATTCCCTATAATTTTTCCCCAAAATATCTCCGTGACCGTTTTTTTTAGCTCTTCCAAATCCAAAATCGTATAAATTTTCGGTATTTGCTAAATTACAATCTTACATGTCATCGATTGGAAACCAATAGATTGATTTTTTTTCAATATGCAGTTCGTACCGTGATTTGAGCCCGAGAGGTTTTCCACGGAAGATACGACGTTGACCACTGCACCACAGATCCGACAGTAGTTGATCAAAAATTGTGAACACGATTGTTTGAAATATCTTTTTTTATCCTTGATTTAATCTCGGGTGACCTCGTTTAATTCTTCTCGGGCTGATTTCAACTGTTAATTTCAACTGAAAATAATGTTTCACTTTGGCAATTTGCCGTAATGATAATAAATACCACTTTTAGGATGTTCACTGTCAATACTTGGTGGAAAGGCATTGTATTAGTAAAAACACAATAACGATGCTCGTATTGAGCGAAACCGGTCCTGACATAATAAAGTGGAATGAAGTACAAAGGAATATTGTGTTTTTACTAAGATAATAAATACGTTCAGTTTCGTCTAACTAATAAACTGCTCGGTAATTTCCCAAAAAAAGCAAAGTATTGATGTGTTATTCTTTTTATTCGTAATAATCTTTTTTAATGTTTACAATGAAAGTGATAACATGTTTTAATGTTCTATCATATTTTTATAGAATTATTATACGAATACTTATATTTTTTTAGTTTAATATTAAAGTTTTCTTTCTTTAAGATAAGAATTCAGTTTTCTTTGCCTAAATTTCTAATTTCGCATTTTATTATGTCAAATAACGGAGCAGAGAAAAAATATATCGTCTACAAAGAAAGTTAACATTCGAATGAAGAAAGTTTTTTTTGCTTTGTTTCCATATTTAAGTAGTTTATACTGTCATAAAAAGGTATCTTGGAAAGATCAAAGGAAAATTTGAAAAAATAAATATCTACATATTATTATGTGGAATGCACGCAACGTTCACATATAGGTCATTTCGAAATTACTATGGGGGTAATAAACATATTAACAGCGCCTCCGTGAAAATTACAAAGATTACCCCTTTCTCGGATAATGAAAATTCGTATTATCAGAATTATAAAGGCCGGAATAATTACGATTTGATTAAAATTTTCTACGAATAATGTTACCACTTTTAAAAACTGTGATTATTTTAATATGGCTCAGGCAGGCCGCATGCATAATTTATTTAATTATCTGGCCATATAATAATGTGACGCCAGGCATAACAAATTTATTTCTCAAACAGACTAGTTGAGGTCTAAGGGCCTACAATTTAGCTGGACTTAATTTTACATTAATTTTCCGTGAGAAATACTTGGAAAACATTGTTTTTTTGTGTTAATGTATCCACAATACTTTTACATTGAGGTTTTTGTACAAAACAAAGCATTGAAACATTCTATTGAAATTTCATCAAACATCCGCAGTCGACATTGTTAATTAAAACATTTAATATTTGCACAGAATCAATCGATATCAAATATTGAAGATTGGCGAAATGTTAATTGGATCAATCAAAGTCGTTTCTCTTCTTTAACGTTTTTATAACCATCGTTAATCACAAGTTAATTGTTTTTTATGTAAATTTACGACTTAGCAGGCCAGTAAAAGTGTGCTTAAACAGACATTACGTACATTTCAGATTTTACAAGCTTTGCACTTTAAATAAACTATTAAACCAAGTGATTGCAATATTTTTTATATATATTTGTGATTACGAGTCTGTCGAAAGATCGACAACCTTCAGGTCGTTGCCCTATATACAAAACTTAAAACGTAGTTAACACCTCTTTTTTTTAACATCAATAGATTCAACAAAAAATAAATTCGTGTTCTCTATCTACTTGTATTGTTAAAATCCTTGAGACGAGGATGTAGCGTAACTATGCATCTGCATCCCTTTTGCATCTTCCCGGACTATCATAAGGAAGTAGTCACAAGTATATAATTATCTAAGATTTATAAGAATGCATCTTATGCCACACCACACAAAATGTAATAAATACATTTCTATATTTTATCACACACAAGGGGGTCAGCCCCCTTTATAAGCGGGCTGTAAAATAGACTACGTATAAAAAATATATAAATAACATGTGAAAAATAACGAAGTATTTCGTTCCACGAGAAAATTCATAATATGTTTGAGGGCTTGGGAATAAAGACAGAAGTTTTTTCATAATCCTAAAATGTTGGCAAATCAATAAAAACGTTTTATTTTTTTACAGGTAAAACTTTTGAAAAAAGCGATGTTAAACATTAATCAGTATTATCTTTCTATTTTAATACAATTTAAATTGTTGTGTCAAACTGCAATAATTGCGAGTTTGACATACAGGACTGTGTAAACTGCCGCTTTTGCTACAAACTAGATTTTAATTCTTCAAAAATTTACATGTTAGAACTCGAAGTACCATAAAAATATTTAATAATTCCACGTTTATCATTCCCCGATTTACTGATTATCTGATCTATCATCTAAATAATATTATCGTCCCGTCCCAATTATTATCCCGATTGACTGTATTTGTAAATATTTCTTTTTCGCTCAGATTGTTTTACATCGCATTTAGTTACATAAATAAATAAGTTAATTGAAAATTAAACATTTTTTGGCTTTATTTGAATATTTCTCGCATTATTCGTTCATTTATTATGGTCCCTTGAAAAACGTAGAATCGAGATTCCACTGTACATATATAGCATACAGCGTATTTTACACTAAATTCATACAAACTCCTCCCATTTTTTCTCATTATAAAGCTTTACCTTTTTGTATAAAACAATTACGAAACGAAAATGTTTGGAATCGTGGACAGAAAAATATTTTTATTATTTTTCTCAGAATTGTCATTTCTCTTTGAATGTAAAATAAATATTACAGCGCAGTCAATTCCAATAAAAAGTAATTAAAAACGATCAAAAAAGCCTGTCAGCAGGAACCGACAAACCAGTTTATTTATTTTTTTAATAAACAAATAAATAAAAACACAAAGGTCAGGTTTTGACAGCGCCCCGCGCTTTGAAAATGTTAACAAGCTAAGGTTAGTTATCGTCTCATTTACCTTTCCAGTTTTTGAAATTAAACCAATTCTTTTGTTTATTTTTATTCAATTTATTATAATTAACTTGTTTTTGAGAATGTACTCTCTGCCGGCGGGGAATGAAGTATCATTAATTTATTAGTAGACATCTTTTGAATTAATTAGATACTAATTTATTTGAAGACGGAAACTTAAAACTGTCCATAAATTTGTTTCGTTATTATTAATTCTACTAGAAGTCATCTGCAACGTTTTTTATCGTGTATATATTTCAAATTAAAATTGATAGTTTTATTGTTGACACGAGCTACACGTGTTTTTTTTTTACATTAAAGCAGGCATGAACAACCGTTTTCTTCTATTGGGTCACATAAAAATATATAAATGGTTCAGGCCGCAAGGAAAAATATATATACTTGTATTTTACAACACAAAATATTGTGCAATTTTTGTCTTTGTAAATTTAACAGGTCCTTTGGCGCAGCCGGTTAACAATGTTGGCTTCCGTGTCGGATCTCACGGCTTCGAGTTCCAGTACGAACAGCATTTCTTCGATCGATTTCCGTTCGAAGGAATGGGTGTTTGTGATGTTTAAAAATTCCTTCCTACCCTTCCGATCTTTCAATAACTGAGCGCAGTGAAAGCGATTAGTTAACCACTAGTCCTGTCCTAGCCTTATCCTTCTATCCTTACTACTCTTTTTGGAAAGACTGGTTGCGCAGTAACAAACAGCTCTCACATTGGGAACGGATTTGGATTTTAAAAAATTGAAGCTAATTTCTTTAAATTAACTTTTGAGAAATGTTATCGGTTAATAAGTGCAATTATTTTCTTTAAAAAATAGTATTTCAAATTTATGAAAAACTTTCGAGGGCAGTAAAATTTTTCAACCAGGCTGCAGGTTGTGCATTTCTGCTATATACTAATAAAAAAATCACGTAGAAAAATGTTTCATTATAAAAATGACGAAGATGGGTTAATTTGGATTAAGCAAATAAGTAGCCTAAGTTATTGTCACTAGTAAAAATCTTATTTATTTCCCAAACTACAAACCTATTCATTTTCAAACCTTAATTGAAGATTATTTTTTTTGTAATTCTATCAATATTCTTCTCAAATGATCACATCACGTTTCAAAGTGGATCAAAAAGTAAAATTTATACAGAAGTGATTGATGGTTTTTATTCTAGATAAATTACCACAAAGTAACCGCTACAACCAATGAAAAAATTGAAAATAAATTCATGATTATACAGCTTAATATAATGACAATTGTCAGCATGTCCGCTTCAAATGTTACCAGCAGACGAAATGGATTTTTTTTATCATGACAAAAATTAAATAAACTATTTCGTCACCGCCATACTACAACTAGGTAATTTGATTTTCAATGTTTTTTAAGATAACTATTGAATAATATGATCTTATATTTCTTTCTATAAATATATTTACTAACACTATTTTTTATTTTATGTATATGTTAATCAAATCAGGTTTGGATTAAATTTTCTCGACAATAGTTTCATCAGATTAGTTGAACTTTAATATTACAACTAGGAAACTATTTTCATACGCATCAATATGATGGTGCTGTGGCCCAATGTTAAATAAAATACGTTTTATTGTAGGAACAAACTTATTTTTTTATTGGTAAAACCAGTTTCTCTTAGTACGTGAGCATTGTCATCTAATGACTTGTTGGATAGTAATCTAGGTCCACCAATGAATACTCTAGAAATTTCTATATTGAAAAAATATATTATTGAGAGGTATTTTTTCTTGTTATATTTTAAGTAATACTATTTTTTTATAAATAAGTTAACATTAAAATATTATCAAATTAATTATGTTATATTTCAAGCTCGGATCGGGTCTTTTTTAGACTTACGGTATTTTTTTTAATACAAAAAAAGGTGTGAAGCTATGACGTTCGATACATTGTAGATATTAGATATTTTTTCAGATAGTAATACACAAAAAAATCTCACATAAAAAAAGCAATCCCATCTCTCACCAGAGAGAAGTGTGCTTTGCCTATATTATTATCGTAATAACAATCAGCCTTTCAACCGAACCCTTTTGTTCTAAATTCAAATCAAGAACACACCTTTTATTCGAATCAAATCTCACTGTATGGAATGTATTTAGGAACGTTATTTTTGACGCCCATTCGAATTTGATTTTCGAACGAGCGGATCGATATATTTTATTCTATTACTTATTTCAAGTTCAAATTTGAAAACAGAATTTGTTTTACGAATAAAAATTGCCAGGACATAAAAAAATATAACGCCATTTCAATGAAAAAAACATGCTGAAGTTGTACCAAAAAAAATATTGTCTCTTAATAAAAAAAAAATACGTTTAAGAATACCTACATCGGCTGTTTGATTTTCCAAAGCTTTCGTTCTTTTCATAGACGCTGAGTATAAATGAATGAGTTATACCACTCTAAATAATTAAAACGCAAATAAAGTTTCATCAAAAATAAAAATTGCTTACATTTCGGCCAATATAATGGAATTTTATTAAAAGCGAAACGTTACTGTGCCCAAAAGGCAAAGCATTAAATGTCTGTATAATTCAAACCTTTGAATGGAGAGAAAATGTAATTCTTTTGTTTTTTTTTTCATTCCAAATAGTCATCAAATTGTATTGACGCTGTGAACCAAATCGTTGCAAATAATAAAAAACCCCTTTAAAAAAAACAATTACTGCAGCTGGCAGGGACAAAGGACGCGTCCTTGAATAATGAATTAAATGTTCGCGGCTTGGAAACAATCGCAAGAGATTTTTGTTTTATGCTTTTTACTGAGATTTTTTTCAGTATGAAATCCAATCCATTAGCAGGCAGGATTACATGTCACGCGTTAGTGATTCAGTAAATAGCCAAATCGCCTTAAAGATCTTACGTAAAATACTAAATATTTAGAGATTTAAATTTGATGCTAGCTAGTTTTATAAGGCGGATTGCACTCAGATATTTGTACAGTAAATAGGCAGCGTTTTTTTCCATGTAACGCGGTGGAACAGCGTTCCAGCACCTTTTTTCTCAACATTTTTAATGTTTCAAATAAATATTAGCAAAAAAAATATTTCGTTTTTTTTTCAAATCAAGATCTCCCGAAAAAGTAATAACATGAAAAAGAGAATTATCACAACTAAGAATAGATTCACAAGATTGATTTCTGTTCGAAGGCGTAGGTATTTGTGAAATCTATCCCTCCCACTATTCCAATCCTAAAATAAACACGGCAAAGCGAGAGCGATTAGTTACTAGTCCTGTACTAGCCCTATCTTTATATCTTTACTTTTAAAAAAAGGGAGGTTGTGAAAATGACTAAGAAGCAGTTTTCGTAAAAAAAACTCTGATGAGATACCTCAATTAGTAAGCCATATTCTTCACATAGAGAACGGACTTAAATTAGAAAAAAGCTTCACAAGAAATGAGTTACGGTAACATTTGTTTTAAAAAAAAAACACTGATAATAGGCAAAATTCAATAGTCATACGAACGATAAATTTTTCAAAAATTGAAAACAATAATATTTACAGGCAACAGTCGTATTTATCATAAATGTCCGATGTGCGAGTTGCCTAAAAGTTAAGATGCAATTGCAAATTTTAGAAATATTTTTGGTTGGTCGAGCTCAATTATAATAAGGAAAGCAATAGATTTGCTATTGCAATTTTAAAATTACAAAATCCTCAGAATAAAAATTTGATATACGAATACTGTAATAAAAAAAGCACCCAATAATTTATTTATTTGAACTGTTTAATATTTTTGGTTGTAAAAGTAGATAGAGTTCTACGTAATTTATCGTAAGAGTCTTTCAGTTACAGCCTCTGGTGTCACAAGTTTTCCTTAGACCTAACCTTTTTTGACTCGCGTACCACTTGGTAGTACATTACGCTAAATTGTACCACCATATATTTTTTTTCAAATCACCATTATTTTATATGTGTAAATCATTCATTCCTGCATGTCCGACATTAATGACTTTTTTCGCGTAGCGCGGGTTGGGAAACCCTGCCTTAGACGATTCGCTATCCCGATAAAATGAACTTTTAATCAGCATGGATTTTTGTGATATTTTTGTACATCCCCACGGCCTCCCATTTGATTCTGAAATCGGAACAAAGAGAGAACGACTTGGCAACACTTTTTGTTATCCCACCCGTCTTTCCTTACTATGTATGTATATGACTATTGACTACTAAGTATCATACGATTCGATATTTTTCACACTGGAATATTAACTCATTTTCCTCCGCATTGCTGTTATCGGTCTAGGTATTTTCATACGACGTCGATATAGCCACATATCGACTGCCTCAATAATGTTGATGATTTTAAAAATACCGTACTTTAGACAAATTTCAAGATTTCGTTCGTAATAGGCATTTTCGACTTTCGTACACAATTATTGGTTTTTGAAAGTGCTATGAATTTTGAATGTATGTAAGTTGAACAATCTCAACAAATGTGCTTTTAAAAATATTTATTTTACAGTAAAACAATATAAAATATGAAGTTAACATTTTTTTTACTGAAGCCTGCTGTCACTATCACCTAATATTGCTTTAGATATGCAATTTCAATTGGATCCCCTTGTTCCATGATTGTTCAAATTTTGTCAAAATGCATGAAGAATTATTCACATTCTTGATTATTAACTTCTTGACAATAATTTCATCTATTTACACTCTCCATGTGACCCGCGGCCCCGATGCAATTGAAAAGGGATTTTTTTACAATAAGGTAATTTTAGTTGACTGTTGTTTTAGTTTTGTTGTTCAAATCCAAAATCGAATTAATTTTTTTTTTTTTATAGAAAAAATATTTGACATTACAGCTTACGCCAATGCGTCAAATATTTTGAAGTTGAAAGATCATACGAGATATACTCGATGAGAATTTTTGAAAGTCACATGAGATTAACTCAAGGAGAATTGACTTCACAAACACCCATGTCTTAGATCTCAAATTAAAATTTAAAAAAATCCAATTTTGACATTGACCTTACAGGGAAATCGAACCCACACCCACCTGATCGGTAGAGCAAGCTCTAACCAACTAGACCATAGCGGGCGACCCATAGGTTGGGAACCCGTGCTCTATAGCGTCTCCTCTTCCATTTTAACATTATTTAATTCGTGTAGTTCAATTTAATATTCAGTTGTGACGTAACTTTTAAATATGTACGAAACAGCGAATTTGTACGAAAGTAAAGCGGACAAAAAAAGAGGACCACTTTGATTTATTTCCCAAATGAAAAACTGGCAACCCTGTCAAATATTGTTATGGCACAGCTAGCTTATAAAGATTAATTTAATCTGATAGCAACACGTGGAGTCAATTACCCTCTTCCTGCAAGGGGCGTTGACTAGGTGCCGTGGTCTACGCAGGGTTTAGTGGTACTCGAAATGCAATAAAAGGAGGTAAAAGAGGAGTTCATTTGTGTATATATTTGCTCGAAAGCAGTTCGCAGGCAACGGTTATTGCATATATTTCAACACGGGCCCCTTCTCGGATTCAAGACTGTAGCAGGATTCATTATTTACCTTAAAGTCAAACAAGAGCACGAAATGTAATTTTCAAAAGCAACAAAATCCATTTTAATTATGATTTGAAAGATTCCGCAAGAGGTAGGCATTACAATTCGAAGTCGTGATATTTATTTTATTAATTGTTATATGATAACATAATACAGGGGATCATTGTAAATTTACTGTGTATTACAACGTTCTCATGGTTTTGTAGGTCGAATATCACGTGAGTATTTTTATGTATAATAGATTTATGGATATCTTTGATGACTACAGGTCTTCTTACCCATCCAATCTTAAAATCGAAACAAGCAAGAGCGATATATTTACTTCAAGTAGGATTCTAGAACTATCCCAGTCATATGTTATATCCTAACTCCTAGCCTTGTGCAACATAAAGAGGTTGGGCGAATAATTAACAATCAATTTCAGCAAAATAACTTATGTTAATATGTTCCATTCAGAATATATATACTTTTCATTAGACACAGACAAGGCTTAGAAAAAAAAGTGAATTAATTGCGAAATCTACACTAACCAGATTACGTTAGGGTAATTGAACTATGGAATTGGCATGTTATTTTTAGACGTTTGTTATTATAAGGTTAAAAACAAAATAAATCTTTAGTTTAACGAGAAATATGTCATATGTTTGATAGCTATATCTCACGCAATCTCACCTAGGCGTGATGGTGGAATAACTATCAACATTATTCAATTCCGAGATAAAACTAGTTAATTGTTCTAGTTGATCATTTGTGGAGCTATAGACGAGATGTATTTGAATATAATAGGTAATATAACTCATAACATATTTTTTTTGACATATTGTTATATAGAACTACGCCCTCGATATGCTATTATACATCTATATTGTTTTTTAAACAAAAGAAAAATAGTAAATATTTGTTTTAACTTTTACCCAGTCTGTCAAAAAGTTGCCGATCACTGATCTTGACACTCGTATTGAAAGAAAGAAAGGAGGACAAAATCATAACACATACATGATTTAAAAAGTCCAAGTATGTATATAATTTATTTAGGTATGACATTAATATAATTAATTTAACCGAAGATCATTGGGTTGCGGTGGTTGTATCATTTTTTTTTATTTAGAACATACGAATTGAATTAATTATTGTAAGCCAAAAAAGTCAGTACACACACAGATGTATGTTATTTAGCATATTTATGTTACAAAGCTTTTCATATTATGCAAATAGGTTGACACATTTTATTTATCTCTTCATCTGTATAGTACAGTAATACACTTAATTTTATTCACTGTTTGTTAAAATTAACATATTATTTGTGACCTTGCCCCACCACCCTTTTTAATTAGTATGGAAGTTGAGTGCTGAAACAAAATATCCTTTTGGCAATAGAATGTAAGTAAACCCTAAACTTGAGACCACATATCAATACATCGGATTTAAATAATGTTATATTCAGAATATGTATATCAGTATATGGATGAGGGTAATAAATTCCTCACATATTGGTAGATGTTAGTTAGCTCTAATTTTTTTTAATACTGTTAACATCACAGTTCCTTTTCTTCAATATATATATATTTTAATTTACAATATCATAGTAATATTTTTTTGTCTTTTAACTAATTTTTAATTCAGTTAACCCTTTGGTGGACAATATACTGTCCTTCCAAGGAAGAAGGGAGTAACTGAACAACATATTAGTTTATAAAATGCAATAATTTCATTGTAAACAAGCGGAAACTGCAAAAAAAGTACATTGACTGTCTTTAGGATGAAAAACTTCACTTGCCTTTATTTGTTTGTTTAGAAATGTTTATAATTTTAACAAATCACCATTTTCTCACCAAATGTTTTTAACAGTGTTTTTGTAATAAATTGTATTTAAAATTGAAGAGCATATCAAGCATTTAAAAGTAGCAGATAGTATTTATTCATAACTTATGTTTACAAGTTTTGCGAATTACTGCCTTCTTTCTTGGAAGAGCAGAATATCTGAGTGCGATGTTTAAAATCGGCATTTTTCCTAAGAGCCAAAACAATGTGTACTTTTAGAAGAATTTTGATGATTCAACTCGAAACTTATTAATTCAACGGGGTTGATTTGATTAGTTTCTTTTGAACTTTATACATACATATAATATATGGCATTGTAGTAATTTTGAAATATTATAACTCTATATTATATATTTTTGTTAGACTTCTTGCTTTTTTTCTTTTGCAGACAGTTTTTGTTATATTCAATATTCACATGACACAAATTAAATATTACAAATAAAGTTTATTTTTATATTTAATGATAATATTGTTTATTCTTTATGTTGCTTTTAATAATCCTCTTCACAACACCTTTACGATTCTTTTATAATGTTATTTCAGTGATCTGACATGATGTCTATTATAGAGACGTCAAGTCACATAACATTAACGTAACAACGGCGTCTATGTAAGCTGTGCCCACCAAAGCGTTAACAATAAATTGTTTTATTTTACAATTATTCTACCGAACAATGCAGTGACAGAAGGTCAGATTACTCATCTTCAATCTAACAGGTATATTTCATTGATTTTATTTTAAAATTAAATCAATTGTTACTTGTTGTACGTTGTTCATCGCATAATGTATTTGTCGTGTTTCTAAATTAACAAACATAAACATAATGAACGTTCTTAGAAACTTTTAAATGGCGTTATGTCAACAATGCTATTGATCCAAGTGACAGCTTGTTACTTAGTGACAGAAATGTAACACCAACATTTTATTAGTCTTGCGGTATGTACAAAAATTCAGAAGGGATGAGTATAAGTTTCATACACCTTTTTACATTGTGATGCCAATGTTGTCCTTGACCGAAGGTCGTTACCAAACCGTAACATTTAAAAAAATTCGTCATTTCGTTACTGTTCCGTTATCAAACAATTATTCTTTTGTCCATTAAAAAAAACAAAAAAAAGGAATGTTTTACGCTTACTATTCAAATAGCTAAACAACGGATATATTATAATTTTTGTATGGCAATTTTAAGCACCTTTATTGTGCTTGACAATTTTGGGTGTTTTTTTTATTTCTTTTTCTAACGTGTATAAACTCTTCATAATATTATGTTGCGACTGATAAAAAAATGTGAGGCTGCTTCTCTTATATTCCATTACAACGTAGATTTTTTTATTTAAAAGCATATAACATCATGTTATTTTGTATAACCATGTCTGATCCCAATGTAGAGCATATGGACTCTTAATGAAGTTTGTCAAAACAGAAGTTTTCTACTAAAACTGTGACAGCTGTTAGGGCCAATCCTGGACCCTTTTTGTGATCCGGAAGAAATTTTAAAAATTATATTTGCAAAATATTGTCAAAAATTTGGCACTTCTTATCCTCAACCCTTGAAATACCGGGATTGGAGGCCCTTATTACTGTGCTAACCTCGGCAATGTAGAATATCTAATTCAAATGTGAACAAATAGCGCTGATATTAAACATTAACAAACAATAAATTCGTACGTGTTATACTAGCCAATATAGGTCTTGAGCATATTCATCTATATATTAATAGTCGTTAATGTCCGTCCGTCTGTAAAATGTCCCCGATTTCCCCTTCCCCTCCTCCGCCCCAGCCACGCTGTCAACATTTTTTTATTCATACTAAATACATACTTTTTTCGTTTGTATATGGTCGCGATTTCGCCTTTTCGATGACGTCAAGAAAGACGGTCCTCCTCCCCCCCCCCACCCCATCCTGCCCCGCTGTCGCCATTAATTAATACACTGTTATTTGACGAAACGAATCAATGGCTGAAAATTTGAATTCTCATACAAAAAAGCTCCGCGGCCGTGGTTCGAACCATCGCTTCTGGATTATGAGTTGAAATCGTTACCGCTCGGGCAAACGAACAACTGTCAGCATCGATCTGATTTAATTATATATATTAAGCACACATTTAAATTATTCTAAAAATTCCAAAATACGCATACTTCACATGCATACATAAACAGTTGAATTATCAAATGGCTGAAAATTTGGATTCTCATACAAAAAAGCTCCGCGACCGTCGATCGATCCCATAATTATGAATTATCAGCCGAGCTCTTTGTCAACTGAGCTAACGTCACAATTATCAGAAACGATGAAAATATATAATATATATTAAATTTCGTTTGAAAATGGAACCTTTCGTTTTTTATTAAAAAAACAGCATGCATATTATATGTTTTATTTTTCGAGCATTTCTCAATTCTACTGTACCCTAGCGGTAAGCCGCTCGGCTGGTAATCTGTAGGAACTTGGTTCGAATCTAGCCTAGAGCGCTTCTTTTTGGGTTTATAACATTTTTTTTTTTTGAAAATTTTCTTTTTAAATCACAGTACATCTTGATCGTATGAAAATAAATGCTACCAAAATAACAAAATCCGATTGACTAGCGAAATATGTTTTTCAAAAAATAAATATAAGACGCAATTATTTCAAGATTTGTTTTTAATCTAGGTACATACGTGGTATAGTTAGTTGTTGGCGAAAGCATAATTTCAGTATGTGTAATAAAATAACTTCAGTAAAAATCATTATATATATTTTAAAAAACAAGTTCTGTTTGGAGAATCAGTCAACATTTTGATAATTTTGTTTTGATAAAATGTGCAATTAATTTATACCATTTTGCATGTGAAAAATGATTATTAGCAAACTTAAACATTATTTCAAAAATTAAGTAATTTACAATTTAAAACTGCAGGGCTGTCGATATATGCGCCGAGGTCGATTTATGCTACTATGAAAAATGATTGTTAGCAAACTTGAACATTATTCCAAAGATTTAGTATTTTACGAAATTTCTGTCACTACGAAAAAAAATGTTAGCAAACTTAAACATTATTCCAAAAATTAGGTAATTTACGAGGTATATTTCTGCTAATAGGAAAAATAATTGTTAGCAAACTCAACATTATTCCAAAAATTAAATAATTTACAATTTAAATACAACAGGGCATGCTGTCGATATATGCCCCGAGATATATTTATTTTATTTTTAGAATTTCTGGCTTATTCAATATATAGGTTTGTAATTTTCTGGCTTCTTAAAAATGCAACAAAAATCCCCCCGTTGAGGTCAACGGGCTTACAGCTAGTTAAATTAGATTTCACAATATTGTTATACGTTTATCGCAAATTTTCAAACGAATAAATAAAAAAATACTTTTAAACCTTCAATAATATTTGAATTTTTTATCACTCATACTTGTAACTAGGGCATCCAATACCGGATCCTCTTTGTAATTCCGGGATTTCAAGATTCACAATTTTTCCAATCCATTCAATCGAATTAATTTCGAATTCACCATAAAATCGTGGAGAAAATCTGGATTGAGAGAATTTAAAATAATCTACAAAACAAAGTTAAAAAAAAAAAAAAAAACAGTTTTTGCTCACCGATTTTCAAATCCTAGGAATTAACGATATTCCTAAAATGAAAAAATGCGAGAGCTTTTTTTTTTAGCTCATTAGCGGATTTTAAGTCTTATCCTCAATCTTGAAATCCCGGGATTACTATAATCACAATCCCGGGATTTTGGGTTCAAAAAATTTGACGCGATCTTTGGATTGCAGGCCCTACTTGTATCCGATCAAAAGCCTTCATGTACCTTTTCCCTTGTATAAAATAGGCGACAGGTCAAATTATGGTAATCGCGTAAGAAGATTATGAGATTTTTTCAGATTATGGCACAATGAAAAACGGAATTACTTCATAAAAATCTACCTAAAACCTTGGTGATTAACATCAGTATTTATATGTGCCACGAAAATAGCACTAATAGATTATGTATCAAAATTAAATATTTTGTATGATAAATATATATAGCGAGTCGCCCTGGGTGACAATATAACTAACAAGGGTGAGAAAATCGTTATGTGAAATTTAATATTAGTTACTTTATCAAAAAAGGAAAAGATTTTTTTAGTTATAATAACAAATTATCGTCACTGTACCCGTTATAACCATCGCCTTCGTTAAACTCTGTAAAACTTTATTTTTAATAATTATCTTCATTTTACAACATCGCATCTTCTTTGTGATTTTACATCATTAAAAATAAAATATTTAAAAACAAAAAAAAAACTTACAACGCTTAGATAAATAATAATTATAAGTTATAATCATGAAAACGTAAAGTAATCACATTATTTTAACAAAAACATATTTTGACGTTTAATGCTTTTCATAAATTTCCGAAAGACGCTGTTTTTTTTATTATAAATATTTCAAATAAACTTTTAACTTGTAATGGATACTACATAATAATACAAGTAACACAATATCTAAAATAAAACACTATATTGTCCTTATTTCATATTCTTCTTTAAAGATCAGTACCGTCAACTGATTAACTTATACTTTTGAACCATAACTGATACAACTAATTGGGCCCATTAGAGGTGAGCCAAGTGGTATCTTAGAAAAAAATAATTTAGATGCGTTATAATATTCTGCACGTCTTAAAGTATCGTTAAAGTTAAGTAACCTCAGTTAATACACAGTGCAATAGTGTTATCTCTTTAAAAATAAAAATATGCAATCCACCAAAGCACCAAAGACATAATAGTATTTAAAACTTTAAGAAAAAGTTTTACCATTTCACTAGTTGGCTCACTTCACCTCTAATATACCCAATTGTTTGTTAAACATTAGCGTTAGTCTCAATTAGTTTTGTACAAGTAAACATGATTTATAATTAATTTTTGATCACATGATAATGTTAGCGATGAGTGAAACTGGTTCTGACATTTAATAGATAATGACGAATCAGAAAAATAAAACCTTTATTTTTTTCTGATTATTGTTTTACTTTTACCATAATAATTTAACATCACATGTTCCAAGTTTTAATATTGAGCATTCGGAAATTATGATATTAAACATCAGAATATGGTTTTGTCCAAATTGGGTGATTACTTTTCAGTGTGTAAGGAAAAGTTTTTTATTGTTTTTATATAATGCCTTTCGGCCAAGAGTTGACAGTGACAATTTCAAGATCTGAAACATATGCGTAATGTATACGAACATAACGGAATAATTTGACACACGAACATTAATTTTGAACGTAGAATATTGATATGGAAAAATCATGACAGGTTCTGTTATTTTCATTGGAACAGATTTGCTATATTGTTTCCAGTGCTAAACACCGTTTGTCTCCACAATAGCCGAGGGAGTATGGGGAAGAAAGTGACGTATACACAAGAGGCACCGAAGAATGAAGAAAGAGAGGAGAGCGAGGCAACGACAATGTAAATAATTCTCGAATAATGAAACCGGAGAAAGCGCCTGTAGCACCGTACTGCCAACAGAGGGGATGAGGGCGATTTGGGTTGTGTGAGAAACAGGGGACGTGAAGCTACTGTAGATATCTGAACTCGTAATTCTATCGAATGTATTGCTGAAAAAAATGGGATAATCAAGGGTAAGTTTATTTTAAATAATGGTTTGTTAAAGCGGTTAACTAACCACTATCATTTCCTAGTCCATATTTCTACTTCTGCAATACTATTCCATTGTAAAGCTATATGCTTAACATTGGAAGTAGGGCTTCCAATTAACCGGACATAAACACTAACCGGTTTTCGGTTTTTTTTCTGACAAATAAACCGGGGATACGGTTTAAACGGAAATATCATGTATTTTGATTAGGTGGGTATGCAAAAAAAATCTTAATTTTTTTTCAATATTTGGCATAACAGCTAATACTCCAATTTCAAACAAAAAACACGACATTTATCTCAATGGGACTCTAGTTACCAACCTGTTTGCTATGGCAAAGTAACAATTACTATAACATGTAAAAATATATATATATAATATAACATGTGAAATAATATATATAAAAAAATATCAACTGGATAAGACAAGAAATCCAATGTTTAGACAAAAATAGAGTAGAATACCAAAATATTCACTTGTCAAAAAATGTCAAATTATTTGAAAGACTCATTTCTGTTCACAACATGGACAACTTTAAGACACTAGTAGATTATTCTACAATATATATATATATATGTACATGTTTGTTGTATTTTGTGAATTGTTTCCTATATAACACAGTAAATTCATTATAATACATTTTTCTTTTTGTAAAAAACAATGAAAAATAAGAAAAAAGTATTTTTGATAGAACCCGGTTAACCGAGAGAAATAAACTGGTTTTCGGGTTTTTTCAAAACACGCAATAAACCGGTTAACCAGTTTCGGTTTAAGCTGGTTTGGAAGCCCTAATTGGGAGTGAACATAGATGTATAAAAACGCTATTTTAATTTATCGGGACTGTAAAGTCGGAGTCTTAAAAAAGGCGACCCTTTGTTTGAAAAATACGGTATTTTCTCAATTTTATGACGCACCCTTATTTTTATATTCTATAAAAATATACGTAACACAGTATCCATTAATACGTCATCAATTATAAGGTGTACCTTGAATTCAGATACACCAACATAGGAAATAAAATGCGTCTTATAATCGAGGAAATACGATCAATTAAAATAAAAAGGTCTATGTATAAAATTGAGTCGGGGTCGGACCATTTGCATATTATTCGGAATAAGAGTCGGAGTCGTAACATTTGTAAATCCTGGTGTCGGAGTGGCGGTTTTTTTTCGCGACTCCACAACATACTCATTTCAATTTTACTACTTTACGAAAAAACATGCGTAAGATTCATTCATTGCATTGCAACATTGCAGCCACGCCGTCCATATATGATTTTGTTATTTTCAACAGGTACACGTTGCTATTTCGATAATCGTAAATATTTAACGTACTAAAAAAACACTAACACTTTTTTATACCTTGTATGACTATCTTCGTATCAAACGTTGAAGCGTTATCAATAAAAAGGTAATATTTTTCATCATCGTTGGTTTTAAGATTTGATTACGCTTTCTATGTTAGACTTTGAGTAGAGTTAAATCTATAAATTATGTACAGTGAAGTTTCTAGGCTATGTGCCGCCCATAGGCAAAGCTTAAAATAGCTATTGTATTTCTATTTTTTTTTAAAAAAATAACATTATCTATCACATATAGTGATGGGATCGGTAAATGGCATATTTAGAGAAAAAATTTTCGATCAATTTATCTACTAATCGGTAATAATAATATTAAGTACCATTGAAAATGCTTTTTTGTCGGTTTTTTTTTAATCAAAGACAATCAGGCATAAATAATGTTTATTCAAAGCCAAATTCGTGTGTCGTAAATATTCAGTCATTTAAAAAAAAAAACTGTGATCATTTGCCGCCCCTTTGCAACTGCCTACTCGCCTATGCCCACGGGACGTCCCTGATTATATAATATTATTAATGAATATTTCAGTCGGAATATAAAACGGAATTGGTAATATTCACTATCCGTAATTTGTGAACTTGCTGTTTCGCAATTTATTTTAGGCAATTTTTAGTTTTTTACCCCTTTTTAGGGGAGAAAGAGGTGGCCTGGCACAGCGTCTTGACGATTCGACTCGCGTCTGCATAGATCTAATTTGCAGGCACCTCTACAGCGTGCTGTGTCTACTGTGCACGCAACATATAAATGACTTTTCATTATTCAAAGCTATGTTCGTTGAATTTCGCGGTTCATCATTCAATATTTGAGCTGTAAATAATCGTAACTGACTTTACATGTATACTTAAATTAACAGAGAATTACGGTGCTTAAGAACCTTCAATATTTCATAAACAAATTTCAGCTAAACGCTTATCAGCAAGAATTAATAAATTATATAATATTATATTCGCACCTAGATTAAATAGAGTCATAAGTCAAAATAACATTTTTTTTGTAACGCCAAAGACCACCTGACAATGTTAAAATAAAGTTTTTAAATTAGGATTCGTCAGGAAAAATGTTATTGTCTTTTATAATTACAGGTATCCTGTGAAAAACATCGTGTTAAGTAAAAAGGAAACTGTTAGAAACAAACAGAAACAATACAAAAACTGTTTTTTTATATAAAATTCGAATCTAGGTCTTGCCAATAATAAACACGAGTTTAAGTTATTTAAAAAAGTTAACATAAATAGCATGCCATCAGTTGTCATTCGATGCGTTTTTAGTAACAGCTTTTAAGTTTTGCAATCCCGTCTGACGTTATACTATTATATATATAATTACTTTTAAGGTGTTCAATGTCAATACTTGGTGGAATGGCATTATAATAAAAATAATAAAGATTTTAGAACTTTTTCCACATAAAATTTATTTGATCAGGACCGGTTTCGCTCATCGCGAGCATTATCAACTGATAAGAAAAATATATAAACATATATATAATTATTATAAAACATAAATCACTTTTAAGGTGTCCACTGGCAATACTTGGTGAAAAGGCATTATATTAAAACAATAAACCACTATTTTGTACTAATTCCACTTTTCTTTAAATATGATGAGACAGGAGACAGGACCGATTTCGCTCATGACGATTATCACCAACTCAGTCTGGTCAATCGTTCTGATCATATAAAATAAAAATGGAATTAGTACAAAAGAGTGTTGTTTTTTGATAAATAAAATGTCTAATATTTATTGAAATCAAATAGAAGCCTACAATTCCGTTCAACGCATATGAATATTGTTATCTATCATGGAAGAAACATTTTTTCGTGAGAAATGTTTGAGATCTTATGATTTTTCAGCGTAAATAACATGAGACGAGAACAAATAAATAGAATCGACTAAGTAAACATCACGAAATGTAAATAATAAAATCACGACTCATTCGAAGGATAAAAATATTACAATTTCTGACATTGCGATTTACAGCCAAGATTTGTTTTCCTTTGTACGTCTCATTTTTTTTTATTTAAGCTAACCATCTCCGCTCTTAAGTGGTGTATATTGGAATAATTGTTTCAATGTTGTCATTCTGCTTACAATGCTGTGGGTTATGATTTGTGAGACAATCTAAGAAAAATAAACATATCTTACTCACAATCAAGACTCGTAACGGAGCATTTTAACAGATGTTTTTCTACAAGAACTGTTTACTATTCATATCCACTATAAATATTTTTTGATAGAGAGAAAATATCAATGCATCAAAGAATTTTACACGTGACAGACACTCGGATACGAGTCAGGGAATAATTTCACATCTAAAATAAATTGTTTGAAAAATAAATGATATATTACTTACCAGTTAAATCCGCATGATGGCTGCAGACGGTATTCCGAGAATTTCCATGAAATCCAGATTAAACTGTCTTTTGTATAGAATACTTTTATAAAACAGGCTTTGTAATTAAATAATTCGTATTTTTATATCAATTTATATTGCAGTAAAAATTACATGGAAAATTACATAATCGGCTAACTAACAGATTCGCTCATTTTTTTAAAGTAAAATTACTTCTTGTATAATATATACAGGTAAAATTATTTAGTTTGTTAAAAGGATATAAATATTTTAATTTATGATTATTGCCTAAATTTTGTTGTTATTTTTTATCGATGGTTTTATTAAGTTTTAAGCCGTGTCACTTTGTGTATTCAATAATCAAGACATCAAGCCATAAAAAAGTCATGTTATAACATTTTTATAAGGATTGGTTAGGCGTGTCGTAGCATATTAGTATGTATTATAACATTTAAATTTAACATTGTTTTAAAAACTATGAAAGTTATTCGGATAATGTTTTCGCATCGACATAGTAAAAATATTTCAATGTTCAGGTATGTAAATTAAATACAGTGTACTCTTCATTATCTGGATGCGGATTATCCGTGCTTAAAATAAAATAATATGATCCTGAATTAAGATATTTTTTAAACAGTAAAGGGTTTCTGCAGATAGCAGAATTGATAAGGGTTAGACAATGTTCTTTCTCATCCGAATGAAACCATACTATTGAAAACAAACGACAATCTTATAATAGGTCATATCATTAATACAACAGTTCTATATTGATTCTAAACAAGTCAACGGCAAAAGAATTTTAGAAATGATTTTCATTTTTTTTATTTGTCAATAAACAGCCCGTAATGGGAGTGACGTAGCATAACAAAATCATTAGGAGACAGTTCCTAGAATCGAAATTTAAATTTAGTTTAAGATGTTCATTTATCAATTACAGAATTGAAACAGAAATTTGCTTTAAGATGTTCAATATAAAACATTTCGTTTTATATTGTAATGTTTTTGAGCATTCTTCATATGTGGAAGTGGTGAGTCTAACCAAGGAACTGTCAAAATTGTTTTTTTAAAACACCAACATATCGCTACTACTTTGGTATATGTTATATTAAAAGCCGAATCAAGCGCAAAGGAGGAATACGGAAGAATGTATTATATTTATATACGGACAAAACTATGCGATTTTTCACAAATTAATAGAAACAAACTTCATAATTATAATAAATACCTCACAAAATATAACTAAACTTTCAATTCCAAAAACACTATATTTTGTAATAGTTATACGAACATTTTCAGCGCTAAAAATAAATTAGCTGAGATAGACAAAAAGTTGTAAAAATCTATTTTTTCGACTGCTCTTTATGCTGCGTCATGGCTTCTTCTTTCTTATGAGAAAATCAGTTAATTAAAAAAAACGTAGCAAAGGAAGCAAAAAATTGTTTTCTTATGTCTGCGTAAAATGGATATGTTTTTCATGACTTCTTTTTCAATCTGCGTTTATTAATTTCGGTACAATTGTTTTCTATAAAGAATATTACTACTATAACAATATTAACAATTCATATAAGTTGGTATCATCTGACAACAATAATGAAAAGTTATTGTAAAGTTTTATCATAATAAAAAGATTTTACAGTATAGAAATAAAAACTACGTTTATAAATATCTAAATAAGGTGTATAACACATGTAAATGTTGTATATTATTTATTCTGTATCATATTAACATAAAAATGAAGTGCATTGTGTAAGTACATTAGTTCCAAATACCACATACTTAAAAGTGAAAAATCTCTAATAAACTGTTTGCATCGCTACTAACGTGTAGCTTAGTTTGATTAATCTTATAAATTGTTGTTATATTCATTTTCAGTAATAAGCAGCAATAATTAACAGCGAGAGAATAAAATATTGCGGCAACGGCGCCTATAGTTAATTTTAAATTTTTACAAAAGAATTCAGGTGATTGGAATAAAAAGTTTTTACGATAAATACCACGCAAAAATATATTATGTTAAAAGTTAAGCTCTTGTTATATTATACATTTAAAAAATGTTTTTTATATTTTAATGCCGAGAACTGAGAGCCTGTGTAGAGTACAGAGCAACAAAGACCAAAAATACTTTAGGCGTACTGCTAATTGCAATTTTGTAAAAATGCACTATTAAATTATAACCTTTTTTAATCCAGAAGACTAAATTAATGATGTGGCACGATATTGAAAAGTAAATAATAACAATAATACATATTTAGTTTACAAACAACATAGTTTTGATAGGATAGCGAGTAGCGCCCCTATAATAATAGAGCAGTAAAACAACGCATCTACCTACGCGGTCAAAGATCTCACTTGCAAATAGTGAGAGGAAAATGCGGAAAAAGTGCAGCATGCAATATCCGACTCGAAACAAACGGGACTCAAATGCATACAAGGTTCTTATACAAAATGCATACGTCTAATGTGATTGTTACTAATACACCATCAATGGAAAAGTTCCGAGATTAAATTGTCTGTGGTATACATTAAATGTGCGTGAAATAATGATAAACTTATCAGTATAATACATAATAATATGACAGTTCCTGTCCGCCATTGATCACAGGCAGCATTCCATAATTTTATATTTGACGTTTGACATCATGTTTCACAAGTATCCGAGCGCGCGTTCCATTTTCAAATATTTTTAAAAGGAAAGTGTTTCATGTTGAAAAATAAAATTAATATTGAGTTTTAAATGTTACATGGAAATATATTTTTTATTAATTGATAAAATAAATTAATGTACAATTTTCAATCTGATTTTTAAATTATCATAAATATGGAATTAAAAGCTTTTTTGCACCGGAAAAGGAATATAAAATAGTAGCAATTAATTATCAACACGTCATAACGTTTGAAAATGGAATATTTTCGCAGACGAATTTTCACGCGGATATTTACGCTATCCGGTCTTATACATAGTGTATAAAAAAATACGAATTAATAATTACACCACAGAGTTTACAGCACTAATTAAAGAGATACTTGAACAATTTTTAAATATAGTTGAACACTGCCTGATTTGATTGGAAAAAATGAAGGAAAACACACATACGTAGAATGTTTTGTTGTTTGTTGATTTTTTTAAATCGCGAATTCGAAACGACACGAAGTTAAAGACGCGTCACATCTCCACAAAAACCGGCCCTCGACTGGTTTTCGTCAAGCGGGGAGCTGCGCTGGTTGCATCGAGTTGGGTTTTGTACTGCCGATTGTATATAGGTTCATGTAACAAAAAAGCGCCAACCTTTTCGAACAGAACCCCCCAGTTCAAAAGTTTGATACATCTAAGTGCATATTAAATAATATCAAACTAGAAATTACTGTTGAAGAAAATTTAAAAACCCTAAAATTATATCAACATATTTAAATAATTTAAATAAAATAAAACTAATTTTTACTCAAAAATACCATCAATTTCAGAATGTAGTACAAAAAATTATTATTAAAACGACAGGATATTGAATCAATCTAAGGCGACCGATTAACCCGGTGAACGAGTTAAAATAATCTGGGTATACATTAATTCATGCACATAGGTTAATAATGCACTATTATGACATACCATTATGTTAGTTCCAATTATACCGATTAAGATATCACAGCAAAAGCACAGTAAATATAACTGCAAAAATATAAAAATTACAACCGGAGCCGAATATTATTGACGATTAAAGGAGTTAAAGCGGTGTATTAAAAATGACATAATAATATCTCATGTGTTGTTTTTTTCTTCTAATTGGATCTGAGGCAGTGGTGAAGTGGTAAATAAATAGGTACCAGGTCGGTCATTGATTTCTTCCCTATTTTTTTTGTTGTTTTTTTTTATATCCGTCCGAAGTTAAAAAAAAACAGAAGTTTTAAAAATTAAATCAATAAAAAAAACGATTTTTAATGTATGTATGTACTATAAAATTAAGTTACAAATCAAAAAGGTGGCAGGGCGCTTTCCTCATTTTCAGGTGCCAGGTCGCCGACCTAGCCCGACCTGGCCCCACTACACCACTGATCTGAGGATATAATATAAAACGACGAACCTTATGCTGTTGTAGAATCTATATTTTACATCAGTATTGTTATTCGAAATGTGCGCAGAAGCCATTTCCTTACAACCCCTGGATAAAAGTGTAGGTACATACTGTGGAAATACCTCCGCTTGGCTATTGAGTGAATCGTATGTACGTAAAACGAGTAGGGTGAGCAACACGTCAGAATCTGATTTCAGAACAAATAAATTGTATAAAAAATACCATTTATTAGATCGGGGCCGGTTTCGCTCACCGCGAGCAATATTAACTGAAACCGGTCTGAACTTAATAAATAATATGGATAAATTACAAAAGTGTATTTTTTAATATAATTTCTTTCCACTTATAATTTAACGTGAACACATTAAAAGTAATAAGTTCTACGCCTAGATTATTTCTGTAGTTTTTTTTGAGAACTGTGTATGCAATTTAGATAATAATTAAGTAGGGTAATATTTTTTGGAAATTAATAAAACAGCAAAAAAAATTGTGTTGCAACCTAATGCAAGATGATAAAAAATATTTCGTAAAATGGTTCCGTTGATAGATCGCCCAGTAATTCAATATGATCGTTAAATACATGTAAAATCCGGTTCACGGATATGATTTTTATTTTTAAATAAGTAGATCATTAATTATTCATTGATATTCATTGGCTATCGGCATTTAGACAGACTTTGAATAGTATTATCATGATTAAGATTTTTTACGTGTTATAAACAAGCAATATTAGGTTAAGGTTAGTTTTATTGTTAATGTTTTCACAGCTTCAATTATTAAGTAAAGGTGTTAGGTTCGTTTTAATAAAAGGCAAGTGATTCTTACGATAAATGTTAATAATATTGAGGTCGTTGGGTTCCGTGACGAATCTCACGTGTTCGAATCCCAGTACGAACAGCATTTTTAATCGATTTATCGGTTTTTGCTCGAAGGCATGGATGTTTGTGATGTCTAAAAATTCCTCCCCCCTTTCCAATCCTAGAATAACAAGGCGTCGAGAGAAGATGTAGACAAACTTTTGTTGTAATACCTCCATTATTAGGCCGTATATTCGACAATGAGAGCACATGGATTTCAAAAGAATTCTGCTAAAGATTAAATTCTTTAAAATAGGACGTCTTATAATTTTGAATTTTTTTATTATTCTTTACTATTTCTCGAAGTAGAATGTATACGATTTTTTTTAACAAATATGTACGGTCTAATTTAATGCTTATTTTATAATAAGGACTCTATCGAATAATAAAATTAATTAAAATATTTACAAATAATGATTACCATTTTAAAGTACCAATGAATCAAGAGTTTTTGGATACACTACTGGTGGTCCGGTCATTCCCGCCCTGAGGTGTACAAATCGTTGCATGTGTGCGTTTTTAAGGCTGTGTGCGTTCAGAAGGAGCTTTATGCAGTGATCTCAAACCAATGTCAAACTTTCTTTTATCTTAAATGCTTCTTAAAAATACAATTTCATTTTATTACATTTCACAATTGTCGTGGCTCATTTTACTATAGATCGTTTACAACCATTTTTAAATCCCATTTTAAACAGTCAGTTGTAAATTCAACAATAATACATGTATAATGTATACCTTCGACATACTGGCAGAAGGCTATAACTAAATAAATATGATATTGAGGATATCGGTGGCGGTTCTGACCTGAAATCTTGGGTGGGCTAGAGATGAAGCATTATTTCCACGTCACCTGTATACATTGATCTACAAGCAAATTAACAAATATTACGACACTACTGACAAGCATAATTGTTATATAATAAAATCAATGCTAATGTAAACTAGAAATAATAGGAATAATACGGATTCTTAAATTTCGTACTCTTTCAAAGTGAAATAACAAGTACCTACTAAAAGCAGTATAGAACTGTCACTGAAAAGTCAATACCTGTCACTTTATACAATACGCGATATTGGTTTTGTTTTTCAATGATAAGTTTGCGTAATGGGCAGATTGTTTTTAGCACACCAACGATCAACAGAAGCTTGACAGTATTTGAAACATTTCCTTTGTGTTTGATGACGTTTCGTACATACAAATACAAAAAATCTTAATCGGGCTTGATTGCGCCCCAGTGTAAATAAATATTGCATGATATTGTCTGGGGTACGGGCATGAAGGATTTAGCCCCTGAGTGGTGTTGCCAGTGGACGTAACGTTCCTGTTCCCTTGTGAAGTTTTTATAGGGGTTATGTGTTTTTTATGCCGCTCAGTTTAAAATATGTAATACAAAACACAATCGAGATGATGATTGTAGTAGACGAACAATTGTCTTATTTGACTGAGGAAATTAAAACAAAGATATTATATTCATTGGGAAGTAAGTTACGCTTATAAATGTATTTATTTTGTTCAGCGGCCGAATGGCTGTTCATTTTTTATTCAGCCATCTAATGTTTTGGGTTGAAAAATGCAGGTCGTGCCTTAGCCCACCTAGCCTGTACCTAGAACCCGCCACTGGGGATATCGTCACTTTCGACAATCATAAAATTTTATGCACTTTAACTTTCACTTCTATTTATCGTTCTAAATCTTTATGAAATTAGATAATGATTAACGAATTCAAAGTCAAATTTTCAAAAGTTTTAAGTTATTTATTGTGTTTTTGTTGCTAAAAATAACTTAAATCGAATTTGACTTGATGTATTTTACGTTTAAATTACGTAATAGCACGCAAAATACGGCTGAATTTGTTTTTTCATAAGATACAGCGTGTTAAAATCTAAACTTAAAACAGTCGGATCGAACACCGAGTCTTCAAAAATCAACCACATTGGATATTTCTTCATATTATTTTTCAGTAAGTATAACACGAAATAAGCAATTATTCAAATATATCAATTCAAACACACTTATAAATAGTAAAATTTTGTTGCTATTGTTAATCTGTTTTATACAATTAATTTTTATTTATGGATACCAGGATAGACGGTGCATAATGGAGAAGCTTGAATGAGGAAGCCCCAGCGGTGGGCTGCCAATATCTTAACAAGGGGCTCGGTAAATGCTATCCATTTTTTTATCCATGTCCGCTCCCTATGTCGAGTATATGGCCTCCTAATAAAGGTATCTCAACGAAAGTTATTTTTCTACGAAAACTGCTTGTTACTTAGTCGCTCTACCTCTCTTTTCCAAATAGAGTAGTAGGGATAAAATGATAAGCATAAGACAGGGCTAGTGATTAACTAATAGTAGCGCCCAGTTGAATTGAAGAATCGGAAGAGTGGGAGGCAATCTTAAGACATCACAAACACCCATTCCTTCCAAAATAGATAAAACGATCGAAAAACTGTTTTTTCGTACTGGGACTCACGGACACCCACAACGCTGAATGAAAAAGTGAAACGACAACTATTTTTCAAATTTATCCATCTACAGAAATTCCAGTTATGTGATGATTTGATATTAGACGAATGATTTTCTTATCTTAACAAGGGGCTCGCCGGCCACGCCAAAATGTAACAAGGGGCTCGAGCGAGCCCCCCCGAGCCCCCTCCAGCCCATCCCAGGGAAGCCCGTACCGTGAATTGTCAGTAACTTAAAAATAATAATATTACTTAAATTATTGTTTGCTAGTTTCCTACCACTGAATAAAATATATTCGTATGAACCTGTGTTTAGGATGCACTCTCCTATACCTACACACTAATACTATCATAAATAAACCCCCATTCATATAACTAGGCACTGGCAAGTTTTTGTGTGTGCATACGTAAAGCTATTGCGCTTGAGAATGTGTGGGAATCGTATAGTATCCAAGCTAAAAATTAGCCAAATCCGATTTCTGAAAGTTCTCATTCATAATTATTATACACATATTACAAGTTTAATTACTATACTAGTATCTCTCTACTTTCGCAACATATTCTATACATTTTAATATTTTTGATATTCGAAGTTACTACTTACGCATACTAGAGCTCTAAAACATATTATTATTCCACGTGACACGGCACCCGAGTTAAGCCAGATTTTTTCAAAATTTTGACACGCCGAACTAAAAAGGTTACCCATCACTGGTTTAGATACTTTTATAACCACTAATGGATCCAGAAAATATGCCAGGTAATTGCCATTCAATTTTAAAATATAGATAATAAATTATAATCGATTAAAATGTATCGATTTCCTTAAGCATTTAATTAGTATAATGTTTTTGTTACTATATCAAAGAGCTCATGAAAAGTTTAGAAATTAAATAAAAATTAGCCAAGAGCGAAGGTACTTATTTGTATATTTATTATAATAACCTTTCTAATGCCTAAGCAGTGTCGGATTAAGCACATGGGGTGCCCTAGGCGTAATAAAATTTGGAGACCCTGTTTTATGAAAAACATAAAAACGTCAGAAAATTCAACGAAAAATAGTAAAAATATATAAAAATCTGAAGAAAATCTTTATGGGTTTTACTATATAAGCTATTTTTGAGGGCCCTTGATTCAAAGGCCCCGAGCGCGCGCCTCATTTGCTCATAAGATAATCCGACACTGTGCCCAAGTTAATTGAATTGATTGTGATTAGAAATGATAATAAAGATTACAGCTTTTTTAAAATTCGCTTTTAACATGGTGATGAAGTCTGAACACTGCGTAACAAATATGCATTTGATGTCGTGTCGGTGAGGAATGCTGAAGTTCTGAAGATATCATAGACGTAAGCAAAACCAATGTTTGGATACTGCAATATATGTACAAAGCAGTGATGAGTCTGAATACACAAATTATGCAAAACAATTTGTCGAGGATCAGTTGAAATTTGTACTTTTTGCCCTTAGCAGTACGTCATGTTTCAAAGACAGAGGAACAGTGGTGGATTTAGCACACAAGAGGCCACAGGCGCAATACAATTTAAAAGCCCCGTTTTTCGGATTACATAAGAACGTCAAAAAGTTTCATGTAAAATATATACAAATCTGAATAAAATGTATATGGGTTATTTAATATATTTTGAGGCCCCTAAGATTCAGAGGCCCCTAGCGCGCGCCTCATGCGCTTATAAGATAATCCGCCACTGCAGAGGAATAGAAATTGCAATGTGGAGCAACCAAGTGAGGAAATCACTGAAGAGTAGACGATATTCAACCAAAAGCTAGCGCAGAGAATACAGTAAAATTAAGACGTTCAATCCAGATATTTACTATTTACTGCCGCACAGTGGAAACACTAGAAACAATCTGGAGATTCAAGCGAATGTGACTAAGTTTCCAATTATTCTGTCACACATTGTCGTTAAAAAAATGGATATTCCAAACTATTTATCTGTGCATAATTTTATTTAATATCTACAGACAACGAACGTAGCACACAATATAATATCTATTTTATTCTTTCTCGTGCACACTCTGTTTCGTTGTCTACCGGTTTCTGTTTGTACAATAGTTTCACGCTACGTGAATCCTGCTTTAAAACGTATCTATTATTTATAAAGAAAATCCTTTTTTTAATGAGAAAGAATCTTCCACCGCATCACTTATATTTTTGAGTGCATATTTATTTTGATAAATCATTTTTTATTGTTGGAAAGCACGTCTTGTATTAGCTTGTCTCTATGAAAAACGGGTTTAAAAAAGCTTCATTATAAACTGTATAGTTGCAAGTATTTTTTGACGTTAGTCCATTTCGAAGAAGGACTCATCTGCAAACTATATAATTACTAGTGGTTAAGTGTATTTTTAACCATAATTTGTCACGTACCCTCTTAACATAACAGAAAGGGTTTTCGTAATTGATAATGTTATAATTTAGTATTCATAATATTGTGAGGGTTTCGAAAACGCGGTATTCACTTCACCTTCATTAATAAAATTATTGGTTTGCTTGTTGTAAATTGAGTGACTATCGAATCACGAAGCTTCTCACCCACTTTAAATATTTCCACAAACGTGATTGCGAGGATCAAAACACAATATCAGTCTGTAAGGTAAGTAGGTGTGTACTACTAACATTAATTTGGACGTATTATATATTGGTACTGGTATGGATTCTCCAAAATACATGTTTGTAATTACGTTGTTTATGTTATTTTAACGTATTCACCCATTGTATTTCTTCCAAGATGTCATTTTTAAGAATTAGAATTCCGGTCAAGTCACGTTGCAAGACAGATAGATTAATGTACCATCACGAAAAGTGAATTATTATTGAGAAATACGTGCACATGTGAATTCTGATGAGCTTGCATTTGTACGGATACGAATTGGTCCACGAGTGTAATGTTGTATGTTGCGCCATTTTTTTTATTTTAACAACCTTTTATAATATGCAAGCGCATCGGGAAGTTGACCACTACTGTACCGAATTCCCTAATAAATTGTGACATTAATCTTACTAGCTATAGATATTATTATTAAGTGTGATTATTATTACCTAATTATTTTCTGTTTAAATGGTCGACAAACAGGGTTACTAAAGTGCTAAGGGGTATCCAAATATACTCTTTTCTTATTTTTTTATTTTTTTTCAAAAAGAAAAATCTTTTCCAATGAATTTACTGCGTAGAAGCGGAAAAAATTGACATAACACAAGAAACATGCATATGAATTGTATAAAAAAATCTACTAAAAAAATGTCTCAAAGTTGTCCATGTCCATGTGAACAGAAATGACTTTTTCAAATAATTTAATATTTTTTCGTAATTATTGACAATTATTTATAAAAAGACGGAATGATTCTTACATGCATGTCACTCAATAACCTTTATTGTAAATTTGACAAATCATCCGTATAAATCATGAAAAAATTATTAATAAGGATACCATATAACTATGTACCATTTTAAAACGTATACAATTTAATTAATGAGTAATAATCTACATCTCCTTACACATTGTTATTTTTTTGTGTGTATTTAGTAGATATATTCTTCCTTTGCATAATTATTGCATTATAATTATTCTAAGTATACTTAATTTTGTCTTTAAATCAACAATGCAAAAAAAATCTGCTTTAAATATGATATTTTTAATTATTGTATCAACCTTTTATTCTCCATCATAATGCAATATGTGAAAACTAATACCCAAGAGCTAATTGTAAAGTTTTACCTAACGGGGGGTCAAAATTATTCCAAGAACTTTGTCCCATGTCACTTTTACTGTATTGTTCAATTATATGGTTGCTTCATACATTTCCGTTTGCAAAACGGAGACAAAAGATGCAGTCGTATTTTTATAACCTAAGGATTCATCCTTTCTCAGTTGTAAACATTAGACGTTGCGTATTGTTAAGTGTCATTAAATTAATACCAGATGTGGCTAAAATGTTACCCTCCCACAAGGTCGACGAAGTAAAGTAAAATAATCAACAATAGAACGGACAAACTTAGAAGATGTTTTATGACTTAGTAGAGTTTAACGCTAATACATTTACTTAAATCATCAATCTCATATTATTAAAAAAAAACAGTGTTTCTTTTATATAAAATAATATGAGATTATTGATAGTTTCTCAGTAATATATAAATTGCTTATACGCACCGATTATGAGGTTATAGGAAATTAAGAAGTCATTGATATTTTTCAGGTAAATAGCACAATATCTATCCTAACTAGAACAATATAAAAATATATTCAAATACAGCTTTGCTTGGTGAAATTTTTTTGATTGATACAATTTTTGAATTCAAATTTGTAGTTTCGTGAAATATAACATTTTCGATGAATTCTTTTTTTTACGAATTGTTTTCTTGAGCAATAGATAAACAAACACACTGTGAACTATGATTTTTTTAATATAATATTATGTAAGTCATTTTGTACGTAATACGTAAATAAAAATTTTAGTATCGTATAATACCTACATTTATAAATAAATAATTGTTCAGAAAATAACATAAACCCAATAAATAATTGGTGTTATCATAAAATATAATTATTATCGTGCTTGATATTCTCAATTATAATTTAAGTATTATGGTCTGCACATGGGCGAGTGGTCAACGTCGTTTCTTTGGGTTGCGGACCAAACGAGCTCGAATCCCGGACGGACGGATTTTTGCAATCAGTTCATTGATTTCTTTTCTATGGCATGGATGTCTGTGATGCCTAATATTCTATTCCAGTATCCCTTAAATTACTATGACGTAGTGAGAGTGATCAGGCACCCATGTTCTAGCTATAATTTTCAATATTTTCTCTCTTCAAAAAAAGAGGGGTTGAGCAACTGAGTAACAAGCAGTTATCGTTAAAATATAAAAGTTTGAGTCTATATGCTTCATCATTATCTCAATCATCTTATTATCACGTCTTCCTATCTCTTACTAGTGTTCACACCGGATGTTCCATCTAGGAATTGCTAGCCGAACGAAAATATCAATACCCTTATTTCATATTGTTCACATTTTTTATTAAAATAAAGCAAAACAATTACAGCCAATTTTGATCGCAACCTTAGACGAGTAATCAAGATCGCTTTTATGGTAATTCAAACAAAATAACGTTATTAAAAATACAGTCGAACTCGCTTATTCTCTCTCTCGGGATCTCGGATGTAATGAGAAAACATTCGTTGAAATTTTAGGTTATGGTTTTTTTCCATACATTTATTCACTTTTATAACGAGATACTTCTCGGGCATGCCGAGCAAAAAACTGTCGTCAATGAGAATGAAAGCAATGAAACAAACATAAATTTTATAAGAAAATTGGATTAACAGAAAAATGTAATATGTGTGTAACGGGTGTGTAAATAAATTCTAATTGTGTATTTTTGATTGAATTGCTACTTTTTGCGTTATGCCACCGCTCCAGATACTTCATGTCTTCGTGTGATGAGTATGTCTGTAAGTCAGGGACGTTCCGTGGGCATAGGCGAGTAGGCAGTTGCCTAGGGGCGGCAAGTCATAGGAGGCGGCAAATGACCACAGTTTCAAAAAAAATCGAAATATAGGAAAATTGATATTTAAATCTCTGCCTAGGGGCGGCACAGGGTCTAGAAACGTCACTGCTGTTAGTATTCAAAAATACCTATTCTCTGACATAACGAGTAATGTTTATAACGATCAAATTCATTCGGTCTTATTTTTCTCGTAATAACCAAGTTCGACTCTATATCTTAACCATAAACGGGTGACTTTCATAATTATATTAAAATAATAATAATACATAATTGAAATGCTCATCAATTCTGTAACCTGTCTATATTGATACATCTCTTTAAAGATTTAAAATATTTCAATTAATCGCCAACAAATTCATAAAAATATGTGATGACTTATATATATTGAAAATTCGTTGTTCTTTTTTCAATATCGAAATACCGATATTTTTGCATTTTCAAAATCAGTATCTCGGTTTTGAAAAAAAAGACAATGAATTCCGGGATCCCGGTTCCAGTGATACCGCTACTGTAATCCCTAGTTCCTACGACCTTGTTAACTACGACATGCTGTTATAGTTGAGTCTGCCATTCTACCTGCGATCGTCTGGGTTGTTATCTTGTTACCTGTGAATGCCAAACCTCAATGATAACTCGCAATTTTTGTACGGTAATGGCTAATTTGTATCATATTGTAGTGGATCTTTCATCAGTGAATGTAGTTTTATTTTTAAGAAACCAAAATCTTGATCATGGTGCAATTGGAGTCACGACACGAAAGCATGAGAGCCGTTGATCCATAGATTAGTATACGTTGATCTAACACAGTGGTTCCCAAAGTGGTTCCTGTGGACCCCCAGGGGTCCGTGAGACTGCTGAGGGGGTCCGTGACAAATTAAAAATTATTTGGGGGTGCGCAGACAACGTCAGGGAGTCCGCGGAAGAATACATATTTTTAAAAATCATCGACAGCTTTTTTATTATCAAAATTTAAAATAAATAAAATGGTTTTTAAACGATTTTTACCAGGGCTTCGAACCGGAACGGAAACCGTTATTGTTGCCGGAACGAAAACCGGAACCGAACCGTTTTTTTTGTCGGTTCACGCTAGTATTTTGGGCAAATCGGTAAATTACTAAACTGTTTTGAGATTTTCAAATTCCTCCGTGAGCTAAAAAAAATGCGAGTCACGGAGATATTTTCGGCAAATCGGTAAATTCCTGTCCAATAAATGTCCAATAATAGGATAGGGATATCCTACTCTTTGGAAAAGAGATTTTGAGCGACTGACTAACAAACAGTTCTCGTAGAAAAACATCTGGTAAGATACCTCCATTAGGAAGCCATTTGCTCTACATTGGAAGCAGGCATGGAAAAAAATACCTTTCGAGTCATTAACTTTATTATTTCACTTGGGGGTCCACGGTCAGGTTTTTGCTATGAAAGGGGTCCACTAGCATAATAAGTTTGGGAATCACTGATCTAACACTTCTAAGTGTTTAGGGACGTGCCCTTCAAGTGAACGCTCGGCAGGTCTGGATGATAATTTAGCAATCCAACCATCAGGGAATCATAGTCTTGCTATAAATATGAATAAAGAATCATGAATAGCCAACTTTCTTTAGTAGGAGTCCACGTCGCCTATAATTATATGATCTAATAGAAAGGGTCTAATATAATATTATATGGTGTTTTTTAACGAAATGGTGCGCCCCTGTATAAATTGTCACACCACAAAAAAAAATATAATTAAAAAGTTTTTGTGTGATTTTTTTCCTTAACCATGTATTTTAAAAACTACTACTAATTTTTATTGTTTATGACATTAGTGATAGTTTCATCCATTTTATCATTACATACATTTTAAACATACCCAAATTGTTATATTATAATATGTACTAAAATTCTTATTAAATTAGTTTGTTATTCGAAAAATTAAAAACAATCCAGTATTCAGGTGATTGAAGACGGACAATAATTAATAAGTGCGGCAATTCCAGATTATCGTCAAATTGACGACAGAATAAAAAAATATATATTACTAAAAGTTTTATTTTCAAATTATTGGATCTTTTACTTACTAGGGAGCTGGTAGTAAATAGAGCATTGCAAGATTGGATTTCGATTTTTCAAGTTGCTTAAAATAAATACTACACCCTTGCGATCGATCAGGTGAAATCGGATTCAAATTCCGGCCAAATCAATTTCACATTTAGATTTATTTAAATTTAAGATCTTGGACGTGAGCATTTGTGATGTCTCTTCTACTCGAATTGATGTATTTAACAAAAACAACTCTCATGTAAGTTTTCCTCGCGTATTTAAATATCTAAAATATATGGCGTCTTGGCTGTTAGATGTAATGCCAGTGTGTTTATATTATGTGATAAAAAAAATCAGTGAAACATATTTATCATCTTTTTGAATCTGGATAAGAACAAATAGAATATTGATATATCGTCTTTTTGAATATAAACAAATGAAGTTAGCTATGAATTTCACACAATATTGAATATTACATAATATTTCTATCACGTCATATAAGTCACTTTTTCCCCAGCCTTTCTCAGAAATCTACAGCATCACCGAGCTGCGTAAAAAGATTAGCTTCTCAGTAATTTACTTAGAAAACATTTAATTTTAATATTAAGTCGGCTATGCTTATGCAACGACACATTCACTGAAACTACCCTTATTGCCACCTTGAAAATTTTTGACATTAGATTAGACATCCTCCTCACTTAACAATCTATTAAATTACTTTGGTGCGAGACTTTGTCTAAGGACACCACTGAGCAAAAGTGATATTACCGCATTTTACATGCATATAGGTATATACAGGTATAGTGGACAATTTATATACATAAAATTATTATGTCTTCTAAAATCTACAAATCTACACTACACTTAACTACACGTCTTTGAAAACCTTCATTGTTAATTCAATTAGAAATCCCCCTTCAAAATGAAGTGAATGCATCTTAGAAACGCTTCTCAAATTGCGCAGCCCATCAAAGTATTGCCACTCTGTTACATGAACATATCATTTAAATTATAAATATGTAACGTATTTTTAATAATTTCATTATTTTTTTTCTACTGTTTTTCTTGCTTGTCCGAAACACCGAAAAAGATGCACTTACATATGTTGTCAGGTTAGGTTCAGATTTTTAAATATAAATTAAATGATGTGCCTATATAGCAGAAAGTACTAAATACTAAATTCTCACGCGATATAAATGTTTTTTTTTACTATTTTTGTAGAATCGAATTATTTTACTCAATCTACTGTTGTTTCGCACATTATCATGTAAACAGATTTTCAATCATTCAAATAGTGTACGCTATCATTGCCTTAGCATTGTCTATCGCCTACCTATCATTTTTATTGTCTACTCGCCTACCTTCACCCTATCTAATATACATACAGATTTTTCTGGTATAATTTTCAATACATACTTCTCATCTGATTCATCTAGAATTTCTATCCCTATTTATAGAAGTTGTAGATTGTTTATAGAACTTATAGAGGTTTGTTGTCAATTTTGGTTGCTTGAGTCCTAACATTGTCCCTTTTTTCTTTTAAAAATAGCAAAAAATATCGATCGTTTATGGTAGTTAGATTATTTCAAATAGAATTTGTGCGATTTTAGATACGCCAGATTATCAGTTTATTTTGTATTTTTCAGTAAAAAAAAATACGGTGCAATATGGTTTATATGTTGTATATGTATTGCTTAGAATAATCTGAAATAAATATTCATCATTTTGACAGCACTTTCCAAACATTAAAACATATGTGATAAAAAAAGTTTAGAAATCATTGAATCCATAATCTGATCAGATGGCTCGGGAGCCGAGAGTGGTGTGACTGATTATGCCACTCAAAAAGTGCCTACAGATAATTTAAGATTTTGTTACATCTAGTAACATTGTTATGACGAGACACTGATAAAATAAAATCTACGAAATTCCTTTGTTGCCCAATAAATAAATTGTCATTTGTTATGTAGAATTCAAGGACTGTGGAGTCGGAGTCGGAGTTTTGGGGTAAAGTCGCAATCGTAAAAAAACGGGCGACTCTGACCGTTTTTTTTAATTCAATAAAAATCGGCATTCAAGAACACTCTAAAAAATACGTTTCAACTTAGGAGAGACTTTTAAAAATCGGAGTCGGAGTCGGACCATTTGTTAATGGCTGAGCTGGAGTTACGTTTTTTCCGCAGCCCTGATAATTACCATATTACTTTTTAAAATACCCTGCGAACAAGAAAATACAATACGTATTTTTAAAATGATTTATAGGCAGCGGTGGCAATATCTTAACAAGGGGCTCGGTAAATGTTATCCATTTTTTGTCCGGTCCCAATGTCAAGTAAGCCTCCTAATGAAGGTATTTAACCAAAGCTATTTTTTACGAGAACTGCTTGTTACTTAGTCGCTTAACCTCTCTTTTCCAAAGAGAGCAGTAGGGATATAATGATAAGGATAAGACAGGAATAGTGATTAACTAATAGTAGCACTCAGTTGGATTGAAGGATCGTAGAGTGGGAGACAATTTTAAGACATCACAAACACCCATGCCTTCGAACAGAAAATAGATAAATCGATCAAAAAAATGCTGTTTCGTACTGGGACTCGAACCCGTGAGGTCCAACACGGAAGCCTACAACGCTGAATGAAAAAATGAAGAGACAAATTGTTTTCAAATTTAACCATCTACAGAAATTGCAGTTATGTAATGATTTGATCTAAGACGAATGATTTTCTTATCTTAACAAGGGGCTCGCCGGCCTCGCCGAAATTTAACAAGGGGCTCGCGCGAGCCCCCCCCCCCCCCCATCCCTGTTTATAGGTTGGCTACAATGAGTTTTAGAGAATTTATCTAAACCGGTAAAAACGTCTTTAGTTGGAAGAATTTATATGTGAAAAGCATTCAGCTTTAACGCATCTAAAATTTTCTCTTTCATACCTTACTATTTAAAAAAATTGGTTGTCTGTAAAGTCGGTTTACGGACGATAGTTTAACGTGACAACGTCATAAGAAAACATTGATGAAATGATTGCATACTTTTATGAATAAAATGGAATCATTTTTATTGATATATTTTATTCGCACTCATTAATTCAAATATGTTTATTACTTTGATGAACAGTTTATTTACAAGTAACAATGCGCTTTTAGCAATTAATTTACAACTTGTATACATGTGTGATATTTAACGTCTTCCAATCTGTGTTATTAGTTGTGTGCTGCCGCTGTCTCTTTTCTACTCAGACGCATCGACCAATCGAGTGGAAGAGAGATAGATGCGGCACAATCCGAACGGTAGGCCGATCGTGCCTCTCTATCGCTTATCCGCGCTCTCGCTCGCACGCTTGCCTTCGGCGTAACGTGACAAACGGGACAATGAGTCATGTTTTTTCGTGCGTGCAGCGGGCGTTTATCGATTTATAAGACGTTGTCACGTCAAAAACTATGAGTTGGCAGAAATGATCGACATCGAATCCTTTTTTTATTAAATTAACATACTTACTTAAAATAATGCATTTTAGTCGATATGAAAAAAAAAGTTTTTTTCTTTTGGTTTGTTTGTGTTTTTTTCAAAACGCAGTCAGAGTCAGACCATTTGTAAATGGCGGAGTCGTAATCGCGGTATTTTTTCATTTCACAGTGACCAGGGACGTCCCGAGGGCATAGGCGAGTAGGCAGTTGCCTAGGGGCGGCAAGTCCTAGGGAGCGGCAAATGATCACAGATTTTTTAAATGACTAAATATTTTTGACACGAATTTGATATAGAATCAATATGATGCCTCAATGTCTTTGATCAACAAAATACCAAATCAAGATTCGATACATATATTATTTAAGTGCATTTAATGTTTACATTACATTTTATGATGTGTAATAGAGGTAATAGCTATTTTTTCATAGTTATTGATCAAAAATGTGGGCTTTTGAATCATATTTATTTGTGAGGATCTTTGTCAATAAGGTACAATCACTTGAAAGCAAAACGGAATAAGTGTCAAAAGATTTGTTTGAGTATGTGTAAGTGAGTAGAGGATTCGAACTTCTATATGTGTATATTTATTCCTAGAATAATGGGAAGGAATGAAAGAAAATGGGCGCTATTTTAGGGGTCTGCCTAGGGGTGGCACATAGCCTAGGAACGTCACTGACAGTGACTGTGAGCCATACATGTCAGTGTCCCAAACCTTCGGCCCTTTGTGTAGATCAGAAGTTTGTTTTTTTAAATATAAAATGTTCAAGCAACTAGACAATAATAGTCCGTATAAAAATATTTTTCTTCAACAAAATTTCCCAGTTTGTCGAAACCAATTTACTCTGTGATAAATTTTATACGGTTTTCCGTAAACTATACATGATACATTAATATTTTTTCATTGTTTGCATTTATTGAATTACTGAAATCATATTATCTTGGAAATAAAATGAAATAGAAAATAAAAAATATTAAATAAAAGTCGAATTTTAAAACACTCGGATGAAAAATCCCATCATTTAAGGGTTTGCAATTCTTATATTTAAAATACGAATCATGCTCCTTAGCGGTGAAAGATGTCATATCTTTTGATTTGACCCGCCGCGGACCGCCCATTTCATGACACGTTATTGTCAGAAGTGACCAACTGTGACATATTTTGGAGCCGTCGCAAAAATCACTAGATTTTTTCCCACTTATATATTGTAACTGTAAATCGGAAATCTTTGATTTAACATTTATAGCATGTATTGATTATTGTTGTTAAATAGAATCTTGGTTAAATCCATACTTGTAGAATGGACTCATTCGTATTATAGATAATTTCATATCGATTGAAGGATTCGTAAGCATTTAATAATAATATCTTCAATGCTGTTTTTTTCCTAAAACGCACCAAAATGGCTTCGGCTTTTACGGCGATTTTTTATAGACAACGGAAATAAAAAGTTTCAATCGAAAAACAATTGCTTGATAGCAATGATGAAAAGTTGGCGTGTTGACTTTGCGTACTTGATGATCAATACATTGGATTGAAGATGTTAATACTTGAAGTGGAAAATAGAAAGCTGTCAGAATAAAACAACATAATATATAGATTGAATCATCTTTGTTTACTATTGAGTAACTAATGATTCTGTTTACACTTACTCTTAATTATCTTTTTGTTGTACTAACTATGAAGCGGTGACAGGAAAATTCTTATTGTTTGCAACGGACTTAATTCTTGACATACATCCAGGGGTGAGCTGGAGAGAACTCGGAGGGGCTCGCGCGATCCCCTTGTTAACTCAAGAGAAAACAATATTCTCATATCAAATTAGTATATAACTGCAATTCCTAATTTATATATTATCTACAAAAGCTTCAGTATACATAATGATACATTTTTAGCTATTTACATTGATAAGTTTACGGTAAATTTCATATTGTTACATATTATAAGTGTAATAAATAACAATCGATTGCTTATTTAAGCAGCGGTGGGCTGGTAATATGTTAACAAGGGGCTCGGTAAATCTCAGCCATAATGTCTTCATACCATGGATGATGCATATGACGTGGCTCGCTGGGTTTTTTGCGGCCCGTTGGCAGTGGCGGATTAAGCGCTTTGGAGGCCTCAGGCGCAATAAATTTTGCAGGCCTCGCTTTTCGAATAACATAAAAGTGCTGCAAGCCTCGTCGTAGAATAATAATGAATATTGAAAACTGAAATTAAAATGTAAGGATTTATGTAATATATGCTATCTTTGAGGCCTCCAAAATGCGGAGGCCCCGAGCGCGCGCCTCTTGCGCTTACATAGCAATCCGCCACTGCCCGTTGGTTGTCTTTGTTGCTCCTTCAATTAAAAAATTGAAAGAGCAACAAAGTCTTCTGTTTCGTATTACAATTTATAAGAAATTGCAGTTAGGTGCTGATTTCATCTAAAACGAATGATTTTCTTAACTTAACAAGGGGCTCGCCGGCTACGCTTAATTTTAACAAGGAGCTCGGGCGAGCCCCTGAGCCCCCTTCCAGCCCACCCCTGTATTTAAGTATTGCATATATTTGCATAGGAGCGATTAGAAAATTCTCTCCTTCTTAAGAACACTGAGAATTGCTTCGAGATTAAGCGCGCCCCTTGTTAAAATATTGGCAGCCCACCGCTGCATACATTTACACATTTTAAAAGAAAATATTTTAATCGAAGTTGGAATATTTAAAGGACTCCCAGCTCAGATTACACAGATTTGTTCATGACAGTAAATAGTATCTGGTATCTGACAGATGTAGGTATTTTGATTTTTGTAATGAATAAAAGCTAGTTAAGAAAATAATTTTGTTAATGTGTTAAATAAATTTACTAATAGAAAAAGGGAGTGTAAATCTCAATTTCTAAAACCACTAATCAAACTTATGAAAGCTCCAAAAGGACTAATATTATGTATTGAAAATAATTATACTGTATCAACAGTAAGTATATGTAGGCTAGTTATAATAAAAGTTTTTCGAGGCCTTTAAGATTCGAAGGCTCCAGCTGCGCGCCTCATGCGCTTATGGGGGTAATCAGCTACATAGAAAATTTGATCGAGGAACGTGTCTAAATATGTAAAAATCGATTTCTAGCACAATATAGCAAAAAATGGTGAAATAATAAAAAATGCAGCAACACATGGGATTATATAATATAATATGATAATTATATTCCTCGTTCCTGTTTCTTCGTCTGCTTCTGAATCTGCCCCATACTAATGGGGTTAAGAATGATTGACAGCTGACAGTGTGACAGCGGTCAACACGAACAAACATCACTGCTATTATTACGTGTGGTCGGCGTGGCGTGGATGGATAAAACTTACACTACTGAGCCGCTGGGCCACGCCGGGCATCATTGTCAATATTGTCGTGATCAGGGATTGTTATTCAGGATCGACTTGTCTATCTCGGGATTAATAAAAGTAAACATATATTTCAATTTAATAGAATAATTTAAAAGTACAAAGAACAAATAAGTTTACAGTACATACATAATTATATTTAGTAAATCTTGACAGACGTTTTCTCATACTCGTCTAAGTGCATTTTTTTAAAAACACTTTTGGTAGCTAGCTGTACAGCTACCCGTTTGGAATTTGAGTTATCTTTGTTTTAGTAGAAATTTCAATGAATTGATTTACCTACAATAAAATAAAATTCAAATTCAAATGAGAAAAAAATATTTTTTATGTCAGAAATAAAATAATGATAGTACCTAAATATGTAACGGTGATAAAAAAATATGTGAATGTAAAATTAAAGATTTAAATTATCAGGTTCGGCATTTTGTACAAAACACTCTAAAGCAGTGGTCGGCAACCTACTACCCGCGGGTAATTGAATTACCCACTTCGCATTTTGAGTTACCCGTCAAGAAATTATGATAATATTTTTTTTATCAAATTACTTATTTAATAAAACTAAGGAAGCCACTAATAATAATAGTATATGTGTGTATTGTATTTACAAAAAAATGAAAATAAATGTTGCTGACTCCTGCTCTAGATTCTAGACTAAAAACTAAAATACTCGCTAAGGCAGAGGTTTCCAATCTTTATGTTACTTGGAAGAAAAAAAATATCTTCGCGCCTTCCCATCCTTTATTTCACATCATAATAAAGACACGTTTTAAAGGGTAAAAAATAGTTTGGACTGTTCGCGCCTCCCACTCCCTGGTTAGAAATCGCTGCGCTAAGGCATTCAAAATATTTTGTGAACGAAAAACAAAACTATGTATATTGCTTAATGTAATAGTTTTGAAAGAGTTTGTGCTTCGGAATACAAAACCTTGCAAAATACAAAATAAAAATCATTATAGGTACGATTGGTGAACTATCCAAACAAGTTAAGAAATTAAATTATTCAGTTTTGCACCAGTTACGTGCAGTGCATTTTTTTTTATAAAAGGTGCTGGACTCTAAAAAAAATTAATTCATGTACGTTATAATTGTAAAAGATATGGCTTCTTAATGGAGGTATATGAATACATATTTTTACGAGAACTTCTTGTTAGTCAGTGGCCCAACCTCTTTTTTAAAAAGAGTAAATATATAAAGATAGGGCTGGTACAGGATTTGTGATAAACTAAGCGCTCTCGCGTTGCCCTGTTGATTTTAGGATTGGAAGAGTGTGAGAGATAGATATTCCAAATACCAACGCCTTCGAACAGAAATCGATCTTGTAGGTTTAATTTTAGTAATGTTAATTCTTTTATCAGTGATCATGATTTCAAATTTATTTTAAAACGTCTTTCGGCATAATAAAATCAAAAGCTTATAAAGATATTTTACAAATATTGATTTGAAACATTAAAATGTAGAGAAAAAAGGTGCCGGAACACCGTTCCAACGCGTTATATCGGGAAAAATCACTGCTCACCTACATATTTTGTTTGGTACGAATGTATTTTATTAACTAGTCATTTTTATTTTTATTAATATTTCAGTCAATATCATGCATTCAGCGGCGCGCAGTTATGCGCGATTAGGTGGCGTGTGTTCCTTATACCCAGTAGGCATAGAGAACATACGTCACCTAATCGCGCATGATTATACTCCAGTGTACAGCCTGCTGTTGTATTCTGACACATTTTATTGTTTTACTTATTTGGTCCCATTGTAATAATGTATTTCAAAAATCTAGTTATAAGATAACTATATTTTTTGGAATCTTTGCAATAATATGAAGCTACAAAATTATTCAATATTCTGAAAGAAAAATTAGTTAAACAGAAATATCAACTTGAATTCTTAAGACCATAAGGCTATTTCGAATCAAGATATCAGGATATTTTCGAATAAATAATAAAGCTTCTTTTATTACATACAAGACCAGAGGTGGAAACCTTTTCTTCTTTAAAGGCCGCATTCATTTTTCTGATTTGACACGAAGGCCGCAGTAAACATTGACTAGAAGTTTTTTGGCCGGAAACAATTTCATGCTAATTTCTTAAGCCCAGAAATTTGCGGATTTCCCAAAATTACCAGCGTGGGACCTTTTTTAAGGTCTTTTAAAATTCTTGACATCGAAAATCCCAAGAATTTACGAAATTACAAAAATTTTCAGAATTACAGAATTGGTCAGAAGGCCGCACCAGACTATCCAAAAGGCCGCAGGTTTCCCATGCTTGTACTAGAAATAAACGTAGTATACTAATACCAAGTATATAATATTTTTTGATTTCAATTTGATACTGAAAAATGCCATTGCCATACCTTCAAAAATAGTTGCATTTATATTTTTATTATTTTGCGTGAGGTTTTGATGGTTTTGATGTAAAGTAACATGTGTAATAATTATTGTTTATTATGAATCAGTTTTCTCCTTCAAAACTAACTTGCCATAAACAATAAGTTGACTGATTGAGTTTATGGCTTTTTCTTATTTTGACAACACTTAACACAACTGTCAGAATTATTATACTAGTCTATGGTTAAAAGTGTCAAATAAGAGCCAAATCCTTATATCTGCATTATGAAATATTTTTCAAAAATATTTAGACCATTATCAATAACACCCAAAAATGCTGTTATTAAAAATAAAGAACCGACCTCCAAAAGCCAAAAAGTAAAAAACCAACGTAGTAATATCTAAATATTATGGTTTAGTTAGGTTAGATCTTAAAAAAAAAAAAAAAAAACCATGCTCCAGGACCGGCTCGTGGGCGTGTGTGAAGTGTGCGTCGTACACAGATTCGGAGGCGCCACACAAATATATTAGCATTATCTACTCATTTAGTTTTAGTATTCAGAGGCGTTGAAAGCACCTCGCACACAAGCGACCCGCACCGGCTTATTAAGTTTTTTTTTTTTAACCATGTCCGCTCTCAATCTGGAGCATTTGGACTCCTAATGGAGTTTATCTCAACAGAACTGTTTATACGAGAACTGCGTGTTACTCAGTTGCTTAACCTCTCTTTTTCCAAAGAGAGTACGGATAGAAGGATAGAGCTAGGACAGGACTAGTGGTAAGCTAATCGCTCTCGATACGCTCCGTTCATAGGATAGGATGGGTGGGAGAGGGGAATTTAAGACATCACATACATCCATGCCTTCGAACAGAAAGTCATATTTCAATTTATAAAACTGTCCGTACTGGGATTTGAACCTGTGCCCTCCGTAACCGAAGCCAACAATGCTGACCACTCGGCCGCAAAGGCGGCTTATTAAGTTACTCAACCTTTTTTTTCGAAGAGAGTATAAATAGAATGGATGGGACTAGTGGTTCCCTTATCACTCTTGCTACATCTCGTTATTTTAATATTCGAATTGTGAGGTGGGGGTAATTTTTGGACATTACTAACATCCATGTATTCAAGAAAAAAATGTTAAATTGATTGAACTGCTGTTCGTACTTGGATTTGAACCCCTGAGGTCCGGCATGGAAGCCAACGACGTTGACCACTGCCATTGGCCTGACATTATATTATCAATGGAGTATGATGGAGTGTTGTCAAGCATTTTATTACATAGCATGCTTACCTTATTTTATATCCCTTTTATTAAAATATGTATGTTTATCAATCTACAGCGAGTTTATTGTTTTAAGTCAAATATTTGATTCCATTGAAATATTTTTATTTTATAATTTCAAGAAAAAACCTACCCCTCCATTGTAGTTGTAAAATGTCTACGCTTATTGGCTTATATTAATTAATATTTTAAACTCACAGCTTATGTTCGAGTCAGGAATCGCTCGACCATGCGGTGGTTCAGGCCTCTTTACATTTCTTCCACTTGGCGAGCGGTCGCTACAAAAATTGACCAATCTCGTTGACAATGAAATGGAGAAAATTGGTGCACAAAAAATTACTTTACCCACCCTGGCAAGTGAAGAGTTGTGGAACAAAAGTGGCAGACTTGAAGATATGGCTTCAGAACTGATGACAATGACTGATAGGCACGAAAGAAAGCTTATTCTGACTCCTGTAAATACCGGTTTTTTTACTCAAGACATTTACTAAAGTATATATTGAAAAAATCACATATTTATATATTTTTTTAAAGATTCGCTTGTATAAATACGCTGCGACAAAAAATATGTATTTATGTTTAAATGATATAAATCAAAAATAAACTTTAATTATCATCATTAATCATAGCCATTTGTTTTTATAAATAAATGATTCTAATTCTTATATTATTGTCATGCAATTTAAAATATTGATGAGTGTAAAATGACTATACTGTTATAAACTGACTTTTAAAATTTGCAATCTGAAAATTAAATGAATATACTTACCAATACATTAAATATTTTTTAAACTTTTCTTTTAGACACACGAAGAAACTATTTGTGATTTTATGGGGTCAATATCACCCATATCACCAAAATGTATGCCATTATTTGTGTATCAAGTAAGTTTTCAATCAATACCATAGTGGAGTGCTTAGCAAACCTTTTCTCTATTATTAAAAACTATATTAAAAGTATATACAGTACATCCTCTGATAACGCAAATGCCACGGGAAAGCACTCAAGATTATTTGTTATATTATTTAGATATTTTTTCATTTCATTATATTATCTTGGTTTTGGGATTTTTGCATTTTTGCAAAAAAAGTAACCTTAATTTTTGTACGAGTTCCTTGTACCCTACAACTAGTGTTCCGACTATGCTTAACATAACCCAGCGTTTACTGTACCCAGAAATGATATAATTATTAGTGTTGGATATTTAAGACAAATTATTTAAATTATTTAAAATGTTCTCTTAGAACCAATGCACTGCGGTATACCTACCACCAACTTGTGACACATAGTGCTTTCACATAGGCGAACTTTCACCGAATGTGTTATATTAGGTTGATACAAAAGTTTTGACGTTTTTTAATACCATAGCAAAAATTATTTTTTTCAGATGCGATGAATAACATCTAATACAAAATGGTCACATTGTATAAAAAATGCTTTCTTTCTACTTTCTATTTAGTTTTCAAGTAGCCAGGGTACAGTGAAAAGCCCTTATATTTTTTCAAAATGTCGGTCGATAAAGTGCGTATACCCATTGTTTACTATATAATTCTGTAAAGACAATACTGTAACTGTGACAACCGAAAACATTTGCGATGTGTATGGAGCCGATGTCATCAAAGTTCAACTAACACAAAGGTGGTTTACAAAATTCCAATCTGGAGATTTTTCACTGATTTTTAAACTACGAACCGGATGGTCTTTGGTGTCTGATGATGACATGTTAAACGTCATAATTCACACTAATCCACGCCAAACCACCAGAAATATCATGCTGATGATATTAGTCAACTAATCAACCATATTGAAACATTTGAAACGTCTGGGGATGATTTTACGCTATGAGGTTTGAATTCCTCATTTATTTTCGGTTATCAATGCAACCACATGTGGCGATAATGACTCATCATAAGCTAAATGAATTGAATTGGGATGTTATCAAGCATTTACCGTATTTTCCAAACTTTGCTTTCTCTGATTATTATTTATTTAGATCACTGTATTTTATTTAAAATGATAGAAAAATTGATACATTAGAGCAGGTAAAAACATCCCTTAATGTATTTTTCGCATCAAAGTCAATAGAATTCTTCTTACAAATTTAATAATAAAGTAAAGAAAGATGGGAAAAGGTTGTAAGAAACGATGGGAATTATAAACTCATTAGGTAAATAAAAATAAATCTAAAAAAATGTTTTATTTTAAAAAATACGTCAAAACTTTTGCATCAACCTAATATAATAGATAACCACTATTAAAATTGATCTCAAAAAAAATATTAATCTTAACATAAGTTTTCATTAATTTCCAGGTAGGTAATAAGTTTCGCGATGAAATGAGACCACGTTTTGGAGTAATACGATCTAGAGAATTTATCATGAAGGATTTATATACTTTTGATTTAGATCTCCGTGCAGCCAGAAAAACTTATAGTATAGTTAACGATGCCTATCATAGAATATTTACCAAAATTGGAGTAGATTTTAATAAAGGTGCGTATTCTTCCTCAATAAAGGAAACTGAATTCAAGGATGATATTAATTTGCCTTTAGAAAGTTTATGTGTCATGTTTATAAACATATTTTTATAAAATTTAATATTATATACTATTTATAAAAGTCGCATTTGGTATTGAAATAATAATTACCCTGCCTTTCGATATCACAATACGATACACAAAATAACGCTTCATAGAAACATGTTGTCACCATATAATGTGTTAATTCTGTTAATGTTTCTTTTGACATTTTTTTTAGTAAATTGTTGAATCTGAGGGGTAAGATAGAAACCGTTATTTTATCACCTTTCCTAATAAAATATTTTTGCAGTGCAAGGCGACACCGGCACGATGGGAGGTTCCTACTCCCATGAATACCACTACAAAGCAGCAATAGGGGAAGACCTTCTCTTACAATGTAAAAATTGTGACCATAAAATGACAAGAGAACTAGCTACCAAACAACAGTCAGGAAATAAACCTCACTGTGTTAAGTGTAGGAATTCTGAAACAAAACAGCTAATACAAACAAATGGAATCGAAGTAAGAAAAATTTAATCATTTTTCGAAACCCTTTGTTGCTTGTCAGCCGACATTCATTTTTCACCAATACATTACCACTTGTTTTGATAAATTATGAATGTCAATGTCACCTTGTGGAGTCTCAAAATTCAGTGTCAGTTTTCAAGCACAGTGCTTATATCTAATGAAAAAATTTAATGCCAACCAAATTATTATTATAGTGTTCATTGTATTTATGCACTTTTGATTTTTCGTAGTTGTCTGGCCAATGAACTGAACGATAATTTGTTTTTGTCCTAACTGTGCAAGTATACTTTTTTTTTACACAACACGTTGTTGGGTGAGTCTGTGGAAAGTAATATGTTGACCCAAACAACATTGTGTTTCTTTTTCCAATACATACATAGATCACTTTTAGGGTGTTCACTGTCAATACTTGGTGGAAAGGCATTATATTAGTAAAAACACAATAATCCTTTGTACTTCATTCCACTTTATTTAATATGTCAGGACCGGTTTCGCTCATTACGAGCAGTTGACGATGCTCGTAATGAGCGAAACCGGTCCTGACATATTAAATAAAGTGGAATGAAGTACAAAGGATTATTGTGTTTTTACTAACATACATAGATTGTACAGAAAAAAATGTTTCTATATATTTTATTTCCAGGTTGCTCACACTTTCTTGCTTGGTAAGAAATACACTGAACCTTTTGGAGTGTACTCAACAGTCTCAGATGAATCCCTGCACATGGGTTGCTTTGGGATTGGATTATCTAGATTAATCGGTGCTGCATTGGAAGTGTTAAGTGTTGATACAGATATACGGTGGCCCACAGCACTAGCCCCATACAGTGCAATCATTATTGGGCCTAAGGTGAAGAATTTTTTTACTTTCCGACTACCCTTTTTTTTATAAACCAGTGCTCTCAAACTGGAGTCTGTGCAAATTTTCAGTTAATCTGCTTGAAACAGAATTGAATGAAAAAAGTATTTTAAATAAGGCGACAGCAAGAATATCATTCTATTACAAAAAATCCTTGGCAAACCTTTGTGAAACAGCATTTTCGTCATTAATTTTACAAATTAAAAATTGTATCTATCCATTGTGATAAAATATAAACATGTATGTATAAATAGTAAAAATTAATGCCAGATAAAGATTTGGCTGTGGCATGAAAAAGTTTGAGAAGCACTGATATAAACATTTTTTTTTTGAATAGCTCATTGTGTTTATCATTCTTTTCTAGATTTTTTTTTGATACATCACTATCATTTTTTTTATTTCAGGAAGGATCCAAAGAAGAAGCCATGACAAGCCATCTCGTTGAATTAATGTACACAAGGTTAAGTGATTGTTGCCACAAATTAAAGAATGATGTACTTATTGATGACAGATCGCATCTAACTATAGGGAAAAGGATATTGGATGCTAAAAAGTAAACCAAATTCAATGACATAAAATGTATTGTGATATGCTTAGTTACAATAGATTTAATTATAATATTAATGCAAAATTTCATTTTCAGGGTTGGCTTTCCATTTATAATTGTGGTGGGACAAAAAGCTGCACAAGATATTCCTGAATTTGAATTATTGGACGTCAATTCAAATATTGTTTCAGTTTTGAGTGGAGATTCTCTGATCCAGAAAATGATTGAGTTCTATAAGCAAGAAGAATCTAATATAACAAATCAAATATTAAGCCAATCTCAGAAAATTAATGATGATTTTGTAATGGAAGATGTGTTGAAATAAATCTAAAATCATTATAAATATTATTTTTTATTATCCTTTATGTTCACACTTAACTTTCCAGTGGAATCTTACACATTGTAAATTTACAATTAAATTAGGGAAATATTATTTCTTATTCTGGATAAAACAGTACAAAGATACAGAATTTATTGTATTAAACACAACTAGCTGTAAGCCCGTTGACCTCAACGGGGGGATTTTTGTTGCATTTTTAAGAAGTCAGAAAATTACAAACCTATTTATTGAATAAGCCAGAAATTCTAAAAATAAAATAAATATATCTCGGGGCATATATCGACAGCATGCCCTGTAGTACTTAAATTGTAAATTATTTAATTTTTGGAATAATGTTGAGTTTGCTAACAATTATTTTTCCTATTAGCAGAAATATACCTCGTAAATTACCTAATTTTTGGAATAATGTTTAAGTTTGCTAACAACTATTTTTCGTAGTGACAGAAATTTCGTAAAATATTAAATCTTTGGAATAATGTTCACGTTTGCTAACAATCATTTTTCATAGTAGCATAAATCGACCTCGGCACATATATCGACAGCCCTGCAGTTTTAAATTGTAAATTACTTAATTTTTGAAATAATGTTTAAGTTTGCTAATAATCATTTTTTCACATGCAAAATGGTATAAATTAATTGCACATTTTATCAAAACAAAATTATCAAAATGTTGACTGATTCTCCAAACAGAAATTGTTTTTTTAAAATATATATAATGATTTTTACTGAAGTTATTTTATTACACATTATGCTTTCGCCAACAACTAACTATACCACATATGTACCTAGATTAAAAACAAATCTTGAAATAATTGCGTCTTATATTTATTTTTTGAAAAACATATTTCGCTAGTCAATCGGATTTTGTTATTTTGGTAGCATTTATTTTCATACGATCAAGATGTACTGTGATTTAAAAAGAAAGTTTTCAAAAAAAAAAATTGTTATAAACCCAAAAAAAAGCGCTCTAGGCTAGATTCGAACCAGCTTCCTACAGGCTACCAGCCGGGCGCTCTATCAAACTATTTCGCTTACTTTATTTATATTTGTATTTGAGCATAAATTTACCTTGTCCAAAGCATAGACTCGTTTACTCGTTATTTAAAACAAAAGATACAAAACTTTTAAATTATCGGGATAAATTCTAAATACCCTCTGTTAAAAAGTAAAATATTTAATAGCCGTCAGCATATGACACACATGGAATATTTGCATTTAACTGTCGAAAATATATTATGTAAAATATGCCACGTTCATTATTTGACAGAAGTCACAATATTCCATTTTTGAATCTTGAATACAAACAATCGAAGTCAGTTTGTGAATCACAAATATCGTTCCATTTTCAAATGCTTGATTTATATAATGTATTTTATCGCTTCTGATATTTATGACGTTAGCTCAGTTGATAGAGAGCTCGACTGGTAATCCAGAGATCTGAGTTCGATCCACGATCGCGGCGTTTTTTTGTATGAGAAATTTCACTGATTTGATTTGTTTCGTCAAATAATAAACCAGTGTATTGGGAAAATATGTCTTTAGTATGAATAAAAATATTGCGTCAGCGGAGCTTTGAGGAGGGAGGGGGAAGGGGCAGGGGGAGGGGAAATCGCGGACAATCATGCACTCATGCAATCATGCAATCATACGGACATTATCGAGTATTAATATATAGATTCAAACATAAGACTAAGAATTGCATCAAATGGACATCATCTTTAAAAAAACTCACATTATTCAGTGTTACGAGTATAAACAAATTCTTAGCCTTATAACGTAAAGCTTGCGCTGTTTATCTTCTCTTGGCCGCCACAAAGTTTAAGTGGAAAATGTTTGCCACCGAAATTGATGAAAACAGCGAGAATATGGCACTAAAAAATATAAAACAAAACAAACTCGATAATGAAATTACCGGTGAGAACTTCGACAAATTTATTTAATAATCATTCATTAGCTTTTGATACTTACAATCTTATCTTCTATATATATAAAAATGAATGTTTGTTTGTTTGTTACCTATACGCTCCTATACAGTGGCGTAGCGGGGGGGGGGGGGGGCGGACCGCCCCGAGCGGCACATTTATGTGGGCGGCATTTTCGAAAATGAACTGAAAATTTTGAAAGTAATATGAAAATAAAGATTGATATGTATACATAACCAATGTAAGCAATATCACTTTCACTATATTTTCTTCCGCCCACTGACAATATATACTTTTTTGGAGGCGGCATTTTTGAAATTTTCAAAGATAAAAAAACAAATACAAATTGTTTTGGATATAGAATCAATGCAAGTTTTACTTCAATATTATGCCTTCTTTCGTCTAAGTTGTGCTTTGTAACTTACTGATTAAACACAACTTTTTGGGGGTCGCTTTTTTAAGAAATAGAAAAAACTTCAGAGGTAATAAACAAAAATTGTTTCGTATAAAGAATCAATGCAAGCGATAATTAATTCACCATTTTTTCCTGGCATGATTATGCTTTGTAAAACACTAAACACAAGATCATGGTAGCATTGCTTAGGAAGAATTAAATTTTTTGTTGTTGTTCATGCTAAGCAAACAGAGATATGAAGACAAATTGAAATACTCTTATACTTTTGCAATTTATATAAAAAATCTCTTTCTTATTTAATTTGCATTCATACCAGATCGACCAGTGGTGACTTTTGACTTATGCGATTTGTACACTCAAAAAAAAACATTCGGGGTCGTTAGTTTTTTCCGACTACGGTAACAACTCCAACTCTAAAACCATTTTTTTAATAAAACAGATAAAATAGATGTTGATAACGTTACTTATGATTTTGTGAAGAAAAAAGCCAGAAAATTAAATTTGAAATATGTTTTTTTCCCTAATGTTATGTTCACAAAATAAAACTTGCACCTTTGGTTATGAATAAACGTACAACTTTATATTCGTTTACTTATTTGTAAAACGAAAAATTATAATAATAGGAATAATATGTCACTTTTCATCCAAACATAATAAAAAGACAATTTACTAATATTTTTTTTGACACATTAAAAAAAGTTCATTCTCTGAAAAAAAATTCAAAAGAAAAAAAAAATAACAAAACACAATATTTTTAGAGAAATTGTATTTATAAATAAAAAAAATTGATTCACCTGGAGTATCAGCAAAAAAATAAAAGTGATTTAAAAAAAAAAGTGGACAAATTATTGAGGGGGGGGGGGGCGGCAAACTCAAGAAACGCCCTGGGCGACGGGACCTCTTCCTACGCCACTGCTCCTATACCGCTCAACCGATTGCGATAAAAACTTTGGTGAATCATTGTGCGGATGCCAGAAAAGGTTTCTGAATTAAAAAATGTGTGTATTTCATATAGTTAAGCGACGGTTTTCATGTTTTCGGTGTGGATAGTTTTTACTGAGATATCAAAAACAACTTACTTCCAAAATAAGCAAGTTGTTTATGACTCCTTAGTTACGTTTGATACGCACATGGATACGTCAAACAATCAAGGGATATTGTAAACAATCATCAAGTGAATTTGTAATAGTCGTCACAAAGCATTTCTTTCGCTGTCAAACAAATATGCCACCCAAACGACTAGGTCAGAGGTGGGGAAACTTTTCTTCTCTAAAGGTCGCATTAATTTTTCTGATTCGACATAAGGCCGCAGTAAACATTCACTAGGGAATCTTTGGTTGGAAAACTAACAATGGGAAGTAAGTTTGGAAACCGTTCGAGCTCGCACTGCTCAAGCCCGATCGTCTGATACAATTGGGAATAGTTGCTCCGAATTGATCTGCAAACAACCTTTTTGAATGTGATTTGCAATGAGAAACACAATTTGATGCCGACATATTGGATACATGCGTTCAAACAAATCTTCTGAAATTGGTTCCAGAACAACGCATAGCGTATCACGTTTCCGTACATACAAATACAAAAAAAATCTAATCGTGCTTGATTGCACCCCAGTGTAAAGAAATATTGCATGATATTGTCTGTGGTTACGGGCTTGAACGACTTAGCCCTTGAGTCTTTGGTGTTGCCAGACTGACATGCGTTGCCGTTTTTTTTATGCCGGCTCAGCTTAAAATTGTAATACAAAACACAATCGAGAATATGATTGTAAGTAGACGTAACATTGTCTTATATTGACAGAGGAAAATTACAACAAAGATATTATATTCATTTGGGAAAGGTAAGTTACGCTTATAAATTTATTTATTTTGTTCAGCGGCCGAATTGCTGTTCATTTTTATTCAGCCATCTAAAGTTTTGGGTGAAAAATGCAGGTCGGGCTTAGCCCATCTAGCCCAGTACCTAGAACCGCCACTGCGTATTTCGCATAATTTATCAGTGTTCTTCGTAATAATGTGTTGTTTTAACGCGATTATCAAGCTCTCAAAAAATAATTTTGGTTATCCTACACTTTAAAGTAGAAAACTCACTGACAGATAATCCATCATGGCCGCCGCGTTAATGCTACCAATAGAAAAACATACGTCACATAAACAAAATATGTATTATTAGGAAAACATACGTCACATTAACCAAATATTTATTATTATTGTTAATATAATTTCATTCTTTATTTTAGCGTCAGAAAGCGTCAGAAATACTCACTCACGTCTACGATAACTTTCCGGGATTGAGGTCTACCTTCCATCACAGCAGGGGTGGGCTGGAGGGGGCTCAGAGGGGCTCGTGCGATCCCCTTGTTAAATTTTACTATGGCCGGCGAGCCCCTTGTAAATTTTTGAAATAACAAAATTCTCAGATCAAATTAGTACATAACTCCAATTTCTGAATTATATATTATCTACGACAGCTTCAGTATACACAGTAGTACATTTTTAGTCATCTACATTGCATGTTGTTACATAATATAAGTGTATTAAGTATGAATCGATTGATTATTTAAGTATTGCATATAATTGCATAGGAATGATAAAAAAATTCACCCTTCCCTAGAACACAGAGAATTGCTTTGAGATTAAGCGAGCCTCTTGTTGACATATTGGCAGCCTGTCGCTGCATCACGGTAAATTGAAAACTAACAATATTTATGTTGACATAAAGAATGAAATTATAATAACAATAATAATGAATGTTTTGTTTATGTGACGTATGTTTTTCTATTGGTAGCATTGACGCGGCGGCCATGGTGGATTATCTGTCAGTTAGTTTTCTACTCTAAAGTATAAGATAACCATAATTTTAAAATCGTGGCGTTGTTTTTAGCTTAGTTTGTGAAGTTTTTCACCGTAATAATCCATGACACACTATATAGTTTTACCATATATAATATTAGATGTGTGTATTTTCTAGCATAAGCTCTATTCTGCGTACTTCTGACGTTTGCAAACCGTCAGAAGTATAATGCGCAGAAGAACAGAGCTATAGTATTTTTTATTTATATATCTCTAATCTAATCGTTGGTGCTAATTTTCACATTGCATTCATTGATTTGTGCAATTGCGTGATGGTCGCACGGCCATAATGAATAATGGAGGCGAAGTAGTGAAAAATATTTCGTTTTTCGCATAATTTATCAGTGTTCTTCGTAATATTGTGTGGTTTTAACGTGATTATCAAAGCTTCAAAAACTAATTTAAATCGTGGCGTTGTTTTTAGCTTAGTTTGTGAAGTTTTCGCCGTAATAATCCACGACTAGTAACACACAATTACCCTGTTTTCTATTTTTAAAATTTTAAATGGTTGAAAGAATAAGACAGACCATTGTAGACTTTCAAGTTTAAACCACCCTGCTTTAACAAATTCATGTAAATGTACTACACAACATGCTACTCTTTTTCTCCCTAAAAACTTACTCAATGCCCTGTAAACAATGCCATTCTCTAATTTATCTTATCCTTAATTTGACTCCCTATATTTTTACACTATTTTTGACACTATTATGACGTTTTTTTTCATAATGATATTTGTATATCGTGCAGACTATTAGTTTACCCAATTCTTATTTATGATAATTGGTATTTTCTATTTGTAATCAAATTTCCTACCTAGCAGGTTTTCTTTTGTGTCATATTGTTTTTGACTATATAGACACTTGTATATCGGCTTATTATTTATTAGGGTGCAGAATGACGATTTTTCATTCTAAAATGTTGTTTCAGATAGTCATCACATAATTTTGCTGTTACGCAACTAACACTTAAAAATGGCTCAAAAGTAAGTACTAATTTGTATTTTTTGAAAATTCTATATATAATAGTATAATGTTGTTATTAAATTATACATTCTTAACTCTTTGTGCTCGAGTGCCACCATAGAAGCGGCAACTATGTAGCTACCACAGTAGACACCAAACTTTTTGAGAAACGAGTTAGATTAAATTTTTTTAAAAACTTACGGTGGTGTAGGAAGGGGTCTTGCCGCCAAATGTGTTTCTTGAATTTGCCGCCCCCCCAATAATTCCTCCACTTTTTTTTAAAATTACTTATATTTGTTTAGTTATGAGATTATATTACAGGTGGCTTAATTTTTTTTATTCATAAACATAATTTCTCTAAAAATATTGTATTTTGTTGTTTTTTTTTTCAGAGCAGGAACTTAATTTTATTTTTTATTAAAAATATTAGTTAATTGTCCTTTTTAATATGTTTGAAGGAAAAGTGGCAAATTATTGCTATTAATATAAGTATTTTCATTTTACAAATAAGTAAATTAAATAAGAAAGAGATTTTTTAAACAAATTGCAAAAGTATAAGAGTAAGTAAGAGTATTTAAATTTTCCTTCACATCTGTGTTTGCTTAGCAGGAACAGCAACAAAAATTTTAATTCTTCCCAAGCAATTTCATCATGATTTTGTTTTTAGTGTTTTACAAAGAATCATCATGCGAGGAAAAAATAGTGAATTAATTATCGCTTGCATTGATTCTTTATACGAAACAATTTTTGTTCGCCTCCAAAAAAGTATACAGTCAATCCTGTTTTTATGCGGTAGATGCGTTCCATGAAATATCACATAAAAAAAGACATGACTTCCATACAAAAAGTGGGGATGCGTTCCATTAATTTTAAAATCCGCATAACTTTGAAACAGCAAGTTAAAATATACACTAAATCGCAAATTATGGGAAAATTAGAGGAAAAACACGTAAAAATATTAAAAAATATTCAGTCACTTTATGACAATTCTAAGTGAGTTTTAAAGCATGTGGTTCTAAATCACTCTTTTTTGAAAGTCATAGTCAGCGCATCAATTTTATAAAACTATGGTTTTTTTCTAATAGTGAAATTAGTGATCAGGGTTTGTTCAGATTTTCTTTTCCTTTAATTAATTAGTTGTGCAGTTTGTTATACCCATAAATATATTTTTTAATCTATCGTTGAAACTTGAATGTGCGTTCAGAATTTGAATCATTTAGAATGAAATGATCTTCTAATTTACTGAAAAGTTGGAGACCTTCTTGAATTATTTTTTCAGTGAAGGAACTGGAATTTCTTCTAGTTCATCATCGCCTTTCTTGACGTCATCGAAAAGGACAGATAGACAGACGGAAAGACGGACATTTTCGACTATTAAATATATAGATGAATCGCACAAAAACACAAAAATCGGAAATTTTTGGAGGGCCGGATGAAAATCTTTGGCGGCCCGTAGTTACGTGACTGCTAGTCTACCATATTGAAATATTGATTGCAGGCATGAAAAAAAAGTCTCATTTCTCAATATAGGTAATATTTAGGCTTCTCATTAGCGCAAAATAATAATAATAATTTACGCAAATGATCGAGAAACGAGCAATACCTACAAATAATATTCTTCATTTGTTGAAAACTGCTCGTTTTTATTTTGTATCCATTTTTTTGTAAATGTCTAATGCAGGGGTTGCCAAAATTTTCGAGAAACGATCCGTTGTGTGGTACAAAAATGGAATCCTATGAGAATTTTTAAAAAATCGATATTACTTATATATTAAAATCAAGGGCCGAATTGAAATCTTTAGAGAGGCGTAGTTTGGTGACTGCTGTTCTAGCGTTAGCATGTTTTTTTTTCCAAAATCCTTCGAGTTGTCATTTACAAAAAAACTCAAGCACAAAGGGTTAATTCTTGCTGTCTCATAGGGGTAATTTAAAAAGCCTTGGGAAACCAACTTAAGAATTTAATGCTGCAAGGATTTAAAAATAAATTAATTCAATGTGACCAGAATTGTTCTTAACTTTTTCGTTGCCGTAGATAATTAATAGTAATTACCTAGCAGGTCGGCTTTAATTTGCAACTATTAATTTAATTAGTTATTGACGAGATAACTCATCTTTGGCCTGTTGAGCACGAAAAAATTTACGAGATATCTCGTCTGTGGCAATCATCGGGTTAAAATATTGATATTTTTTTTAGCCATCTAAAAATGGTAAATTTTTGTGAATTGAAGGAATGTAAATCCGATTTATGGAAATAAAAGAATTTGACTGATATTGAGTGAGGTGTCATTTAGTATCCATTTCAAATTGATTTTATGGTTCATTAGGTTGAAAGATGACTCGTAGATTGACCCATGACTAACACAACTATGCACACAGTTATGATATTGTAAGAATTGTAAACTTTCAGACAATCAGCGAGGGAGATCCAACAATTTTATCTGGAAAGCTTTGGTGACAGAGACTGGGACTTGTAAGATTTTTATTTATTTAATCGTCCAAAAGATTTAAATTTTTTAGTTCATATATTTTAATATTTAGCTTAACAACCGCACGTTTATTTTAGAATTTCACCTGGCGGCCGAGCAATTTTGCGAAAAATTCGCAAAAATTGTAATTCTACTAAATTCACTATAATTTGTAAACCAATTGAGATATCATTACCAAATTTAATTTTCTAGCTTCCAGATACTTTTTAATAGAATGGAATGTATGACGTAGGACGCATATATGCGTCTGCTGGCCAGCAACCAAATTTTTCTCTTTTTTTTTCTTAGCGAGATGAATTATTTTCAGTTTCACAGTTGAGAAACAATTAATGCGGGATTATTTAACACTGTTCTTATGGGCGTATGGTCTGGACTTTGAAAAATTAATAATAGTCGCTGGTTAACAACGAATGTGAAAATGGGTCCACTGTTTTTTTGCAATCCGTTCAACTTAATTCCTGTTATTTCTTTTTAGATTCACTGCTACTGATTATTCTTATCTCAAATTTAAAATTGCATATGCCACTTACGGACCGCCGCTAATAGAAGGTGACATGAGTGACATGTCTAATGATCCTGGATACACTAAAGAACAATACACAAAAATCTTACCAATTTATGATAAAATAGTGTCTTTTGGTAAGATAACCATCAAATTGCTGTTTATCTTCAATGTTGTACACCTATTCCTCGCATTACGAGGTGGATACGTTCTAAGAGATATCTCGTAAACCGAAATCGCGTAAATCGAGACTTCGAGTTCATATAAAGTAGGGGATAGGTTCCAGAAAACCGCGCATAACGAGGCATTGTATATACACATTATCTGCATAAAAAAAAAGAATTTTATTAAGAAATAGATTTAATAGCTCGACATAAATTTATAACATTTTCATAGTTAAAAGCATAATTATATAATTGTAATTTTATGATTCCGCCTCCTCACCACTATATTCAAAATAAGAAAAATCACATTTTCTAAAGTTTTTAAATAAAAATCTTGGAGAACAAAAGCAAACAAAGAAGGCAAATCATTTTATTAAAATTATTTCTTTTACAATATTTCAATACAGAATATGAGATTTGAATCATTCAAATTTAATATTGAAATTCCACCAAGCACCTTCAGTCGAAATCTTAAATTACAGAATATGAGGTTGGATAGTTCATTAAAAAAAACCAACGTCATTATTGGAATTTTAATCAATTAATATATACTACGTATAATTGCCATACAATTTTTTAGTAAAGGCTGGGATTTCACGGACCGCTCATAATTTGCTGATTTTCTACAGCACTGCTTGGAACTTAAGACTGCTATGAACATGCGCGTTTGTGTGTTTTTTCTGACCGCGTAAAAGTGAAACCGCGTAAAATGGGTACCTCGTAAATCAAGGAATGAGTGTATATATATTTGTACATATTTGTTATGTTGATTTTATTTTTAATTCAAATTAAATGTCATACAATGTGCGTCCATTTTGACAGCTGAATGCTCATGTGTGGAGTGAATGACAGGCTTAAATCACACTTTTAAATATTGTATTGTCATCTGCTCAATTCTTAGTTGGTAAAATTAGTGGTTAATAATCTTTTTCTATTAGGTTTGTTTGAAATATAAATTGTTCAATAATTTACTAAAACATTAACATCATATAAATAATTCCTTTAAACTGAAAATCAATTATATTTACAGGTAAATATTCTGCCAATGGAACAAATATTTACATATCTGTTTTATTTGTCTGTTTGATTCCCAAAAGTGCTGAAATAAAAAATCTTGAATTTTGTGATGGAATGCAGCTGGAAAACATTAATGTCACCCCAGTATTCAAAGTGAGAAAGTGTATCAGTGCTCAAAAATTAGGTAAACATGCTGATTGCTTACTTGAAATAAATATTTGTCAATATCATTAAATAATAATACCAAGGGGATGCAATCCTTTGATTTCACATTTCAGTTCTTAATTTTGCCGATTCCAATTATTTTACCACAGAAAACACATTTAAAATATTTAGCCTTAAAATTTTTTTAGAGGTTTTTTTCATTTTATTAATGAGGATTATTCACGGCCATTACTTATTATATCATAATTATTATGCTACTTATTTTTTAAATTAATTTGATTTGTTCACGAAAATTAGTTTTCGTAGCTGTCAAATATTGCATTAAACATACTTTTAATCAGTGGCGGTTCCTGACCTAAAATCTTGGGTGGGCTAGAGAAAAGCATATTTCCACTTCACCTTATACATTAATCTACAAGCAAATTAACAAATACTACGACACTACTGCAATGCATAAATTATTATATAATAAAATCAATGCTAATGTAAGTAAGAAATATTAAAAAATTCATACGGGACCTTAAATTCGTCTCTTTTAAAGTGAAAAAACAAGTACTAACAGCAATACAGAGCTAGCTGTCAGTGAGAGTCAATACCTGTCACTTTCATACAATACATCGATATTGGTATTTGTGTTTCAATGCATAAGTATGCGTCATGGGCTAAATCAGTTCAGCCCCCAACGAAGACAGAAACTTGTTAATTTAAAACACAATCGTGTGTATTAGGTGACGTTTCCGTACATACAAATACAAAAAAAAATCTAATCGTGCTTGATTGCGCCCCAGTGTAAAGAAATATTGTCTGTGGTTACGGGCTGAACATTGCTAGCCCTTGAGTGGTGTTGCCAGAGTGACGTGACGTCGCCTCTTCCCAGTGAAGTATTTATAGGGTTATTGTTTTTTTTATGCCGGCTCAGTTTAAAATTGTAATACAAAACACAATCGGGAATATGATTGTAGGTAGACGTAACACTGTCTTATATTGACAGAGGAAAATTAAAACAAAGATATTATATTCATTTGGGAAAGGTAAGTTACGCTTATAAATTTATTTATTTTGTTCAGCGGCCGAATTGCTGTTCATTTTTATTCAGCCATCTAAAGTTTTGGGTGAAAAATGCAGGTCGGGCTTATCCCACCTAGCCCAGTACCTAGAACCGCCACTGCTTTTAATATCAGTTATCGAGGGATCAAATTTGTAAAATCCATGGATGCTTGTTTGGGAATTATCCCTTGTGCATCGTCATCTTATATTTGTGTCTTTATAGGTGGTTGTTGCATATTCTTGGATAACATTGGCCGGGAATATTCAACATGGAAGAGATACCTAGAAGAAAACAAGCTGTCCCAAGGTATTATTATTGGTCCTCGCGACGGAAGATACACCGGAACATTTATCAGTGTGAGAATCTGCACCAATATCATTTTATAATATGAATTTTAAAATAATGCTTTTACCAATCAATACACCATGGGGTTTATTGATAAGTAAACAGGAACACTGGCAGAAAATCACTCAAACACCTAACATATTTTGTTTATCATAAAAACTATCTTACCTCACATATTCAGAAAACATTTAACAAATTTTGTTATGGAAAATTGTTATGATCATATTTCATGAGATATGACTTGATATACTTATCAAACGGTTATCATCTAGGTCAGCAGTTTGAAGTTACAAAGCACTGTAAATTACAAAAAATACTATGAAAATATGCAAACATACCCTAATTATATACATATTGGTAAAAACAACATTTTGCATACAAGCACAGCTTTTTTGACGGGTTATTTTTACTATTGCTACAGACAAAAATTTTTTTTTTTTGTTTATGGGCCAATCTGGGAAGAATATTACTTGTTATTTTAACCCGTTAACAGCTACGAAAAAATATGGTTTTTTTGTCCTGTACGCTAGCAATTTTCTAAAAACTAAAAAAGGGCAACACATTGGAACTATTCACGTGATTTATGGCTTTAGATGTTCTCCGTCCCGAATAAAAGTAATCCCATGTAATTAACCATACCACAAGGCTTGTAGCGCGTATAAACGATTCCTCAATTAGGGTTGTCACACACAATTTATAATAAATACCGTTTTAGAATTAATTTTAGAACAATAAAGTTTAATGCAAAAAATAAGATATTATATCCCACAAGTCTCGAATAGTTCACACAATTAGAAATTAAATGATGCTAGGGTTGTCACAAAAAAGAATTTTATAAAATTATTGACATGATAAATAAAAATATGTTCACAAAAGTGTTTTATGGTGTTCATATAACGTACGAGATATATTAAAAAATATTTTTTTTGTGGTATGTTTCAAAACACGGCACTGCACATAAGGACACATCACATTGTTTACAAAAGAATTTTGTAGATGTTCTTTTTTTTGAAGCAGCACATACCACACAACGCTTTATATTTATATTTCTAGCAAAAGTAGATAGCTCAGAGGTGGAAGTGGGCAAAAAATCCATAAAGTGTGTGTTTGCTCCAATACGGGAATGTAATGCGACAGACTTACGCTTACGAGTGATTGTTTTCTTATGACTGAGGGTAAATGTTATAAAAATGCATTTTGAATATTGGGATAAATATCGGAACATGTTGAAAGCATTAACTACATGTAAATAACATTTCTCATAATATAACATCAAAAAAACACATGTGTGCCCTGACCCAATTTAACCTTTACAGAAAACGGCAAAAAAGTATCATGTTACCTACCATTTTTTTTTGTGATGCTTGCATCTCAGACTACCGCCCCTGCAGGGGGCGGAGATTGTAGGATTAGTCATATAAATCAATGTTGTCAATGTATGTTCAAAACGCCGCTTAGCTAGATGATTTTCTACCGTCGACTGTTTTACCATGAAGAAATATTAACGTATTTGTACAAAGACATCAGCAATTCGACAACCCCTGCCACCTGTACGATTTTTGTCGATTTTTTCTTAAGAATTCAAGAATAATTTATATTTATTCAATTGGTTTGAAACCTATACACATGCAAAATAATATTTACGCATATGTTATGATTATTTATCAAAAGTTGTGACAGCCCTTACGACCTCTATTCACTTTTTGTTGAATTTCTCTTACGAAAACTGTCAAAACGAAAACTTTATATTCATTTTGTGAGTGGTTAAGAGATGTCGGACCCTTATTCAATGACGCGAGCTGAAAAAAATATTTATTGACGCCGTAATAATGAGAACACACCGGTGGGACTATAGCGTGTGGGGTTAGTAGGTATGCGACACACCGGTGGGTCGTTAGCGTTTAACTGGTTAAGTAGTAAATATTTTTTTAGAATATTGAAACGTACAGTTTAAAGTTAAATTAAAAAAAATCATTATTACTCTTAAATAATTTTCTAGAACCTATTACTTCTTATTCGAGCCTAAATCTTTTTTGGTTTCATCTGTGGGCACGTGGTGCTCTACTGTCTTTGATTCCAGGAAGGAAATCGAGTCTAAATGAAATTATATGACTACCGATTTGTTTACAAATTATACTAATGACATTAATTTTCTTACTGAATTCTTTTGTTCATTTGCAACAAATGGTAAAAATAATGTGACTGCCAAAAATCACTGATGGATGTGTGTAGTGTCCACTTCCGAAGAAATAATAATAATTTAATAAAATATGTGGGAATGGCAATAGACAATAGATGACAAAATACTTACACTAATCTAAGAGTAAAGAACCACTAGGCTAGATCAGGGGTCGGCAGACCACAATTCACGAGCTATGCTCTCTTTGCATAGGCGATAGTGGCTCTTCAGACATCACGAACTTGAACTTATCACATTTTTACTCTGAAAATCCATATCCATATTGCATAATTATGGCTTTCTGATACTTAAACTATCCTTCTTCCTTGACAACTTAGCTCTTCTCACTTGAAACTCTGCCAACCCCTGCTCTAGCTAAAGATTTAATGTGGCCGTTTTCATATTATGTAAGGCTTGAGTTATTTTTACAAGTGATGAAAGTCATTCATAGGAAATCTGTGGCTATTAATCAATCCTCTCTTTACTAAAGGAAGTTATCATTGGTTTCAATTTTGCAGAGTGACAACATAGAGGTGGATTTAGAAATCGTAATGTCACCAGCCTGCTCATTACTGGCTAGAGCAAGGGTCGTCGGTGATGTGGCAGGAACTGCAGTATCAATCGGTGCAGTGGGCGTCTTGGGTTTCTCATTGTTTGCACCTGTGGCGGCAGGTATAGCCATCACTACTGGCATTGCTTCACTCGTCACCGGAGCGTACGGGGCGGCTTCCTCTGGAGCCACTCTGATTGATCGAAATCAACATGGCCAGGTTACTTCTAATACACCATATTTTATTATCAATGTATTTGATATTCTTTTTTCTCAGTCCTCTATTAGCTGGAATTTGAATGCTTTATCACTGACATGTTATCATTCACTCAATTCCACTTTTATTAATAACTTTCTATAGAAATTACGAGGTGGCACTGCCAACAATTGTCAAGTGTGTGTGTGTGTCTGTGTGCTGTACTGGGCTGTGCATACGTTTGGCATTGCAGGCATATCAACCCATAATAGACAAAAAATCGTAACTGACAATTTATAAATTTCACAGGTATTTTTAAAATTATTCTCGATAAAGGAATTCCTTAAATGCGGTTAGTAGATAGTAATATATGGTCAATGCCTATCCTGATATTATACTGGCTACTTTCAGTTCTCTAGATCAGCGATTCTCAACCGGAGTAATCTCAACGATAATAAGTCAAAACGCTAAAATTCACAGGCCTTTAAAAATATCAGGCAAATGAGATATCGTTCTAAAATTTTTGTCACGGACGCCCTAGGCGATATTGAACAATTATCGGTTTAAAACGCAATCTACCTAATTGTGACGCTTAAGATCTTTTGCTGATAATGGGTCAATATATTTTACTAACAAAAGTTCTGATTCTGAATCTCATTTAATATTAATTTGTAGATTTTAATTTATATGTATGATATATATTGCAGACCATCAGTCTGTCTGATCCGGAGGCAAGAGGATGTTGGATAAATATTGGTGCAGGTGCGACAGGCATTATGGCCGGAGCTGGCTCAAAACTTCTTTCTGATGCTGCACGTAATGGGGTTGTAATTGGAAGGGTGAGTACATGTTAGGTTTCTGAGAATCAATTTGGGTCCTTTTCAAGTCAAGTGCTTTTGGATACACAATATAGTTTAAGATTTCGACTGAAGGTGCTTGGTGGAATTTCAATATTAAATTTGAACAATTCAAATTTAAAACAATATAGGAGTGATAAAAAAAAACTCACTGCTTCTCCAGAACACCGAGAATTGCTTTGATGTAAAGCTAGCCCCATTGTTAGCGTATTGGCAGTCCACCGCTGGCTCTTTTAATTCAGAAACCTTTGCGAGCTTCCACACAACGACTTACCAAAGTGTTATCGCAATCGGATAGGAACGGTATAGGAACGCATTAAGATCAAACACACAAATATTCATTTATTCAACATGAAAGAATTTAATTTAAGATTAAGTTTTATACACCTTTTTATGCCACAATGAACCCATAAACTTCATAATGGTATTTTCTAAACTTCTCTTCAAACAAGCTAAAATTATATACTATGTTCACTCACTATTCCATTTATGATGCTGTATTTTATAATTTTATCGGGATTATAATCATGAAACGCATGTGGTAAAATCTCTTTGTCAAGTGAAAAGTTTTCTTCTGGGTCACTTACAGTTAGTTTTAAATATGTTAAATATGACCCCTTTTACCTTATTATGCCTGTAAAGTTTGGAGAATAATTGGAACTGTCTAACTGAACTGTGTAAATTTCATGGACCAATCCCTACTCGCTTTTTTTCCACTCCCGGACGTCGCTTGACAATATTATTTTGTCCAAACTGAAAATTTATGCGATTTATATATTATTTTTTTATTATTCAAATGACTGTTCTATGTAGGTTTTATACAATAAATTAAAAAACAAAAATTGATCTAAAAAATATTTAAAACATTATTTGTGACCCTTATTTGAAGCCAATATCTATCTATGATCCTTGCAATCACAACATCAGCATTAAATTTTGTAATTATTTTGCAGGGATTGATACTAACCCATGATGCAGCCGTATTAGCGGCCTTGATCTCAGGAAGTGCCGGATTCATTAATAGTCTTATAACTTTGATTACAAGGGTAAGCTCTGAATATAATTAATACAAGAATACCGTCAAACCCTAATGCAGGATGTAATGGTGGGAAGGTGTCGCACGCACAACCTAAAACACAGTTATTTTTAGATACACGCAACCTTTTCTCTTCCCGACATCAAATTATGTTTTGATTATTGCTAAAAATTAAGACAATTTCATTTAAAAATTTTCTTCTAATTTTTACTCAACACTCTTTCTACACATTTAAGTCTAGTTTTGATTAAATATGAAATAATATTAGGTTTATGCTCATTTTTTATCTTATCTTTATTATTGAAAGACATCCACAGGGGTTAGGGCCTTCAATCTCGGGATCCCATACTATTTTGTGATCCCAAAATCCTGGGATTGTGATACTACTAATTTCAGGATTGAGAAAAATTGAGAAAGCTCTTGCGTCTCACGTCTTTTCATTTTGGGAATCCATAAATTCCTTGGCTTATGGGTTTAGAAATGTTTGGAAGAGTTAAAAAACAGGTCTCGTATCGTTTCATTTTAGGAATTCCGTAAATTCCTGGGATTCTGGAAAAAAATATTCTGGGAAGAGTAAAAAAACGTTTATTTTGGGAATTCTATTAATTTTTTTGACATTATCTTTTTGAAAAATCCCAGGATTTCAAAATCGCCGAGCGAAAATTTCTCAATCCCGAATCCCGAATTTTATGTTGAATGTTCATTTGGAAAAATTGTCAATCCTGATATCCCGGGATCACAAACAGGGTCTGGGATTGGATGCCCTAGCAGCGGTCCTGTTTTTGAATTCATACCTGAAAATGTGTTCAATTTGTATAAAGTTTATTAGAGCGAAGGGTATGATTTTTTTTGATTATTTCAGTACCAAGACACGGGGGAAACACCGAGTAAATTGGAATTGTTTCAAATGGCATCGTCTGTATTGTTCCTCACTAACTCTTTGATGAATAATCGAATGGCTTCTACCATAATAACAGAATCACAAAATGGAGCCATAGTGAACTACCGTACTACACTTCGTAGTGGCCGTCACAGGTAAAACACTTATTTGGTTTTATTTATCTCATACATAGAAGTTTCGTTTTAAAACCTTCAATTCAAATGGAGGTTATGAAAAAAATACCCTTTTCCGTAATTGAGGCCATGTTTACTTTCATTTCTTGTTTTGCGAAATATGATGCACGAAAAATATTTTTTCACTTTAAATAAACCTATTCGTCATAATTGTTATTCAATAAAAAGTTAAGACATTGAAACAATTGAATCTTGACAAAAATAACTGAGCATAGCCTTATCCTCATTTTATTTGCTGTCAAAATAATTGTCGTGTTTCTTTATATTGCTTATTTTGTTCATTTAGTAATTCAAACTGCTCAAAATAAGTGTTATATATGCGGGAATTGTATATTTCAACATGATGTGTTTCAATACAGTTTTAAATCCTTCAAGTTCGGCAACCCGAATTGATTTTCAGTCCCAGGGACAGAACATATTTTTTTTACTGAGACGGCGGTAAAGTTCAAATCAATATTATCTATATATATATATATTATATAGATCAATATAATATATATTATGACACTGAAAGCTACTGCAATGTTGTTATTTCGGTTCAATGAATAACATAATTAGCTTGAACACACTAATTAAAAGATAAATGGATTGATTTGATTGAATCTAATCTATAGCAGGGGGGCAAACTTTTCAGATGAAGAGCTAAACTCAGGTATTCAAAATGAGCGGCGGGCTGCAAGTAAAATGCCATTTTTATATGTACATTATTTAATATGAAAAAAAAATGTAATGAGAAGAATGTAACTGTTTTACGTCTTTTATTGATAATTTTTAACATCCATCGAATATTGAAATGCATTGGAAAAAAATCCACATTGTCTTGAAAGATTTTTATTTCAATTCATTCTCTTCTCACTCTTTATTTTTTTTTCCTCCACTTTTATGAGTTTTATTTATTTAAAATAGTTTTTTTTTAGATTTCAAAGTAAGAAAAAAGTCCATAATTAAAAGTAATAAAGAGATTATAATAAGAAACATTCAATATCTATTAATTAAATTAGGATTATGTACACGGCGCGTTGCCAAAAAACTACTCTTGACCGCGAGAATGAAATGCCGTGATCGAGGTAAGAAAAAAAAAATCCACTCAAAATTAATGGGACGATGTCATATTCTCTGATCCAAGTCCAAGTGTAACGTGGTCAGCGCTAATGGCAAAGTGGTAGGTTGACGAAAGTGAAAACATAAAAACAGTAAATATTGCATACTTCCAGAGATCAAACATTCGAAAACATGTAATGGTCTGGGGTGCCATCACCAGAGAAGGGGTTGCCAAAAAATTTATGTTCGATGGAACAGTAAATGCCCAAAATTACAAATTTTACATTTTTGAAGTTTTACCAAAATTGGAGGAGTTTTTATCCTTCATAGTACGGACAGTATTCCAGGATGATTCCGCTTTTTGTCATCGTGCCAAATCTATCACTTCATGATTTTTTCTGGCCTTCAAACAATTTATTTTACAAATAAATGTGGTAAATTATATTTTCATCTGTTATTTGGGCGACGAATTACCACGAAAATCTTGGACACACTAAGTGAGAAATTTTATATTTATTGGAATAAAAATCTTTAAGAAAAACATGGATTTTTTAAAATGTATTTTAAGATTCCCTGGATGAAGTTGATGAAAAAAATAATCGCATGTTTAAATTAAAAATTATTTAATGAATACAACAATTTGTTATTTCTACTACCTGGGCTATTATTAGTTCATTATTAGTTGTTAAAAATTGTGTCAAAGGTAAAACTATTTATATTTGAGATATGGATACATGCTTAGACATATTTATTATAATATTTATAAATATATAATTCATTTGAGTTCTTTAAAGACATTTTTAAATACAAAACTTTCGTAAGGTTCGCGAAATATTATATTTATTATTATATTTATTATCAATCTTAAAAAGACGTTAAAAGATAAAAACGTGAATCTTTTTACCAAAAATAAAATATTGCTCGCAGGCTGCAAAAAAATACGCATGGTTTGCCCGTGCCTGGTCTATAGTAATCTAGTTATATGAAAGAAATCAGTTGACTGTTACTCTTATGGTGAAAGATAAAGCAGGGCATTGCTTTCACGTCTGTCTCTGGGAGTGGTTTTTAATCAGCTTCCACTGCAAATAAGTCGGGTTTAAAAGGTTAAAAACAATATTCACTCACTGCTAATTAATTGAATTTTATTGAAAATTATTTTGACCACAGAAAAATGTTCGATAAGATGGTTGCCGAGACTCGTCGCACGCAAGGTGTTGCTCAAGGGAACTCGGAAGTTATCCAAGGAATCAATCGCATAACCAACAAGGATCAGTTCTTCCAGGGGGCGCTTCGCATCAATAAAGATCTCAATGAGCATAATGTGAAAATATCAATTGATAAAAGCGGACAGGCACTTCTCAATGCGGAACATGCAATAAATCCTGAAACATTTGCAGCTTCCCCCACCACCGACAAGGTTTTCATAAAAGCCTTTCTTAAAAATATTGGTGAGTCCAAAATTACGGCGCAAAATGTGTCTGTCAATTTAGGTATGGATGTCAATCCTAACTGTATGAACCCGATGTATATCAAAGAAGCGGTGAGTTTTGCGATCAGCACCGCAAAGTTGATCGATTCATTCCCAGAATTCTCCGGTTCCAACGAAGAAATACTTGAGGCTATAGCTAGACGTCTGAGTGGCTTTACTGAAAAGGCTTATCAATATTTTGTCAAGATTGTTGAAGAAATTTTCAGCACCATTACCATAACTGTATGGGAGAGAGTGCGCGCCTTGGGTGTACGAGATACAGAGCTGTTCGAAAAGCTTGTTCGTTATGTTCTCGATGAATTGCAACGGCGAGCTCTAGATGAAAAACATATCCCTGATATATTGAAAAAGTTTTTTGTCGATGGTCATATCTCTTATGAAAAAATTCAAGAATTATTCAATGGATTTCAAAATGTAATTAATTCTGAATACAGGAAAATTGGCTACAGAGAAGTGAAATGTGAATTATGTAAAGGAATTCGTTTTTCTGATTAGTGATGTTGCAGCTCTTTACACCAAATGTCTCATTTATTCAATTATTTTAAACCAATATGTATTTTTATTTAAACATGAAAAAACACTTATTCATGGATTCCGTACCAAAATCAATCCGCTACCTGTTTGTATAAGGCCAAATAACCTGCAACCTCCATACTTAATATTTTCAATACCATAATTTTCAATACGATAGCAAATGAAAATGCATTTATTAACATTTATAATTAATTTGAATATCAGAGCAAAGATTATATAATAAATAATGCAAATTACAATCATAACGTAATATTGCATATAACTATTGTAGTCGATGGCCTCGCTAAAACCCATCCCCAAGGGGGTCGCGATCCATACATTGGGAACCTGTGCACTGATGAATCCTAAAATAGGTCAGAAACTTAAGTTTTCTTTTGAATTCACACTGAAATTTCCAGTGCCTTACAGAATTTGAGTACATAAATTGTTTTTGCAACCAACATTAACTACATGTTTATTGAAACTTATACATGTCAATTGATAATTTAGTCAAATAATGTTGTTTTATTAATTAATAAGCCAAATCTTAAAAATATTTTGTTATAATTGGATTAAGGTATTAGTTCTTTAAAAATGTTTATTTAAAATTAAAGTTAAGTAATTAATTCAATCTATGGATTCTATGGTGCTATAAATTAAGTTTACATTTTTTAACTATTTATTATATTTAAGCTTAGAAAATGTTATGTCAATTTTAAGGTTGTATACAATATGTGCTTAAACATAACTGCAATTCGAGGTCATTCTGGAAACTTTCTTGGGACCTATTTCCTCAGAATATATTTTTTAGACTTGTCCTTACTTTTACGTGATGTAAATCACTGTCAATGTTTTTTTTTTACTATTCATTAATTTTAGTTCAGCTGACCCTTAAAAACTTGTATACTTGAAATGGATATTAAATATCAGGTTTTATATCAAAATTGTATTCAATTAACACAGTGAGTCACTGAAATATTTTTTTCTCAGATCCAATGAAGTGACAGATTCAGCTCTCCACGTGACTAAATTTATTAAAGACCAAATTCTTTTTCTTTATGAAAAACAATTCTGTTGATGTTTTGTATATACATAATATATTTTTAGACTTGTCGGTGCCTGTCGTTTTCTTTTGAAAACTGTCTTATTTTTAAATCACGTATCTAAAAAAAATATTAACCAATCTACAGTATTTTTAATTAAAAAAATACGATTAAGGGCACAGGTGTATTTATATATAAGAGTTAAATTATTTTTTTATGAATCTCGAGTCATTTGAATGAAATCGATAAACATTCATTATTATTAATGGACTAAAATCAGCACAGGGTCTCGTTGCGAATGGTTTTGATGTGCGCGCTGTGCACGTCATACAGACTTGAAGGGTAAAAGATAGACGAAAAACATTCTAGTTTTGCAAATGATGTTTTGAAATAAAATGAATAAATAAATTAGCAGCTGCACATTGGATTAAATGCTCCTCTGACATTTTTTTTTTCGAGCAAGACTTAATTTTGTTTCTTTGAAATATTATTACATTTTCATCGTACAACAGCCACATTCGCATTCAAAGTCATCTTTACAGTTTCAATGTTAATATTCAATTAATGCACCAATTAGACAAATAGTTCAGTATAAAAATGCCCTCTAAGAGAGTTTTTAAGTTGAGTTGACTTCAATTTTATTATTTTCGGATATCTAGGTTTTGCAATAACTCCACATTCGAAGGATTATGGTAAACAGTAAATACAAAATGCACCTCAAATTATGTGTATCCTACATGTGCCTTACTTGATTTAATAGACTTATACTGAATTTAAAAAATATATAATACAGTAGAACCTAGATTATCCGGATTTTCGATTATCCGGATTGTTTTCCGGAACAATTTTTTTATGTATTTGCTCATTTTCTCGTGGCAAATTGATTCCACTGTTGTTTACATATGTGATGGAGTGCATACCATTTTGTTCGTTGTTTAGCGTTGTTTGAAATCGTAGAAATCTTCCGGTTGAATATTACCATCAGAAAAAAACCAGGATGAATGGTGAAATTTTTAAACGTTGGTATGAAAAACAAATCATTCCAAAAGTAAAAAATATCAAAACTGCATAGATAAAAGAGGAAAAACATTATTATTACTAGATAATCCATCATCTCACCTATCAATAGAATGTTTAAACCAGATCGATGAAATGTTTACGTTAAATTTTCTTAGAGTTGGAATTTCTTAAATTTGTCAACAGTGCGAAAATCATGGAACAAATTCTTGAAAAGACTATTAGAAAGTTCAAGTAACACACTAGAAATTGTTATAAAAGACAATATAGAAGCAATAGCATACATTTCAATATGTACTGAATGTGTCGAAGAATATGTTACCAAGTGGCTAAAGTTTGATGCCACTTGATGATCTTGGATTTCAAATTTTGAATGATGTGAAAATAATTAGGAAAATATTTGTCACAACAAGATCAAGAAGACAAAGAAGAGATATGCAAAGAAAGGGATATTGGTCCTGCTCATTCTAAGGATTTTCAGTACTTGGATGTCGCCATGAAGTGGTTTGAGAGCCAAGAAGAGTGTATCTCAAGCATTGGCGGATCCAAGGGGGGGGGGGGGGTTTCATGGGGGCCATGGGGGCCATGGCCCCCTCCTTGAGAGAATTTATTTTCCATTTTTATAATTTATTAATACTTTATTTTGAAATGGGCTCTTTAATTGTTTAGTTTACTATGTTTTATAGAATACATACTTACTTAATTATGTATTGACTATTTTTATATACACCCAATCTTTTTTTATGCGATACATTGGACGAAGGTGGCGTGCAAAAAAACCTCACTTTCATATGACGGTGCCGTCCAAAAAAATGCGTAATTTCAAAATCGCGCAAAAAAAACGCATAAAAAAAGGCTTTCATCTATTTTTTAGTGTATTATTTATGTATCATGCTTATTTTCAAATTGAATGGCCCCCTCCTGGGACAATTTCTGGATCCGCCACTGATCTCAGGATAACTTATATGTCTTAAAAGTATTCGCGATTTGGCAGCTTCAAATAGAACAGCAAGCTTATTTAAGCAAAAATCAATAAATGAATTTCTTGATAAAAAATAATTTAATACTAAAGCTTTATGGTAATCTAGACAAATAAAAATTATTTACCCTGATCGTACATGTCTTTCCGTGTAAATTATGATTTTTTCGATTATCTGGATTTTTCCTTATCCGGACTACCTTCATCCCCAATTAGTCCAGATAATCGAGGTTCTACTGTATAGCACATTTGTGGTGCATCTTAAAAATCAAATTATAATGTGATAACATCGAGTGTGATGATTTTTACTATGATATAGAAACGAAACATAATATCATCAATATTGATAATTTTATTTTGAAAAATTGTTTCTAAGCAGACCAAAAACTTGACTTAACACGATGTGATATAAATTGTGATTAGATGGAGTTATGCAGGCATGGTCAAGCCCAATATTTTATTAAATGCTCTATTTCTGTAACCTTCTTATTTTATTCTTTATGTATAGTATAGTATCTTAGTATCTGTCCTTTTTTTAAATTGTTTTTTTAACGCATAATAAATTTGAGAAAAATATTATCTGGGATACATCCTACACCGCTTCAAACAATTTACTTTATTCTCATGTATGGTAAATATCAGGTTACTTTGATATGAATAACAATGAATGTAAAAAAAACACATTCTGTTAAATCTGTTCCATATTCTTTTATTACTGGAAAAATTAATTGTATCCTACATATTTTAATTTAATTTCTCTGTAATTATTATCAGTAGTGATATTCAACTGAGGCTTATTGTACTAACACTAAACAAAATTAAAATAAATGTATTTTTAAATGAAAATTATACTTATAAATAAGAAAAATGAAAATATCTAACAAATACACTGTGATAATAGCAACCCATAGATAAGCACTCCTTCCGTAAGCATTATTTTTCTTGAGGATTATAAAAAGAATGAACAATCATATCACCACCATTGATAGATCATTTGAAACTTAACAGATTAAAACTTTCAATTAGAACTATTTTCATAATGTACGTTTCCATAAAAATCTTGGTCGAACACGACCCGGGTTTCACCTCTTGGCATCTTCCGTTGATACTCTCACTGAGTAACACCGGAAGATGCCGAGAGGCGAAACCCAGGACGTGTTCGACCAAGATTTTTATGGAAACGTACATTATGAAAATAATTGTAATTTAAAGTTAAATTTCCATCAAGCACCTTCAGTCGAAATTCTAAATTAGATTAAAACATTTTTTTTTCTTTATTACATGGCTTACTATCTGAACATTATTCAGACAAAGTAGAATGGAAATTGGGAGATGATTGCTATTGCTTTATTTTAAATGTGATATAAAGAAACACAATCAATCTTAAATTATATTCACCATGATTTCACTTTTTATCGATAATGTTATCAATTTAGGTTACAAGCTGTAGATTTTTAGTATTTTGGGTGGAGGAGAAGCTGTTTAACAGTTGACTCTTGACTCTAATTTTTTTATTCTTAACGAGAATCTATTTTCAAGAGCATATTGATGACATTAAACATATGACAAAACAATTTTAAACAATTACTCGGCTTTGATTGTACAGTAAAACCCCCATTTACACTAAAGTTGGGACAGTGTAATTCGGGGTAGTGTGATTGGGGGAGTGAGTCTCATACAAAATTAGGGATTTGGATTTTTCCACAAAAAATGCAAAACTAAGATTTTGTCAACACTACATATGGCCATAATTATATGCTTCACTGTTTATGGTTTTTTTAATGGAATTTTGGCTTATCCATATGTTTAAATCATTAATAATTCCAAAATTCAAAGTTTTTTTTTTCTAATATTTGAAACCATAAAAAATAAACCCATATCGATATATCATTACTGAAAATTTAACAATTCCAGCTATTTCATTCTTGGTATGAAACTAGTCAAAGAAGCTATTTTATAAGAAAGCTGTTCGGGTACATATATGAAGATCTTAAAGATTTTTTAAATTCACACCAGTGTAAAGTATTTTTATCACAGATACAATACATTGAAACATTTTAAATAAAAAGGATTGTTTTGAAAATGTTTCAATGCCTTTAAAATTAGGTGAATTAATCCTACGATAATGAGCCCTCAAGAAGTTAAGTGAGCCAAGTAGTAAAATGGTAAACTTTTCTATTGCACTTAAAATATAATCACGTCTTTACTTGGTGTTATAGTGGATTGCATACTTTTATTTAAAGAAGATACCACTATTGCAGTGTGTATTTACTGATGTCACTTCACTTTTACGTTACTTTGAGACGTTTAGGATATTGTAACGCATCTAATTCATTTTTCCTAAAATACCACTTGACTCACTTCACCTCTCATGGGCTATTGCATCTGTTTCATTTTAGCCACTAAACTGCACTTTTACCATTATTATTTGAATAATAAATTTTTAATCAAACAGTGTTTTTTTTATTTATTTTGAATAATAATGTTCACTTGCAGCTTTGATACATTTCTGAGTGAGAAAATGAATTTTTATTACAGGAAGATAGTACTCAACAGGTTTCCAACAACATTTTAAGATTCTAAATGTCTGTATTCATAAATCTTATATGTTTATAAAACATCATTATTACACTAATAATGTCTGCTGGTACTATTGATTCCTCTGTTTAAATTGCGCTGTAACTAATTCCAGTGTTGTCATTCCAGCGTGCATATATTATTTTTGACGATTATTTTGAAAATCTCATTACGTAATTTTGTTTACGTCGTCTGTATACTCAAAAAGTAAGAGTATTTTAGACCGTTCAAAATAAGTGCTGTGTACACGGGAATAGCACCGCAGGAGGTAAAAGGTTAGCTACCTCACCTGTCTTTTGGGTAAGAAAAGCACATCCTTAAGGATGTTCTTAGGTATGTGTCTGTTTACAGACAACTGATTTGAACCAAACTGTAAATATCGAAAGTGTTGAGTTTATCATCTTTATTATGATACCACCACTGTAGAAGGCTTGGTCATCCAACACTATCAAACAATAACCGAAGATAAAAATTAACATGATTCAATGAGTACACAAAGTACTGAAGAGGATTGTCATGCAACTAAGATGATGTTGACTTTGTTAACAAACTAGATGATTTTTGGCTGGGTGAAATATGTAGGAGAGGACAAATGAAAAATTGCTAATTTGTGTAGTCATAGATTATTCTTAAGTCAGGAACATAATTCATCAGGGAGTGGTAATATTTATGTCATTAACCATTTCCCAAGCAATTTTTCTTCTTGAGGGCTCATATATTCTATAAAGCCCATATAATATTCTAAATTCAGTTTTAATAATTTGAAGCAGAGGGCTTCTAAATATAATTGCGCCTGGGGCCTCCCAATTGCTTAATCAGTTGTTACCTTTATGTTAACACACACCGTTTAGGTACTATTTTAGATTTTATTTTTACGATTAATGCAGTGGCGGTTCGTGACCTAAATTTTTGAGTGGACTAAAAAAAAGTTTAGCATTGGATACAATCTACATAATTGTGAAAGATTCCACTTCACAATTAGCCGTGACCTGCAGCCAGTAGCGTAGCAAGAGGTGTTTGGCAGGGGCGGACCGCCCCAGGCGGCACATTTTTGGGGGCGGCATTTTCAAAGATAAATACAATGTTTTTCCAGATATCATATTTATACATAAATGACATTAAGCCACCTGTAATAAAAGCTTCTAGTTCGTAGTTAAAAAATAGTAGAAGTGATCAAAAACAAAAATAGAGGAAATATTGGGGGTGGCAAGACCCCTTCCTACGACACTGCCTCCAGCTCTTTTAAAATTGTCAACCTTCGAAATTTTTTTTTTAGAATAAAAATATAAATGTTTCTAGAAAATTATTGAATTTAACTCGATAGCTAACAAAAACAAGATATCTCGTAAAAAAATTCGTGCTCAACACGCCAGAGACGAGCTATCTCGTCAATAACTAATTCAATAATTAATTGAAAATTATAAATAGCGTGCTAGGTTATGAACTACGTTTTTTTACGGCAGACAAAAGGTTTTCATTGCTGTAAACAATTTATAGTCCAACGAATATAAAATTAGCTTTTATTTTACAAAAAAAAAACACATTTCTTTTTGAATTATATTATTATAAAAATAACACGTATAAATACTTCACGCAAAGGTTTTTATGTGAACAAGTAGGTACTTGCCGCCCGAGCCCATTATATTCTTTATACCAGCGGTCGGCAAAGTGTGGTCCGCGAGAAAATTTTGATAGTCCGCAGAGACTATTTTATGAACGTGGTGAATTTTTAGACGCATTTGATTATTTTTATTTCAATATGTAATTTTTAACACAAAAGTTCACCGCTGGATTAAAATTGTGAATTTAGTGGTCCGTGAGCCCAAAAAGTTTGCCTACCGCTGCTTTATACGGCCCGATAGAGAAAATAGGTTGTGCATGCTTGTGATTCCTGACTTAACCCAACGAAATTTTTATAATCACGGTCTTAAATCGAAAAGAAATACTCACCTTTCTTTGTTTATTTTGACCAAAAAAATGTTTTTACTGACCATCCGTTTAATAAAATACTGACTAATTAAAATAGTATAATGTACATGTAAGTCATGCTATAGCTATCATAGAGTAATAACGTTATGTTATTTGTCTATTATTATGACATTTGACATCTTGACAAGATAAAAAGTGTCATCGAGAATTTTATTCGTGTTTTTATACTTTATTTTCTATCGCTTCTTTTCGATTACATAACGTTCGTATCTGTTTTTAAAGTTTTTATAGTAAGTTAAATTACTTGATATTATGACAGCCGACACTGTCAGTGAATTCGACATAATGGGAGGCCTAAAGTTAGTATTGTGTCAGATGGAAGAAGCGATCAAAAGAAGAAACTCAGTACGTACAGACTTATTAACCAGAATCCAGTGTACTTTTGTTGTTTTGTTTAATCCATGTTTACGATGTGGGACATGGTCTCATAATGGAGATAACTCAGAAGTTTTTCTAGGAGAACTGCTTGTTACTTATTGGCATAACTTTTCTATTTTCGATGAAATTAGGGATATAAAGATTGGGACTAGTGGTTATCTAATTGCTCTAGCTGAGCCGTTATTTTAGTATTGCGAGGGTAGGAGGGATTTTCGATTGGATTCGAAATCACAAACATCCTTGAAATTGAAAAAAAATGTTGTTCCTGCTGGGACTTGAACTCGTGATGTCCATCACGGAAGCCGACGACGTTAACCACTTCACCACGGACCCGATATACTCTTGTAGTTTTGTAAGATGAATAATTAACATCTTTTAACTGCAATAAAAGTGAATATAGTTAATGACACAACAATTACTTAAAAGAAAACTTTTATGGAAATTTTAGATAAATTAAAATGCTAGTGGTTGATGGATGTCTAAAATATAACTAGATATTTTTAACTATTTTCAATTCCTGTAGCACTGTTTTCTAAGCATTAAACAAATCACATAATATTTTTCATCAAATTGAAAAAAAAAATACATGTCAATATTCTGATTTTAAAACCAGCTTACATTTCCTAGGATATTTTTAGGGTAGATGGCTTACTAATAGTCGTTAATGGCTGATTATTGATATGGAATGCTTTCGCTGTACTATCCATGTTTGATTCCTCAGCTGGGCATGATGTGCAATATGTAAAAAAAAATGATACTTCTTGAATATATGGTCAAAGTGTGACAAGCTGAAAAGGAATTCAAATGAATAATAAATGTTAAAATTCGTGACAATTCTTATGCTCCTTGTTGGAAGTGTTCATTGTTAAATTTAAATTTTCATTTATTTCTTCATTTGTGTGTATAATTTATTATTTTTCTTCTCAAGATTTTACCCCAGATCATACCGCGACTGGTCTGTGTATCTAAAACGAAGCCAACCCCTGCCATAATCGAGGCATATAACGCTGGGCAGAGACATTTTGGTGAAAATTATGCAAATGAGCTAATAGAAAAATCTAATAGTGAAGATATACTAGAACATTGCAAGGACATAAAATGGCATTTCATCGGACATCTTCAAACAAATAAAGTCAACAAAGTACTGGCATCACCTGGATTGTTCATGGTCGAGACGATTCATTCGATAAAACTGGCAGACAATATAAATAAACAGTGGTCAAAAAAGTCTTCTGAGGGCAAGCTAAATGTTATGGTGCAGGTTAACACAAGTGGAGAAGATGGTTAGTATTTTCATTGTATTTTAATTAGAATAATATGAGCGTCATATGTAGAAGATGCACTGAATCTTTGATCCATCTTTACTCGATCAATCCTACACCAGAGGAATGTTCCCTTTTAGACAAGAGGCTAGCAGCGCAGGAAATGCAATGGCTTTGCGAGCCAATCCATATATGGTGTTTTTTTGTTTTGATTTGCATAATAAAAAATATTATCATTTGATAATTTTATAAATAACTGTATTAAATAAAACATAAGAAATAACAGAATTCATTTTTTTTTTTTTGTTTTAATGAATAAAGTTATTCACATATTTTATAAATTTATTCAAAATTTTCTAGTTATTGTTTCTTACAATTCTTTTTTATATTATAAGATACTTCGTAGATAAGAATTTTATTACAAAAATAAATAAATTATTGGGAAGCATCTTAGTTATCTATCATTTAGTTCAAATTTAAAACTATACTTAAATATTTTATAAAATAAAAGTGCAATTCTTTGACATTGTAGTTAAGTTGTTGGATGTTAACAATCTGTACTTTTATCTAGTCTCCTACATAATTTTTTCATGTTTTTTTGCAATGTGGGCAACTGTCCATGTAAATAACCCTTTTCAGAAAAAAATAAGGCTATATTGATTATTTGACAGATTATTTTGATTTCAAATCATATTTTAAATAAAATTTAGAATTTAATAATTCAATATTTGTCCTTTTATTTAAGCAAAGAGCGGAGTGGAGCCGTCAGATGTTTCAACACTAACAACACATATTATTGAAAAGTGTGAAAACCTTTTATTCAAAGGATTGATGACTATAGGTCAATATGGCTACGATTGTAGTCAAGGCCCAAATCCAGATTTTTTAAGCCTTGTAAAATGTCGTGAAAATGTATGCAGTGAACTAAATTTGAACATTGTAGATGTTGAATTATCAATGGGAATGTCAACTGATTTTGGACATGCGGTATGAATGGAAAAATATATTTATTACTTAGTCATTCTGTACATTTGTGAAGTAAATTTTTTTTTCTTTGATAATTGGAAAATGATTTTTAAAAATTTACATACCCACGTATTTGTCGGATATTCTTATGTCGGAGATGTTTTTATGTATTCATAGTTTTTAAAAATTTCAGATTGAATTAGGTGCCACCAATGTCAGAGTTGGATCGACCATATTTGGAACCCGAACAAAAAAGGATTAATAGAAATTTTACTATTTCGGATTTTGAATGGGTACAATTTGAAGATTCTGCCTGCTTCATCACCATACACTTCAAAACTATCACGATACCATGATTTTCGATAAATACCTGTATATTTAAAACAGGTGTATTTGGATCAGCTGGCGGCAGTATTTAATATTTAAGTTTTGCTGTTATAAATATGAGCTGGTCATTTCCATAACACAATAACTTACAAATTGTTTATTGAGGGTAACTCTATCACTCTCTTTAATGATGGCTGCAATGTAAATATGAAACTCAATTTTATTACGTTTATATGGAAACACTTTACATGAAGTATACACTGAACTCCCTTTTTACACAATTTCGAAATAGCACGGTGGAAAGGTCCGTCTATTGTCTCATAGTGACAGTGAATAAATTTTAAATAAAGTTAAGATACAATATGCAATAATGAATTTTATTTTTTCAAATCCTAACTTGATTTTTATACTAATATTTATTGTAGTATATTATTTTCACGGTATCGCGCGGAATGTATCTACCATGTAAATGGGGAGTTCAGTGTATTACTAAAAAAAGACAGCTCTACAGATTTTATCTCCAGTTAGAATTGCTTTCTGTCAGTTATGGGGTTTTCGATATGTCCAGTGCAATTATTGAATCTGTACTATTGTTATTCTAAAAGTAACTTAAATAATAAAAACAATGTTTTCTCATGCTCGTTTAGTTTATTTTTATTTTTTAAATAATATGAAATAGTTCAAAATTTGAATAACTTTTTAACTATTCATTTTACGCGTGTAAAAATGTACAGTGAAACCCCGATTCTACGTTTTCCAAGGGACTGAAATAAAACGACGAATAATGCGGGAAACCGGTAATACGGGAAATCTTCAAATATTATCAAAACATGTTTAATTTTCAACTAATTTATTTATTTATTTCACTTTTTTATTAAAAAATATATACATTTACTATTTAATTGATTAATACATACTAAGTTGCCTATTTGTAATTTATCACTTACATTTTCACAGACAACCTTCAAACATGCGTTCTTTTCTAGGTTAACTTTTTTTGCTATATACATATTTCGACTCATTTTTCTCCTAGATTTTTTTCAACGCCTTGAATTATTTTCAGTTTCTCAGCTAGAGTTCTAGTTTTCTTCATTTAGGCATTTAAGTTTTGACTTTTGAATAAGAAAAATTCGCGCAACCAGATGCGATGTAAGACTATTAATGAGCAAAAAGAGAAATATTCAACAAAAGCGGTCAATCGGGATAACAATTGGAATGTGAAGACAATATTTAGATTATAGATCAAAGAAATCGGGGAATAATTAATGTGGAATTATAAAACATCGTTACTACGGGGTTGAGGTCTCGGTCAAGTAAAAAATAAACAATCCATGCAAAAAACAAAGATAGTGAGAACGGTAGATCTGGGTTCCACGGAAAAAAACGCCATACGAGATGCGAGACAAGACTATTTATGAAAAATATTCAACGAAAGCGGTCAATCAGGATAATATTTGTGACGGGACCAAAATATTCAAACGATAGATCGAGGAAAACGGTAAATCAGGGAACGGTTAATGCGGGACTACTTTACATTGTTCTTATGGGTGTTTGGCCGGGACTATGAAAAACAAACGATCCATGCGGGATAATCTAGGTCCTACTGTAACAACTTCTTTTACAACCTAAAGGTCAAGTAACTTTTTTTATAAGGGTCGAATGGTGATATATGTAGAGTGGTTTATTCCAGGGCTTCAGAGGTATGTAAAAATAAAACCATTCCAACTCTGCCTTAAAATGAAAAACCAACTGACTCCGAATTGATTTTTTAAAAATAATTTCCCTTTCACTTAAATATGTATGTATACCATCAGATCATTCCAGTTACTAGAATAATTCTGGTACAAAGTCATTATTTCACTAATCAATATGATGAATATTTTCAAAAAAATGGGTCTGTAGTCATAAGATTTTTCTGACTCTAAATGGACTGGCATTTTGGATATAAATTACCAGATAGCTTATGATAGATTATTATATGATTTTAGATGAGTTTTCTACTTCTAAAATACGAAAATCTGCAATTGTAAAAAATATATTTGAAAATATATAAAAACCACTGAACAAGCATTTGTATTTTATTTTTTTTGTTTTTTATTTTGATGCTGGGAGCAATGTTCCCTCTAATTTTCAGAAGGTTAAGTGCGCAAGACATTGGCTGTACAACTTTGACAAGAAATAAAAAGATTTGTGTGCCACATAACGGTATTTAGACCTACCTAACAAAAAGGTTGATTTTTAATAATGACTATAATTAACAACACTATTTAATCTCAATTAATTTATTCTGGTGGTTTATAGCTGATGTAACTTTTGTGCGCTCTGTTGTAATGTAAGTGCGCGCGCTCGGCGAGTTGTGTGCGCGCCCACATGCCCACAGCTTAGAGGGAACACTCTGGCTGGGACATGTCCAAAACTTCACTAGCCTTGAATCTCACGGACTGTCATTAATAGCAATAATTATTTATAACATGTTTTATTTTATTGAATATTTCTGACCCACTCTAGCTTTGTTATTTTCCGGACATACGAGCTTGAGTTAGATCTGAATTGTTACGCAGGATAGCAGAGCGCAGCGTGCACTCTTTTACCCACTAGCGTCAAACCTTCAGTATTCTATTAACCTGGTAGTTAATGGAATGAATCAACAATTAATTGTAAATTTAAAAAGTTCACATTAAATCATTATATATATATATATATATATACATATATCAGGAATGGCTAGTGCATCGATTGCGAAGGTATTTGTAGTCGATCATGAATCTATAGAAGTTTATAAAATTTAAGTGTGATATTGAAGTTCTATTGGGCAGCCTTAGATGATTTTTTAAATCATATATAAATTTGTGATCATGCATCAGCCGAATTGATGTTTGTCACTTTAAGATTATATTAGACATTTTGGCTAAAATTGCTGGCTATTTTTATTAAGTCTCCATATGATTATTTATTTTACACAATTTGACTGAAAAATTCAGGGCGGACTGAGTCCACCTAGCCCAGTACGTAAAACCGCTACTGGTTATAGATCTACTAAGTATCACAAGTAAATAAATCTCCAGCAACAATAATTTAATATCCAAGTTTTTTATTTATGCAACAAAAACCTTATTTGAAGACATTTTTTTATAATTTCTTACTGATATCATCAAGTTCGAGTTACAACATTTTTAGATTTTGCTTGAGGACTGTAGACCATCTTTTGACAAGGTACTGACTAATAATATTGCACGCTTTCTTTCAATCTCATGTTAATTTTGCTTCATTACCTCCCATTACCTCTTCAGATTCGAAATTTTGAAAAAATGGACATATTTTTTCATCAATAGTTTTTTAGCAGCAATTTTAAATTATTTTTTTATTATTTTCCGATCGATCGATAAAGGAAAATTTCTATCAGACTTCCTGTCCATTGATTTCACCAACCGACCGACACACCTTTCCAGTATGCACATATTTAATTCGAGCCTTGAATCTGTGATCTAAAAAATCGGGGTTATAATTAAAGTGAAGCAGTGCTTTCAAATCTTTTTCATCCTACAGCCCCCTTAATCTGAAAAAATAATCCACGGACCCACAAAAAAAGTTATTTCGTTGTCAAAATCTTTATTTGGCATTAAGTAATTATTCTTCTTCTTCTTTGGCCATGTTCGCTCCCTATGTGGAGCATATGGCCGCCACGCGGCACCTCCATGTTTCCTTGTCTCCCGCCAATTGTTTTGCTTCCTCCCATGACAAGCCAGCATCCCTCAGTTCCGCCGAGTACATCCTATGGATAGTACCCGACGGACGTCCGGGACGCCGGAATCCCACCGGTCGAAAGAAAAGGCAGGCAGGATTAAGGCTTTCCGGAGGCATCCGCAGCACGTGACCCAGCCAGTTCCAACGTCTCTCCATAACCACTGACGTGACGGGACGCTGTCTTGTACGCTCTCTTATCTCTGAATTCCTCACAAAATCAAACCACCTCACCCCCATTATCTGACGCAAGCATCTGTTCTCGAAGCTCAGTATACGGTTTTTCTGAGTCTTCGTCAGGCGCCATGATTCACAACCGTAAAGCAGTACCGGCAGAATGCAAGCGTTGAATAAGTGGCATTTGGTTTTAATCGAGTACAGCTGTGTGTCCCCAGTAATTATTACTGGTAATATATTTATTTTCCCATGTCCGCTCCCAATGTAGAGCATATGGCTTCCTAATGGAGGTATCTTAACAGAGTTTTTCTACAACAACTGTTTGTTACTCAGTCGCTCAACCTTTCTTTTTCAAAGAGTGTAGAAGGGATAGAAAGATAAAGCCAGGACAAGATTAGTGGTTAACTAATCGCTCACTACTCCCAGTTATTAAAGGATCGGAAAGGGTGGGAGGTAATATTTAGAAATCACCAACACATGGCTTCAAAGAGAAATCGATTGAAAAAATGCTGTTCCGAACCCGTGAGTTCCGGCACGGAAGCCCACAACGCTAACCGCTGCGCCATAGGACCCGAAGGTTAATATTTCATCACAATAAATAGAAACTTAACTATAAACAATTTTCAAAAATAAAATTAAAAAAACTTCTCATATGTGAAGCTTACAAAAACAATTAGTGAGATGAATGTGGTTCCATGTTTTGACATAATATCTGGTTCTATGTCGGAAATGCTTTATCGCAAGGAATTTTCCCAAGTCTCTATTTTTTATTAAAAGTAATGCTGTTTCACATAGGTACATTGGCGGATCCAAGGGGGGGGCCATGGGGGCCATGGCCTCCCCCTGAGGAGATTTTTTTTCTTAATTTTTCTACTTTATTAAAACATTATTGTGAAATGGGATCTTTAATTGTTTAGTTTACGATGTTTTATAGAATACATACTTAATTATGTATTGACTACTTTTATATAGATATATTATTTTTAAATCATCTATTTTTTAATGTATTATCTTTTTATTATGTTTATTTTCGAATTGAATGGCCCCCTCCTTGGACAATTTCTGGATCCGCCAATGCATAGGTATGTACTAAATAGTCATAAAAGGAATAAGGATTACCAAAGCTTCTTTTGCAATAGACGAATGTTCTTACTGTCGCCTTATCTAAAAGTTTAAAATACCTTTTTCATTAATTTCTGATACAAGCAAATTAACCGAAAAACTTCGCGGACTCCAGCTTGGGAAGTACTGAAGTAAAGGACAGAAAACAAAAACAAGTCCGTCTACATTGCGTACTACCTATCAATGCAACGTATCACCAGAGCATTATTGACGGATTTTAAATTTATATAACATATAGCGATACAAATTTGTTAGCTTTGACTAATCTAAACTAGAATTAAAAAGCAGAATCGTTCTTTTTTCAAAAATACTTTTGCGATCACGTTAAAATGCAAAGGCGCACCGCACCTGTCTACCATGCAGTGCAATCCACTAACTATTATAATTTGTCCATAAATAGGGGGCTGCGACTAATAGACCTGTCACTGGATGAAAATTGCTGTGACCACAAAATACAATCGCCGCTAATTCACGAAAACACTGGTAACGTTTAATGAACCCAGTAGTAATTTAGACCGAATCAAAAAGTTTGACGATAAGATTGATTGATATGTTAAGATTTCGGGTTAAAAAAAGCTCCGATAGTTTCAGAGTCCGCACTATAATATCTAATACCAATTGATAATTGAAAAACCGTATATAATATCGTAATAGAAACCGGTGGCGAATGAAGCACAATAAGGCCCCAGGCTTAATAATATTTAGAGGCCCTATTTTACAAATAACATAGAAACGTCAGAAAATTCCAAGTAAAACACTAAAAATATATACAATCTGAACAAAAAGTATACGGGTTAAATTATATAAGCTATTTTTGAGGCCCCTAAGATTCGGAGGACCCAAGCGTGCACCTAATTTGTATAGAGTAGCGATGTACAACACGCGGCCCTATTGGAGTTTACAGCATTCTACAAATATATTTTGCATTTCGTTATTTGTTGAAAATAGTAAAAACGAAATGTCGTGACAGACTGGCCGATGAAAACTTGACCAATCAACTGCGATGTGCATCGAATAAATTACCAGTCGATATAAAAAATATCAAATAGTAAAAAAAAAAAGTGTCACATTAATTATTAATAAAGTAAATAAAATGTTTTGATAATTGTTTGGCTGCTTTTAAAATAAAAAAAAATGTATCATGATGCATGGTTATTATTAATTAATAAATTGTTTTTAATACGTTTGTTTGTTTGGTTTTTTATGCGGCCCACTATATACCGGTAATAATTAATTTGACCCATCAAACGATTTCTGTTGGACAACGCTGGTATAGAGTAGTCCGCGAATGCTAGAAACAATGTTTTTTTAAATTTTTTTTGAGACTATACTTAAGTAAGCGTATTCAAAATATCCAAGAATCGTGTAACGTGACTTAAATGTGATGGAATTTTTGTCTCTAGTGATGCCATAGTATTAAAAATTCCACTCGTAAATTTAAGTTGGTCATAAATATTTGTGAATGTCAAATAAAGAATTGAATTAATACATTCACAAAATACGCTCATGTGTGCTTTTTACTTAAAATTTCACATTACAGCAGAATTATTTTTTCACAGTTTTTCCGGTTCGTGCACACAAAAGTATTATTTTCTTAGTAAGTATTAAGTATTATTTAACAATATTATTTTTATTGGTTGTCAGGATGTCCCCCGAACTCGCAACGAACAGTTACACTATATTAGAAGGCAACACGTTGTCTGGACATAAGCTCATTACTTTTTTTCAGTTGATTGGTGCGGCGGGAAGTGATAGTGTCGTTTATGCTTCCGTCCACATAGTAAATATAAAATATAATAACTCATTTTTCTTTTAAGATAAAGTCGCTATCTTTTGAAAATATATTTTTTTTGTTTTGTTTTCTGTGTGCTTTGTGGTACGTGTTTACATATATTTTTGAAAATAGATACTTAAAATTACCCATCGTGCTTTTGGCGCGTTTTTCCAATACATGCAGCAAGAAAAAAACTACACAAGAGTATAAAATGAAGTCGCAACAAAATTTACTATCAAAAATTTAATATAATAAGAATATTCATTTTTTTTTGTTCATTAATTGGAATTTGAGTATTGTAATTTTACGGTGAAATATTGTTTATTTATAAAGATAACTAATACAAGCAAATACGACTCTTTGTTTATCTTTTTAATTCAATGTGTTATTGATGATAAATAAATCTCAAATAATTTTTCAAAAGCGAGTGATATTATAAGCACATTCGGCAAGTACACGTTGTAATATAATACTTTTAGGATAGGTACCGACAATTAAACATAGTTTAAATTTATATTTAAAGTGTATTTATTATGTATGAATAATTTTACAATACAAGTGAGTGTTATTTATTTGTGGGAAAAGTGAACAAAAACCATGTATTCAGTGTTGATTTAAAGTACATTGAACTGAGGATCGTCGAAGCTCATTTAAAGGTAATTACATATAGTCGTAATATGATTATATTGACTACTGCATATATATGTAAGAAAAATAATGTATTTATTGGAAAATTTGTCAAGAACGCAGATATGATATTTTATTTGCACTCATCGACTTGTTCCTCTTCACATAATAATAATGCGATTTGTAAAACAGTCTGCAAATTCTGAGTAAATGCATTCCGCCAAACAGGATCTTATTTTTTTTTAATTTCCATAGATGCAACAAAAACTACTTAAATAATAAATAAATAATGATGATCACGAACGGAATTCCCCGACCGACATAAGCGAAGCAGAATTATTTTTAATGTTAATTATTATTATATCTCTCTGTGTACTGTAATTCAATATCAAATTGCTATTTTTTAAAGTAAATTTGTGATATACCCGCATATTATGACAGCAGCATTATTATTTAAAGGATTCAAGGGGAAAAGAAACATATTTACTCATTAGCTTACTTTTTAAATATCAATTTAGTCGTTACGTGTTTATAATATAAAGCAAATAAAACGCTACGAAAAATGTCCAAAATAACTATACAATTGTTGAATGTATCGTTAGCGAAGAATGTCGGAGCTAGATATTTTTATTTCGCAAATTAAAGCGTGATTATGGTATAAGAATTAATATAGATTATAATTTAATTAATGTAATTTTAGAATACAAGATTATTTAAAAAAAATAGTTAATTTTATAAACAGGTGAATTTAAAAAGTGAGAGGTACTCGTAAAAATCATAGCCATGCGACAACTAGGTCGCAGTAGAGTATTTAAAACATATTGGATTATGACCAAAATTAACCTCGTTGTTGTTGAAACTCCTGGCAAAAGAACGTTTTCAATTGATTTAATATCGTAAATATAGTTGATAGTAGAAAAACCAACGATTGCATACTTCCAAAATGACGTAGGAAGGTTAAGAGTCACGGACTGTGAAAAAATACATTATTAAACTATCTTCTGATTGAGTTTGGTCGAAAAAATTTGGGTATATGAAATCAAAATAATACGATAGTTGGGTAATGGCTCATTAAAAAGTTTTTATAGGGGTAGATTCACCTCACAAAATAACTGCTGTGTTTATTGTGTAAGTATAGTGCATTTGAAGTTGCGTTATAAAATAAGTGAATCGAAATTAAATGAATCATATTTTAAATTAAGTAAGCTAACGTATTTAACCATCGAGTTTGTTGTTAAATATTTTTTCTCGACTTTATTATGTTAGAATTAAATATACACATCAATGTTTTAGCTCTTTTCATAATATTTATTATGTTGATGAAGGGCCTTCTAGCATTTTCCAACATATATTTTTTAAAGTGGTGCCGCAACAAGGTCGTCTCACATTGTTCTAATATTCAAATGTTTATTTTATTCAAAAAAACAGCATTGTATCAGAAAAATAACAATCTTAATTCTTCGCTTAAATGTTCATTTGCCAAACATGATTATAATCCGACTAATTAAAAAGAGTTTAAAAATAATTGGTTGCATATCAACCATGAAAATTCAAATCATTCAAAATGCAAGGTTAAAATATTAAATATATTGAAATATCCAAACAACAATTCAAAAGATTACGATAATTATTCAACATTTTAAAATGCGGCAGTATGAACTTATAAGCCATGTGGCATTCATTGCAATGCTAAATCAAGAATTAATATTTACAATATACAGATGTTATAAAACTGTGGTGTTAATAATTTATTATGTAATTAGAAAAATTATCTACAGGCTTAAGATCAAATTTCAAAACGAGGATTCATAAACTATATAATCTAGTTCATTTGATTCACTTCGGTTCACTTGCATTTCTCAGTTTAAAATATAAATTCACGGTTCATTTTGGATAAATATCTTAAAATATTTTGATTCATTTTCGAGATTTTCACTTTATGTTCTTTTACATGTTTATTATTTTTTACACCAAAATTGAACTTCAACTTTCGGTTAACACAAATGGACAATTAATTCATTTGACGACAGCATGTTGATTTGTCTATTTATAAATTGCCATTGATTAGTATTACAATAGTTCGGTGGGTTAGAGCTAAAATATTGTATATATTGTATAACATAAATAATAATATAGTCAAAACTGAATTCGAAAGTTTACAAATTAGACTTTGTGATATAAAAATGAGCGTTTAGTTTCATATTATAGTTGAATTATTTATCTTTTGCACTGATAAAAAAAAAATCACACTGCATAGAGAAAATAAGTGAACTTTGTCATGGCTGAAATTAAATATGCGGTGACCAGTGGTTGATTAGGACCTTGGGAGGCCCCAGGCGCAATAAAATTTGGAGGCCCTGTTTTTCAGGGACAACTTAAAAGCATTGCGGAGATAACATTTAAAGAAAACTGTATTTAAAATATATCGGTTATTTATCACATGAGCTATTTTGAAGCCCCTAAGATTCGGAAGCTCCAAGCGCGCGCCTCATTTGCTGGTAGTATAGGGTAATCCCAGTGTCGTAGGAAGGGGTCCTGCCGCCCGGGGCGGTCCTCGAATTTGCCTCCCCCAATTTTTGTTTTTTTATCACTTTTACTATTTTCAACTATTAACTAGGAGTTTTTACTACAGATGGCATAATTTTTTTCATGTATAAAATATAATTTCTTGAAAAATATTGTATTCATTTTTTAATGTGCCACCCAGGGCGGTCCGCCTCTGCCGCACTCTCCATGCAACGCCACTAGGTAATCCACCACTGTCGGTGACTAATAAGTAACGCAATAAAAAAATATTATCGCATGTTTCGAAGAGAAAATTAATCTTTTTACTACTATCAAAATCTATGATATGGCTTAATGTCAACGATTGTGTGATTTTAATATGTTTAACGATTTATACCAATCTTTGTTTATTTTTTTACAATGAGTTAATTTGCGAACAACATTACCAATATTAATCCAACCAAACTCATTCAACATAATACGGAATATTTTGTTTTTGTCAAGAACCTGAGATAAATTGATTTTGAAAGATCAGCGACAATCAGCCGTGAGTAATATACCCAATACTCATTGATATTAATAATACTTTGATTACTGCTGATAGTGATTTTAAGAGACATGCAAACACAAAAAAAAAAATTGAATAACGAAGTACACGCGTCTACTGTAATCGGAAATGATTGTAGTGGTAGTTCTTTGTAAATAGCAACGGAGAGTGACTTAGTTGGAAAAGCGACGTCGGCGCCAGAATGTCAGGCGTCGCCGGCGTTGTCGGCGTCGACGCTTCAATGCCTTCTACTTAACTGACTCAAAGGCGTGCAATGGTGACTTAGTCGATCCATCAGACAGTTAGCATGCTCGTGTACTCACACATTTTTAATATTATTTCTGTGAAGATTCATGTCATTTAGTTATGCAGCTCTTGAAAAATAAATATGTTTCGATACATTGTTATCAAACTTATCTCAGTACACATGTGTCATAATTATATTTTTTATTTCGGCATTTGATGTGTCTAGGAATGCACTATAATAAAATGAATAAACGTCACAAATCAATAATGGCCGGAACGTCATCCACGTTTTGTCGGTCGCAAGTAAATTATCAAAAAGAAAGACAGACAACTATAAAAAAACTTGTGAGCATATTTCCATGATGTCTGTATTCTCTCGTATTGGAGAATTTTAATGTAAAGAAAGCATAATTTTTTTATAATTACGCACATATTATGCTGGTTCTCTTTTCAGTCAATGTTTTTCACTAATGTTAAATAGGGTCATGGTGCAAATGGAACAATTTCACGGCGTAAGGCCACGACAAGAAATTTCAGTTTAATGTTCATAGGAATGTTTGTATATTACTTTTAAATGAACGATTTTTTATTCGGTCCAAAGACTGCAAGTTCTTCACCTCTGGTATATAAAAGAAAACGGACCAATTATTTTATTAAACTGATCGTTTTGCTGCAACAAGGTTGTAAAAAAATTAACATACATATTTTAATACGAACCAGAAGTAATATATTTTTAATTAATTTAATTCAAACAAAAAACAATGTAAATTTACAACTTTGTTTATATGTAGCGTATGGAAATATTATGTTGTCTAATTAAAACTAAAATACTCTTTTATATGGTCATTATTCTGGAGTATGAATGTAATCTATCTCTCATATTTATAGTTTTCTAGATTGATGGTTTTTGGAAAGCATCTCAAAAAGTGGATCGGATATAACTTGGTGAGAATTAAATAACAAGTTTAATTAGTGAATAAGAAGATTTCGATTGCGGACTTAAACTATTTAACGAATAGCTCATAGTAATGCTTTTGAAGTCTGGGTGATAATAAAATAAAAATGAAACTCCAAGAGAAACGTTTCTACATATCAAATAACCCTCTTTGCTGGTTAACAAATACGATCTAGCAGGAAATAAAAAAATCAGTAAAACTTTAGTTTAAAGTGAGTAACAATCTTGGTTGATACAATTTATAAACTCTCTAAAATCAGCGTCTCTTAACTGCCGTGTGGAGTGCGCAAATCATTGTACATAACACAAACACGAAAGAATATTGAGTATAAGAATATAAGTACACATTTGGTAATTTTCGAATAAAAAATCAAACTTTCAATTTGAAAATAATTTCATATCGGATTCGCACAATGCACTCTCTAATTCAGTGCTAACATTTGAGACAAACATATTATAAAATCACGGTAAGACCCTATTTAAAGACCAAAGCAATATCAAGAAATCACCTCACTTTTATGATTAAGTATCGTTAAAATGTTAATGTATCAAGACGTTCCAGTAAGTACGACGGAAAACGTAAAAATCTAATCTAAATTGATATAAATATCGACTGTGGAAAGGAAAAAGGAAGTAACCCACACATATCAAATTTTACAGGAGGCGCTAAAAACGTGTTTTGATGATTTTGTGACATAAGCAAATTATGAATTATACACAACCTTAAAGTGCACGGATACTTCTAAACTGGTGTTTAATTGACATAACCTAATATTAATTAAAGAAATTGTCTCGGAAAAACCTTTATTTCAGTCTTTTTTCTTGGTTTTAATTTATTACAAGGTCATCTTTTTCAAACTTAAAAGCTAAATTTAGATACTAATTCGGCATTTTCAGCTCCCATACTTTTGATAGAATGTGTGTCAAGTTGTATACATTGTGATAATCGAAAAAAAGCTGTTTTGGAAAATTGAGGGTTACGTCCTATTCCCTTTCCACAGTCGATATAATAATTGTAATAATTGAACAACATCCGTGCATGGTTGCGACCACGGTGTGATGACGATAGCTATACATATTCAATTACTGTTGTGGAACTTAATATTAATAGTCACCAAATAATAAATATCTCACACGGGAGTGTGACATTTAGTGTTATGTCTATTGGTAACGTGAACATCACGATCAGGTGGATCTAGGATCTAGAATCTAAGGACTTCAATCTAGATTCTCGATTGAAGTCCTAACAAGCAGGGTCGGCGCCACCATACAGGCGAAATAGGCAACCGCCTAGGGCGCAAACCATTAGGGGCGCATAAATGCAGTATTAAAATGATTTTTATATACTCTAATAATAATAAATAATGGTACATTTTAAAAGGTTGAGAAACACTGATTTAAACCACCTTATCCATTTTTAAGTAGCACAATTAGTTAGTTGTCTATACTGATACTTAACACAAACAGAGCAAATGTGATTACTGTATCAAAATGGTGTTTGGTTAATAAAATATATATTTTTAATGGTGATTTCACAGAATTCTGAACTATTGAGTAACGCGTTTCCACATGATCAGTAGGGCATCCAATCCCGGGATCCGGGATCCCGTTCAATTTTCTGATCCCGAAATCCCGGGATTGACATGGTCGCGATCCCGGGATTTCGGGATTGAGAAATTTGGAGTAAATCTCGAAAAGTGAGATGAAATTGGCAAATTGTCGATTCCAATTTCCCCGGTGAGCTAAAAAAAAAAAAACGAGGTTTCGTGAGAATTCGGGGAAAAAGTATACCAAATCGGAGATTTCAAATTCCTCGGTAAATTTATCTCAATCCCGGGATCCCGGGATCCCGGGATTGAAAATTTATCAATCCCGAAATCCCGGGATTGGAAAAAGGCTCCGGGATTGGATACCCTAATGATCAGTGATCACCGACAAATAAAAAATGTTTTCGCAATAAGAAGCAACACCACGAGCGTGATTTGTCAGAACACGTCACAATGTCAAGCCGCCATACATGGACACAATACAACATGTGTTTCTTTAGCAATGATACCCCATATAGGCCAAATAATATTGAAGCCTTCGAACGCAATATAAAGTACATATAATTGGTATCCACTATTTGTATTTAAATGGATTAAGATTACATCAAAGTAAGTAGGGAGATTTTTAGAGATATATACAGCGGTGGGCTGCTAATATCTTAACAAGGGGCTCGGAAAATCTCAGCCTTAATGCCTTTACACTATAGATCAGGGGTGGAGAACCTTTTCTTATCTAAAGGCCGCATTAATTTTTCTGATTCAACATAAGGCCGCAGTAAAAGTTGACTAGGAAATCTTTGGTCGGAAACAATTTCATGCCATTTTCTTAAGCCAATCTCAGGAATTCACGAATTTACAAACAAATACAGAATTACAGAATTGGTCAGAAGGCCGCACCAAAGTAGCCAAAAGGCCGCAGGTTCCCCACGACTGCTATAGATGATACATCTTCGTATTACAATTGAACAGAAATTGCAGTTAGGTGCTGATTTGATCTGAGACGAATGATTTTCTTAACTTAACAAGGGGCTCGCCGGCCGCACCGAATTTTAACAAAGAGCTCGGGCGAGCTCCCCCGAGCCCCCTCCAGCCCACCACTGGATATATAACTTTAAAATTAAATAAAACGCACACAAAACGTCGTAATGCAGTGGCGAATTACCCTATAAGTGAATAAGGCGCGCGCTTGAGGCCTCCGAATCTTAGAGACCTCAAAAATGGCTTACATTATGTAAGCCATATACTTTTTGTTCAGATTTTAATATACATATTTTATAAGGAATTTTCTGAATTTCTTATGTGATCCAAAAATTAAGGCCTCCAAATTTGTATTGCGCTTAAGGCCTCCCATGTGCTTAATCCGCCACTGTCGTACTGGCCATTGTATTGGCTTTATTGTAAAGACAATTGTGTCCCATTAGTATTTATTACAAATATATGGCTATCTAGTACTAGTCAATATTTTATATTTGAGCTCTGCAGTAGTGAAGTGAGCCAAGTAGCAAAATGGTAAAACTTTTCTATCTGACTCTAAAGTACAATCACGTCTTTACTCAGTGTGCTTGTGGACTGACCATGTATGTATATTAACTAAGCTCATTTCATTTTTATAATACTTTAAGACATGTAGAATATTATAACGCATCTAATTCATGTTTACCTAAAATATCACTTGGCTCACTTCACTTGTCGGGGGCTCATTATTCCTCAAACAAAATGCAGCACAAACACATTTTATTATACATATAACCATGTTACTTTTAAAAAGTACATGGTTGTCATAGTAGACTTATAAAAGAACACAGTCACATTTTTTTTTATGGCAGTGTACGTCGCATGTCGTTCAATTCACAGAGTTCTTGTTGTGTCACATTTCGAGATGCAGCGGTGTCACAGGGGCTGGTTGGAACCCGAAATGCCTCAACTTGAATATCTTTAAAATTGAAAATTATTTTACAAATCTCATCAATATTGATATAAACATGAAAAGTTATATTCTGTATGTACTATCCAGGTGGTTTGGTTAAATTAAGTTATTATTTATGTTGAGACGAAGAAATAAAGGAAGTTGAAAACTCCAAATGCGATTTGCCTTGAACATAATAATAATTAAGATTGCGGCGGTGTTGTTCTAGGGTGCGATTTATTAAAAAAATAGAAAGCAACACGTACTAAAACTCCGCCGGCATATTTTCACGTTCATATATGTCACGCACTACATTTTCTTTTTTTTTATTAATTTCGCGTACCTTTGTATCTTGTTTTACGCTTATTTGCCAAAGAAAAAGTCTGTAACAGTAACGACAGATTTAGGAGACACATCAAGTTTTTTCCCAGCTTAGTTTCAGCTGATGTAAAAAATAAATATCGAACTTATTACTTTGGAAATAACAGTACATATTATAAAAGGTTTCGAAAACCTAATAGAATTAAGTATCTTTAAAATATCAACTGAAAATTAATAAATATATAAAATTGATTATCAGTTATATTTGGACATATTTGCAGAAAAGATCTAATCGACACTAGTTTTGATATATTTGAGGTAATAGAAGATTGGATTAATTAAAAATCACAGAAAACTGACAGGTTACAAAAGTGATTGCAAATAATGGAATTAATATTTATCTCGCTGATTACGTGAAAATTTACGTTTAATTAACGAGGTATTTAACATTTTTTGGGGTTGGATCAGTTTCGCTTAAAAGAGTTTTTAAAATTTAAAATCCATGAAGAGTTTAATGTTAATTAGATCATTTATGAATTTGTCTTATGACTAGAAACATATATTCGAGAAAGATGCAATCCAATAACTATCTTTCGTTGCGTACGTCTGACAAGAGAAATTCTTGATAAAAAATATATATATAAAAATTGTGTTTTGCTATCCAACATTTTTTAACGGCAATTATTTAAATAAAATAAATCCAAAAAAATAATAATAAAAGAGGTTTATTTAAGCAAAAAATGTTTGGCTTAGTTAATTAACAGACTGCGAAAATATGTTTAATGGGGCACAGCGGTGGGCTGCCAATACGCTAAAAAGGAGCTCGCTTAATCTCAGATCTATTCACAGTGTTCCAGGGAAGGGGCAGATTATTTATTACTTTTATATACGCAATAATCAATAACGCAATCGAAAATAACTTAAAATACTTATATTATGTGACAATACAACAGTTTTTGCATTTATACGTCTATTTATAAATTTGATTTACAGATTTTTTTCAGACATGTTAACTTTTTATTATTTTCTTCTCAAACAACCAATATTTAAGCGGGGCGCAGAGAGAGCGATAAACGATAAGCAAACTGCTAGTCTGTTCTCGTTTTAGCTCCTTACTATTATAGTATGCCATAATATACTCATCCTTCAGGAAAAAGAAAGGTTGAACGGCTGATTATTAATCGGCATTCGTAAAACAATTTATACTGACTTGATACAATGTGAGTCCATATACTTCACACAGCGAGCGGATGTGATTGAAAAAATATTAATACAGTCATTTTGTGTAAGTACGAAATAATGTTTTTTAGGAATTTGTTTATTTTTGCTACATAAAAAACAGTGAATTCGGATATCTGATTTTGATTTTGGAAGACTAGAGATGCTTCTCAAATAGGAGAAACACGAGTCACAACTAGGGTTGCCAGATTTCTTGAAAGTGAATCCGTGACATTTGTCCGATTTGTTGACTTTCGAATCCAAAAACCTAGGAATTAGGGTATCCGATCCCGAAGCCTTTTTGTAATCCGGGATTTCGGGATTGATTAATTTTCAATCCCTTACCCTATCTCCAAACTCCTTTTTTTTAGCTCACCGAGGAATTTGAAATCCTCAATTCGCTATAATTTTTCCCCAGATTATCTCCAAAACTCTCTTTTCTTTGGATTTGCTCAAATTTCCGGGACAATTTAGTACTCATCCGGGATACGGGACACCTGGCAACCCTAGTCACAACCAGTATCATTTTAAAAACTTTTGTTTTTGCATTTTAGTACTCACTGTACACGTATTTACATATACGTCAATTGTTTTGGAGAGGTGATAACTAAAAGAACCACTGTCACCTTTTTAATTAGCCGAGTTTTCTTGGAAAAGCCTTACAAGTGCACGAATTGGCGCACGTTTAGTTTTCAATGAGGTGGTCAGGGCGCATGTCCTTCATCTTACCTATTGTTATCAGAATGCACTTCAATCCCAGATTCTTGAATATTTAAGTCATGTATAATTTATAATATATATATTTTTTTTGCGTTGTCAGTTTTCATTTTTTTTTTAACTTTTAACCCGTTAACAGCTAGAAAAAATAACGTTGTTTGTCCTGTAAGCTAGCAATTTTCTAAAAACTAATAAAGTAAAACTTAATATTCATTTTGTTAGTCCTTAAGAGATGTCGGACCCTTTTTCAATGATGCAAACTCTAAAAAATATTTATTGACGTCGTAATAATGACAACACACTGGTGGGTAGCGTGTGTGGTTAGTAGGTATGCGACACACCGGTGGGTCGTTAGCTTTAGAGTGGTTAAAAGGGTTAACAATAATTGTTCTCATTGTTCTGGGGAAGGAGTGATCACTCTTATGCAATGATATTCAATAAATAAGCAATCGATCGACACTTAAAATATGTAACAATATAGAATTTACCGTAAACTTATCAACGTTAATGGCTTATAATGTACTACTATCTTAGATAATATATAAGTCAGAAATTGTAGTTATATACTAATTTGATCTGAGAATATTGTTTTCTCGTAGATTAACAAGGGGCTCACGCGAGCTCCTCCGAGCCGCCTCCAGCCCACCCCTGAACGCATCTAACCTATTTTTTTCTAAAATACCACTCGGCTCACTTCACTTCTAATTGGTTCATATTATCTTCCATTTTTTATCTAGATATTCTATGTATTCGATTTAAGCGAATTGGCTCTGCGCAAATCAAAGTATGGGTGTATATCTATGATACAATGAAAATCAATCGCAAATATTAAAAAAGTGCAAATGTTGGTTTTACTTTGAAAACATTTTGAATTCATCAAAATATCAAACCAACATATAATATATCGATCAAATTATGTGACCTACAGACAGTACCGGCGTGAGGTTATTTTGCGCCCTAGGCAACGGTTATTGGCGCGCCCCCTATTTAACAAACTGTGGAATATTTTTTTATATGCTTGTCCGCTCTCAGTGTGAATCATATGGCCTTCTAATGGAGGTATCTCAACAAAAGTTTTTTTGCGAGAACTGTTTGTTACTCATTCGCGCAACCTCTCTTTTTCGAATTATAAGATAAGAAGATTTCGAAGTATAAGTAAGTATAAGAATAAGATACATAATTATAACGAAAAGATAACAAGCAGTGAAAACCGTACTATTATTTGTTATTAGATTATAAAAAATAATTTGATTACTCAATTTATGCGCCCCCTACTGATTTGCGCCCTAGGCGATTGCCTATTTCGCCTGTATGGTAGCGCCGGCCCTGCCTACAGATGTTATATTTTAACAGTAAAATCATGCGAAAGTTTTAATTTTTTGACACTCAATAGCGTGATTTTGGCTCATGGAATTAGTTATCTTGCAATAGATGGCCGATATTGTTGGTAAAGAAAAAAGTTGCCATTTTATAAACAGGTTGGTCCCGGACATCCGTTCTCCAATTCAAATATATAATAGCTTTGGTATAATAATTAGAATATTTTGTTTGAGTACTGAGATAAGATTAGGAACGCGGCAAATGAATGCAAAATATCTATTTTTTTTGTGTCGCATGTGAATACACTTGATCCCCATACAATATGCATATTATGTAGTATTATAATAAATTAATATTTATTGTACGTTCTATCTTATCTATTATTATGTTTTCACTTCATATTGATATTTTTTATCGCCAAAGTGAAAGCGTAAACAATCACGAATATTATTCGGCAACTTTATTAATTCATGTGATAAATATTCTCGCGTATCTTGGATGAATCAGGATCATTTCTGAGAAAATGATAAAAAATGCATGATTTGTATCTTGTTATAATCCCTCTTCATTTTCGAACAAGCTGTTTCTGTTTATTCGAAATGAAAAATAATTCAGATTACAAAAAAAAATAAGTTTAATTATTGGCAAAAGCGGTAGTGTAAGTGTAAACAAATAACATTAAAATATTTCGATCGAGGTTTTAAAAGAAAAAGTCGAAAAGACAATTTTTTCTTTCTTTTTTGGCCATGTTCGCTCCCTATGTGTAGCATGTGGCCGCCACGCGGCACCTTTATGTTTCCCTGTCTCCCGCAAATTGCTTTGCTTCCTCCCATGACATGCCAGCATCCCTCAGTTCCGCCGAGTACATCCTATGGATAGTACCCGACGGACGTCCGGGGCGCCGGAATCCCACAGGTTGAAAGAAGAGGCAGGCAGAATTGAGGCTTTCCGGAGACATCCTCAGCACAAAGACAATTAAGCAAAATAAAATTTATAAGAAATAACATGAGTGATATTATTTTAATCATGTCTACTCTCAATGTGTAGCATATGGATGGACTCCTTATGGAGCTTATCTCAACAGCAGATTTATGAGCAAATTTAACAGCGTGTTATTCAGTTGCTCAACTTTACTTTTTCAGAGTAGGGATAGAAGGATAAGGCTAGGACAGGACTAGTTGTTAGGTAATATATCTCACTATGCCGTGATTTTATGATTGGATGGATATTTCAGACACCACAGATATCCATGCTCAGTGGCGGATTACCCCATAAGCGCAAGAGGCGCGCGCTTGGGGCCTCCAAATTTTAGGGGGCCTCAAAAGTAGCATACATTGTATAAATCCTTATATTTTAATTTCAGATTTCAATGTTTATTATTATTTTACGAAGAGTTTTGCAACACTTTTATGTTATTCGAAAAACAGGACCTGCAAAGAAAATTGCGCCTAGGGTCTCCAAAGTGCTTAATCCGCCACTGTCCATGCTTTTAAACATAAATCAATTCATGAATCTGCTCATAGTTGGACTCAAACTCGCCAACTTCGCGATCGAAGCCAAACACGCTGACCATTGGACAACAGACTAAGTTGAGTTAAAAGTTGTCATTTTATATTTACTTTGCAGTAGTTTAGAAAGCGGAAGGAACATATCAATTTTAACGTGTGTCCGATTTCTGCTGTATGGTCTTTCATACGAGTATTTTTTGTTGTAATAGTAATCATAGTTTTACCATTTTTAAATTCGATATTAAATGGACAACGCGAGGGTGTTCGGGTATAAAAGAATTTGAAGGTGAACCTAATTCGACATCATTTGTAACTTTCTCATTAGATAATCCTGATATAATCTCGCTTTGAATTGATCAGAGCATTGAATAGAATTATTAAACGCTGAACTAATACAATTCGTGTCTGTCTTTACTGCCTCGAGCTCTTCGACTGGTATTCGAAAAGGAGGTCAATATTTTTTCCACACGACTTTTGCAATAAAAATCGAACCTCTACATTTACTCATAGAATTAGACCAGCGTTGATGGAGTGATATTTTTAAATCTAGATGGTGGTTTTAACGATGTCACATTGTTGATGTTGATTTTCAAAATATTAAAGTATAAACTGATTTTTTTATTATACTGTTTATCAATGGGTCCAAAATTGTTTTTTGTTTGATATTCAATTGAAGTGAATATTATTACATGTATTAGTCATTTTCTTCTGCGTCATATTTTATTTTTCGATACTGTTTTAATCCCGGAATAACAAGTGTTTTGTTTCAACCACATCCGCTCCCAGCGTGAAGCATATAAACATCGAATGCAGCGTTTTACACGAAATGAACAACTGGTTAATCAATCGCACAATCTTTCTATTTCGGCGAGGTTAGCATAGATCAGTGGTTCTTAACGAGGGCGGTACCGCCGGCGATTGAGGATTTCAAATTTGTGTACTAAAAAGAAACGAGCTTCGGAGATATTTTGGGGAAAAAGTAAAGGGAATTGAGGATTTCAAATTCCTCGGTGAGAGGTTGGCGTTTAATAATTTTGGATAATTTATTTCTGCAAAAGAGGGCGATTCTTTTAATACGGTTAAGAAACACTGGAATAGATGGATGGGGCTCAAAATGAATTAGTATTTATATCTTGTTCAGTCGTTTTTAAGGATCGAATAAATGGGAGAGAATGTAAACATCATATTATATATCCATGCCTTAAGCATAGACTCAAAATTCGATTAAAAACTCAATTGTGAATACTTAGGTAACCCTCCTAGGACGAGCGTGACCATATAGAAACAGTAAACACCGTTGTCTATTGATCCCACTATTCATCTTTTTTTCTTCCTGAATATCGTTGACTTCACTGAATTTTGGTTAAAAAGTATACAAAATTCAGCTAGTGGTCAACCGCGGGCATAGATAATAGACTAGACCGCGGAGACGGAAGCAACTACCAAGAGCTCTTACGATTTTTGAAATTTCCGTTTATTTTTAATGGACTTTTTGACATTGTTAGTTATTATTTTATCAAAACTTTAATTTATTTACACTACTTTTACTAATATATTTGTGTTGAAATTATGTTGATCTAAAGAGGTCAAATTGTAAATATTTAAAAAAAATTCACGTTGAGCTATATTTTGACCCCGAATGTTTATGTCACCAGACGGTCACGCTCGTCCTTACTGCTGTCCTTACACAATATTACAGGGGCAGTGTCGTAGAAAGGGTTTCTGCCGCCCGGGGTGGTCTTTGAATTTGCCGCCCCCAATATTTCCTCTATTTTTGTTTTTAATCACTTCTACTATTTTTTTAACTATGAAAAAGGAGTTTATACCACAGGTTGCTTATTTTTTTTGCATCTATGAATATAAACCCTCGAAAAATATTGTATTTATTTTTGAAAATTCCGCCCCCAAAAATGTGCCGTCCAGGCGATCCGCCCCTGCCGCACCACCCTTTCTAAGTCGCTGTACACAGGGCACATAAGGATAAATAATACTCATTGAGTATGAACATATGTATAGTCATGCGTGGTTTCTATTCAACGACTTTGTGTGTGTTTTTTTTTGTCAGAAATAAAAGTTATCCGTGACTTCAATATGGCATAAAATTTATTTTTATTGAAAAAAAAAACTATCGTTTCTAGAGGGTTAAAAGTATTAGACCTCGTGGACACCGCATCTGAATAAAAAGAACTCGTTCGATATACTAGACCAGTGTTTCTCAACCTTTTTGGGAGCGTGGCCCCTTTTGAGTGTCTTTATTTTTCTGTGGCCCCCATACCATTGTTTTGTCTTCCCATGAAAATTATAAGTTCAAAAACCCACCTTTTTCTACAGCTCTTCCGAGATTTTCGAATCTAGAATGCCAGTAATTTATTTTATTTACGGATTTACAAAAAATAGCTGCGTGACGTCCGCCATTATGCTCTTCCCTGTATCGTTTTTTCAATACCCGTGGCCCCCCTAAACTGTGTTGTGGCTCCCCAAAACAAAAATAAATCTCTGTGGCCCTGGGGGGCCAAATGGCCCACCGTTAAGAAACCCTGTACTAGACTATAAAATAAGAGGCTTCAACTAATTTGTTCATATTTTACTACACGAATTCATAAAAAATCATTTACATATCTAGATAACATTCTTCTAGCGTCTGATGATTATTTTATCTTCATAATCATTTGACTCAGTACGTCGACGTGCAGTTTAATACAAATAACACTTCTAAGTTATTTTATCTCGTAAAATGAAACGCTACATATAAATAACCAATTTAGCATGTATGTTTCAATGGTTCGATAAGCAATGGCCACTCAGGTGGTTGGCATTGACCTACATTCTATCTCCTCATGGTTTGTTATGCGGGTTATGCCTCTCACTATCCAATATCCATGATACGACACCTGAATCAGTACCGTATTAAGGGAACCGGAAAAAATATTTTTTTTTTTACGAATATTTTCTTGAATGCGTAACGTAGTATTTTCAAATAATAAACAATTAGATAACACCTTTTCATTGACAGTTGATAGGACAGGAGGTCCGCGTTAACTGTGAGTAATTGGTATGGAAGACATAACTATAGGAACCATAATAAATAATAGATCATTGGAGGGCTGGGCGAACGAGACGGGAATTGAAAGCTTTATTAGTGTAAATAGCAAAAATAAAATAGTTTTAAGTTTACAAAGACAATGATTGCATTAACTTTTGAATTATAAATAAATATTTTACAGTGTAACATTTTTTTGTAAATACATAGACCAAATCCTTTTTTTACACGGTTTCGAATTAAAAGGATCAAATGTAATGTAACTTATAATTTATCTGTATTAACCAGGGCTGTGGAGTCGCGTGAAAAAAAGACGACTCCGACTCCGAGGAAATTTTTCAATAATTTCATTTTAACTTATATATATATACCATCAGATCATCTTTAGTCAGCCAAACATGAAATGTTAACACTTTTGACTATTTTGTTTAAATACACATCATTAAATATATTTTTCAAAAAAAAATCGAGCCGCTCATTTTTACGACTCTGACTCCGACTCCGACTCTGGCCAAAATACCGCGACTCCGACTCCACAGCCCTGGTATTAACATTATCTTTTTACATTGCTGTTTGTGAAACGTATTTTTTTTTTAACCATGCCCGCTCCTAATGTGGAGCATATGGACTCCTAATGGAGTTTATCTCAACAGAAGTGTTTCTACGAGAACTGCTTGTTACTCAGTTGCTCAACCTCTCTTTTTTCAAAGAGAGTAGGGATAGAAGGATAGGGCTAGGACAGGACTAGTGGTAAGCTAATCGCTCTCGATACGCCCGTTCAAATGATAGGATGGGTGGAATATGAGAATTTAAGACATCACATACATCCATGCCTTCGAACAGAAATTCATAAATCGATTAAAAAATCAATTTATAAAACTGTTCGTACCGGGATTTAAGCCCGTGACCACCGTAACCGAAGCCAACGACGTTGACCACTCGACCACACGGGCGGCTGTGTGAAACGTATACCCCGTGTAAAAAGATTTTTCTTTGCGTCCCGAAGTCATGATAATTTGTTTTATACGCTGCCCGCTAGACAAAAAAAGGTTGTGCATACCTGAATTAGAGTAAATAGTGTACGGCGATGATGCAGTTAATATAATTTATCTGTGGTATAATATTTTTTAAACAAAAATATAGACAGCATAGGACGGTTTGCACAATGCGTTCCACAACCTTGGCACGCCTATCAATCGATTCCGTTTGATGATAATAATATCGTCAGTTCGGGTCTGTCCCCTTACGGAGTAGTTACCCCACCTTCGCGTGGTAATTCACCCCTTCCCAGCCTCTTCTTTCCTCGAATAAAATCGCTGTCTCGTCATTTTTTTCGGCGACCTCGTATGAGAAGTCGATCACTTGATATGCAAGAAGTGTTTGCCTGCCCGCGGTTATATTAAATTTATATTTATGTACGTACTATGACAAACCTTGTATTTATCGCTTTTGAGTTTCAGTGCATCAGTGTTATAGTAATCCTGTAGTATCCATTACATATGTATACATATTACTTAATGCATACTAATACCTAATGGTCGAACGCGATGTCAATTTTCCGCTATTTTTTTATGTTATTCTACAGTGGCGGTTCTAGGTACTGGGCTAGGTGGGCTAAGCCCGACCTGCATTTTTCACCTAAAACTTTAGATGGCTGAATAAAAATGAACAGCGATTCGGCCGCTGAACAAAATAAATACATTTATAAGCGTAACTAACCTTTCCCAAATGAATATAATATCTTTGTTGTAATTTTCCTCTGTCAATATAAGACAATGTTACGTCTACCTACAATCATATTCTCGATTGTGTTTTGTATTACAATTTTAAACTGAGCCGGCATAAAAAAAACAATAACCCTATAAATACTTCATAGAGAACAGGCAACGTCACGTCATTCTGGCAACACCACTCATGGGCTAAATCGTTCAAGCCCGTAACCACAGACAATATTTCTTTACATTGGGGCGCAATCAAGCACGATTAGATTTTTTTTGTATTTGTATGTACGGAAACGTCATCAAATACAAACGATTGTGTTTCAATCTGTCAAGCTTCTGTCGATCGTTGGGGGATAAACTGATTCAGCCTATTACGCATACTTATGAATTGAAACACAAATACCAATATCGTTGTATTGTATGAAAGTGACAGGTATTGACTTTCAGTGACAGCAAGTGACAGTTCTATACTGCTTTTAGTAGGTACTTGTTATTTCACTTTGAAAGAGACGAATTTAAGGATTCCGTATTATTATTTTATTATTTCTTAGATACATTAGCATTGATTTTATTATATAATAATTTATGCATTGCAGTAGTGTCGTAATATTTGTTAATTTGCTTGTAGATTAATGTATAAGGTGAAGTGGAAATATGCTTTTCTCTAGCCCACCCAAGATTTTAGGTCAGGAACCGCCACTGTTATTCTACTAGAACGCTTAGCAGGATAAAGAAAGATAAAAGTTAAATGGTAACAAGTACAAACATTTGCAAAGCCAGACGGTGATCTCATCCACTGAAGGTGAACACGAGCCGTCCGCCCGTGGCCAAAATACCTATTCTAATTTCTTCCGCTTATTTAGTATTTTATTACGATTTGCGAACTTTTTAAAAGAGGTTAAAAAATATATAAACATTTAAACAAAACGGTCGTCCAGGTGTCACCAAACTTTTTGAGAAGTGGGCAGGATTGAACTTTTTAAAAATAAGGGGGCCGGACGACACATAAATTCTTATTGGAACCCAATCAGAATATTATTTCATTTTATGTGGTTACATAATAATTAGAATGTAAACAAATTTTTGTCCTTAGAATTTCAATAAATGAGAATAATCGAAATTTTTTGAGTAAACGATCATCTGGTCGTCTCGCCTCCAAATTCTATTCAACTTCCTTCACTTTGAGTCCCCTACCAGATATTTGTATGACAATTGATGATTTGAAATAAATAGTTGTCGTGAATTCACAACTAAATCATGAAAACTTATATTTCTTATATGTAAAAATCCAGAACTTTTCGCGGGCCGGATGAAAATCTTCGGCGGGCCGTAGTTTGGTGACCGCTGGTCTACACAATTGTTTTGCAAGCCAGAAGGCGAGAGGATAAATCAATCCATTGTTTAAACTTGCAAGGCGAGGATTTAGCCGTCAAACTAAAATCGACACTACCGAATTAGAGGAGTAAAAGCGAACAGACGTGTTCCATTTCTTCCCTCCAGGTATGTGGACCTTATTAGTCGCAAAATAACAAAGCCATAATTCACATTATCGATGACAAGGTAAAGCGAGAAACGCTCATAATATTTTTCGAATACCAAGTTAATATACTCGGTAAAGAAGTATTATAAATGACTATTTAAACTGGTCATTTAAAATACAAGAAAAACAGTCAGTCCCCAAATCTTCAAGAAAGCAGTCAGCTCTCTGGAAAAAATTAGTTCCCGTTTCCTCCAATATGGAAAGTACAAAATTCTCATCAAGGATGTAAACAGTCCTCCAAAGATCATAGAGAACAGCCAAGTTCTCTGGAACGATCAGTTCCCAGTTTTCTCCAATATGGAAAGTACTAGTTTTTCATCTACAATCTAGTGAATTCAGTCTCCGAAGTTCATCGAGAACAGTCAAGTTCTCTGGAACAAATCAGTTCCCAGTTTTCTCCAATATGGAAAGTGCTAGTTTTTCATCTACGATGTAGTAAATTCAGTCCTCCAAAGTTCATCGAGAACAGTAGTTCTCTGGAACAAATTAGTTCCCAGTTTTCTCCAATATGGAAAGTGCTAGTTTTTCATCTACGATGAAGTGAATTCAGTCAATAAAATGCATCGACCTGTACGGAATGTTTAATCCTTCACGTGCCGAAGTAAATGTTTTAAGGTAAAGACAATATAAATTTTAATAAGTGATATTAAACAAACAATTACTGTTAGCACCTCTCTCCATTATTTAAGTTAAGTGTTTAATTAATAAGATGTATATTAAATGATTGAATAACGGTTATCTTTGAGAACCGTATAACTTTGTTTATAATTAAGAGTAAATTGTAACTGAAAGTTCTAAGAGTTATTTACTTAAAAGATTAAATATTTACTTTTCATGTAACTCTTTAAGAGGTAAAAATACCTCAAACAGACGTGTGACGTCTAGAATTATAAAGCCTTGTGAGATCAGATAAGCAGGTGTGTGTTTTGATACATTTGTGCTGAGATAAATGGAGTTATCCAGACATGTTAATTTAGTTAGGCTCGGGGAGCCCTTCACGGAATTGTAGTCCGGTGAAGATGATATATAGAATGAGATAAAGGGAATTCTATCCATTCATATCCGTTTTAATTAAGCTGTGGCAGGGTCAAGCTGGTCTCTATTAATAAATAGAAGAGTATCTAGAATGATGTGTGATTCGTCCTAGAAGGAACACTGCTGTCTTGTCTCACAATGCATTTATAAAGGTTTATTGTATTTGTTATAATTTGTCGAAATTACTGTTGAAAAATACATCGCGAATTTAAACAAAGAAACGTCACCAAAATGGTAGGGTGACCATAAGATCCGAGGGATCGGAACGTAACTTTTGTGGTGACCAAAAGTTAAGTAAATTCTTTAATTTAAATTAAAAATTAACTAGTAAGGTTTAAGGGAACAATTCCTATTAGTAAATAAATGTTTTAAGAATAAATAATAACTTCATTAATACTAGAAAAGGGTAGGTAGGCCCTATGTTGTAAACTTTAATGGGAGAGTAGGTCAAAGCACCCTTGATGCAAAGCAAAGCAAAAAAGCTTGTAACGTTGTAAAACCTGAAAATTACTATAGAGTGATGGGAAATGCCACCTATAGGTCAAGTATTATTAATTGTAGTTTTTGATACGGGTATCGGACAAGAAAGGTTGGCAGCGACTATAAACTCATAAATGTTGTGTAGATAGATATCTTCTACTATTATTTCTTTAGAATTACTCATTGATAACGTCAGAGTGGATGACGTTGTACTAATAAATATAAGTTTTAATGTGTTTCGTATACATCACTCCACTGTTTTGGAGTAAACTATAGCAAGCTCAGGTCAAGTATATTTCTTATGGAAATATTTACTATTGTATCCTTTGCTAATAAATAATCATTATGTAATCAATATGTGTTCATGAATGTGAAATAAAATATCTGTTACGACAGACCCTTCACTGACTAAGATCTTGGTTTCCTTTGTAAATAACCATAGCCAAAAACAAATCATTTCCCTAATCCAAAGATAAGAGACAAAAGAGAGTATTCTTCCTCACACCTCTTATCGGAGGAAAAGCGGCATTGACAATACGTATTTAGCCACATAATGTAAGACAGGGGAAGGCGAAACTTGTATTTTTGTCAAAATAAATGCGAATAAACAAGTTTTGTCAATTACTAATCCACTACTGTCCAAAGTTGATCGCAAAACCTTGACAACAGTAAAATGTAAAGCTTTATCATTTTATTTGTAAGATTTCCAATTATTTGTTTAGATCTGAAAGTTTTTAGATACAAAGTTCGTATTATTTTAACAATTTGAATTAATTAATTGAATCCGTAACGTAAAACACCATAAGCGAAACTGGTACAGATCTTTATTAAAAATTTGGAATTAGGACAAATAAATGTGTTTTCTTTTTGTTAATCCAACATTGACATCACCAACATGTTGTATAACTAAAAATAGTTATTATTCTTTATATTTGTATCTGTCTTTATTACTTTTATTGAAACATACACGTTATTATAAAAGGACATATCCAAGGACTACAGAATATATTATATAATTTACATATACAATGGAAAGCGGTTTGTTCGTGTGAAATGTATGTTCCAACATAGTCACAGTCAAAACATTTAATTTTTAATCTTTCAATTCACTTTGATTTATTAATTAATTTATTCTGAAATAATATATATGATAGTATTTTTTCTTCGGTCCTTACAGCTTGAACCGCCTATCTCAAACGTCTCAATATAGTGAAATTAGTAATTCTTAGCCGGTCAGATATAAATATAAATTATTGAAGTAACCATATTGTAATAGATGGTGATGATTTTCTCCTTGGCTTGATATCGATTCTGGTTATAAGATAAATGTAAAGTTTTTTTACCTTGTTAAACAAACGTAGGTATGTTAAAATGATGTAAGGTCAAATATTGTTAAAGGTAAATAATTTTCTTTTTTTTATTTACGCATATTGAAAAAAAATACAAAAAACAACTTTAGAAATATGTGATTTTCTCAAAAACAGTTCTAAATTTATCAAATAATAAATCGATGAAGCTTATTTTTAATGAATCAGATACACATTGATAATTTTGAAGTTATTAAAAACAAGTATTCTATAATAATGTAGACATAGTTTTCTTTATGTTATCTTTCATCTTTTAAAATATAATCGTGTAGGTATCCCTCTTCTAGGCATTTTAACCCTCTGTTATGAAAAAACCTTTTTTTTCAGAAAAAATGTACGCGAACAAAGAACTGTGTATTTTTAGACGACCATCCCCATATACCCAAAATCAGTCAATCATGATCGTGGACGTGTATTCCTTTATCAGAACAATCTTCTCGGCGAAGCTCTGATGATACAACCGTGCATTTTGTTACAATAATTTGAAAGTAAATAAATATTCAAATATACTCCATTGATTCGGTGATAACTTTGTGAAAGTTTATTTTCAATATAAAATTAAATAAATAATGTCTCAACAAACCAGAAGCGGTGGTTATGCAACATTCCTTGTGGAGTTTAACTACATATCGACTGTGGAAAGGGAAAAGGACGTAGCCCACACTTTTTTTCAAAACAGCTTTTTTTGATAATCACAATTTATAAAAAATAAAAATAACTTTGATTATTCCACGTATTGTGTTACAAAATGTGACACGTGTTTCGCCTCTTTCAGAGGCATCGTCAGACAACTACTTTCGCAAATGTTTGCTTAAGTTCGTACTTAACACGTGTCACATTTTGTAACACAATACGTGGAATAATCAAAGTTATTTTTATTTTATATTAAAATGAACTTCCACAAAGTTGCCGCCGAATCCATCGAAAGTACAATTTATACAACTTGATACACGTTTTATCAAAAGGATGTTAGCTGAAAATGCAGAATAAGTATCTTAATTTTACTTTTATGTTTGAAAAAATAAGGGCCTGCGAAAATTGGAATCACGAAAAAAAGACTTAAAAAAAGCTTTTTTTTGAAAAATTAACCAAATTAATATTAGGTTGAGTTGATTAAAAACCAGTTTATCAGTCTCCGTTAAGGTTATGTATATTTCATAATTTGCCTTTAGCTCAAAATCATCAAATCACGTTTTTTGTGTCCCCTGTAAAATTTGCTATGTGTGGGTTACGTCCTTTTTCCTTTCCACAGTCGATATATTATTTAAAAAAAAATACGCAGATGTGAATAGTCATAGAATAAGCTAATAATATTTAAATTCAGATGTATATGTTGCCAATGTATACTATTAGGGGTTTAAAAATAGCGTAGATGAAAGAATGTAATACAGCACATAAGAGGATTAGTTGCTGCCTTCTGGATGTATTTTTAGTATTTTTTCACAAAGCGGAATATCTGATTGAATCTCAAATAGTTACATATATTTTTTTTATATTATGTATACACATGTATATAACTATTTGACAACGATTGTCATGTCGGCTTCTGTGGCCGAGTGCTAAACACTTGGTCCCCGCGATCACAGTTGTCTGGATTCAAGTCCCGACGAAGTCAATATCTAATTAACATTTTTTAAATTTCAATTTGAGATCTTGGTCGTGGTTGTTTGTGCTATTTTGTCTGTGAGATTTGCTTTCAAATGAATTATCCATTCCATGTAATTAAAAAAAATCTAAAAATACGTGCCGCATTGATTATTATCAGCTATAATGCATATTAACAAAAAAAAAATGCTTGAATAAAAAGGTATTAATATGTAGAGAGGATCGATGGTCTTCTCTTTCTTGTTCTCGCGTTTACCGTTTTTCTCAGGGCTGAGTCGTGAAAAAAAACCGCGACTCCGACTCCAAGTGCGGCATTTAAAAAATTTCCGATTCCTGCATTTACAGATGGTCTGACTCCGAGTACGACATCGAGAAAAAATATGCAAAATTGTTGTATTACTTTTGACGTCTTTTGCAATATCAACTAAGATGCATATATTTGTACTATATTTCTTGTGTTTTTCCTGTTCGTAGTTCATCATAATAGCTCATAATACATCCCAAAAGGATGTTGTTAGCATCTTGAATCATATTGCCGCATTATTTGTATTAAACGACCAAGCTAGGAGGCATTTGCATGGCCATCGTCAGTCATGATGACTAAGCTTATCCAGAAATAAGGAACCGAATCTTATTTTCAATTGTCACTTGTCACTCGGCTTACTTAGTGTTATTTGTATTACTCAGTATTTTTTTCTTCTGAAGTGAGTATACGACGTTTAAAGGACTTTAAAAGGTTTTTAAAGTGACCGCTGAAAATGAAGTGTGTAAAACTATTAACATTCAGATACCTAAATATTGTTTTGCTGTAATTACTCAGTTTTATTGCCAACATACAATTTAATTTAATCACTCTGTAACTCCAAAAAGTACAACATGTGACACGTGTTTCTAACGTGGCCTAGTGTAAGTAATTAATTTGTTCTATCAATGTTTGTATCTGATCCCCTCCGTGCGTCCAGTAGAAAAGGACATAACCCAGACATTTATTTTGTAATTTATAACATAATAATTAGAACCAATTATAAGTTTATTCGTAAAACTTACGATGTTCTATCTGATGATGCTTCTCAAAATAATATTAAAAAAGAAAATCCACATAGTAACCGCCGCATTCAGTGTAGTAGCTAGAAATTGGGGACCTCATACAAACGTCACACGGGGGCCCAATTTGTTATATTGAGTATGCAGAAATTTAGGTTACCCTTTTCACTATGTCCTCATTGTGAGTCGTTTTTTGTATTATTTTAAAGCTGCGTGTGTGTAAAAAAGACGACTCCACAGCCCTGGATGTAACATCAAAAAGTCTCGCGAAAGTATTTTGGATGTATTAAAATTGAATATGTTTTTAAGAAATGTATGCTCAAATAATATGATGTTATTAGTTATTTCAGTCGGAAAATGATTACTGACTTGCAAAAACGTTCATGCTTATTAACATAGGAACAGACTCAAACTAGATTATTGTGGTCAAAGCCTGTCGTTACCTGTGAATGTAAAATTTACTGAGTTAATAGTAATCAGCTACTATGCACACTAAGGCTTTTAGTGTTTTTGTTAAACATTAAATGTTCATCTGATTTAATAATAAATACGTTTTATTCAATATTTTATTTATTACCATTACTTTGACATATTTATATTACTTTATTTTTATGTAGTCTCCACGCAATGGCTTTGTTTTCGCATAAAAAATTGAATTTCAAAGAATTCCCAGAATAACCAGCATGGGAAGACCCAGGAATTTTCGTATTCACCAAATATCCAGCGTGGGACTTTTTTCTTTTTAGTTCTTCCGAGGCTTTCAAATTTAAAATCCTGGAAATTTGCGGATTTGAAATTTTTTTGAGATTTCGGACAATTTTCCTGTGCTAAACTGTGCTGTAGATCCCGTAATGAAAAACATCTCTGTGGTCCTCTGGGGCAATGATTCAACTCAAAGTGGATCGTCAGGGACCTGATTAAAACCAAATACAATTTTACACGGTTTTTTTTCCGTGGAAAAAAAGAGTTGAGTGTATTTACATTTTGCTATTGATATTGATCAAACCGAATGTTCAAATATATAAAAAAAATGTACAGCGTACTCTCGATTATCCTTGTATGGATTATCCGTTTTGCGAATTATTCGTGCCTGAAAATAAATATTTTTTAATTCAAATTTAATTTGATGATTTTTATCCATTACGATTATAGGACGCATTAATGAATTGCGATCTTGAATATGCGCGTTATTTGAAAAAAGGATGAATTCAGCGATGTGTTTGTGTTTACGTAACTAACCCTGATTTTTTTTGACCACTTGTATCTTTTGAATGTATGAATGTTCGCATATACCGCAATACACATCATAATTTATGGGACTAGAATGTGTCAAGAATTGTAATCCTTTGTACTAAATATCATCAATGAAACGTCTTTATCGTCAAAAACTTCTGAAAACTCTTGTTGAGGAAGATGATAATCTGATCATTTTTTGGAAAAAAAAAATGACAGTATTGGATGCTATAAATGTGGTAGCACAATCTTGGTCAAAATTAAAACCAGTAACACTCGTTCGATCATGGAGAAAGATTCTTCCTGACATAGAAACAGATTTAATGGATTCGGAAAAGAATGAAGAAAATTTTGTACCTGAAATGTGTGAATTATTGGAAGATTTAATTTTTTTTAAAGACGTGGATAAAGAAAACAGGAGTGGCTCAACCATGATTTAAATGATCCAGGCTTTAAGCGCAGGGACGATTCTGATATCGTTTCTCTTGTTACCCAAGAGGAAGAAAATGACAGTAGTACTACAAGCGAAAAAGATACCAGTGGTTACGTTAATCATAAAACGGCATTGAATTGTATTGAAACATTGCTAGATTACGCTGAACAAAGAGGAACTGAATATAATAATGTAACAGCTTTAAAAATATTTCGAAGTGAAATAAGGAATTCGTTAAAAAAATCTCGAAAACAGATGAAAATAACATATTTTTTAAAATTATACTTTTTTATATTTTTATGTTCTCATATATGATAAAATATTATATTTTTACTTATTTGTTTGTGTTTTCTTGATAAATAATAAATATATAAATAATGTGTTAAAAATTTGTATTGTGTATATGATATTATTTTCGAAAATATAATAAAAATTTGATGATTCTGATCATCCGTGTTTTTCAATTGTTCGTGACCATCCTCCCCAGCATTAGCCCGGATAATCGAGAGTGCACTGTATTTGACAATTGTCTCTTTCATAAAGTTTAAATTATTATTATAAATAAAAATATTTAAATTAATCTCAGTAGGCATTTACTCCAAATATAAACAAATATTTTTCCTACAAAAAAGTGTATTTTCAACGAGTCACAAAGCACAAAATAAGATGGAATAAATCAGTGAAAGGGAAATAGTTTGCGTTTATTTTGTATAGAAAACACTGTTTATTTTTATAAAACAGTCTTCTATTTTCTATTTGGAAGTACCGCCCCCTTACCAGTTACAGATTTTTGGCACAAAAATTGATGCTCCAGCCAATAGTGAGGCGTTCTGGAGTGCTCCCAGTAATTAGTGCTAATAGTATTTGTCATGTTATAATAATGTAGTGAAATATTTTCGTAAAATGAAAAATAATTGCTCTCATATTATTATATATTGGTATGTTTAGTTAAATAGTTTATATTATATATACATATCACATAACTGAACGGAAGTTCATCATTTTGCAATATCATCACTTCAATTAGAAGTTAACAGTGAATAGAAATAAAATAATGAATTTTACCTCTCCACTTAAACAATATAATAAATGAGTAGCTGTTTTTATTTTTTCAAACAATGACGTACTTTTTAAAATCATTAATTTATAAATTATCCTACCATTAATCTCAATCATGTTTCATTATTGTTGTTGGAGTTTGTAAAATGGTTGAATAATATTTTGACAAGATTGACAAAGTACATAATTTAAAATGTGTAATTTTTAGTCAATAAACATCCGTTAGTTATTTAGTTCACGGTTTCTCGACCGGGAGCTAGGTGGTCCCCCTGGGGGTCACAGCATGTTCCAATGGTGGCACAGAGAAAAAATATTTTAGGGGAGCCACAGCACAGTTTAAAGGAGCTACGGGCGAATCCTGGAAGAGCTAAAAAAAAGTTCTAGCGTCTTTTTATTTTGGAAATCCGTAAATTCCTGGGTAAAATCAGCCATCGAGCAAAATTTACAAAGAATTGAAAATTATTTTGGAATCTTTCAACTTTTCACATTGTCTCGAAAAACTATGCTTATATAAAAGATATTTGTATGAACATCATACCGATAGTGTAAATAATCTTTGACACAATAAGGTGGCAAGAATAAATGTACACTATAATCAATCGACTTAATTAGTGGAAGACAACAGCATTTACTTCAACTCGCCTCGTATCATACGGACGTCATGTTTGATTAACATCTCTGTAATACCACACGATCACTTGCGGATCTATTATTTTTCGATAAAAATATGTCAAAATAATATAGAATATTTTTACACAAAAGAAACTAATAAATTAATAACTTAATATCTGGTTACTCGTCTGTTTTTCACAGCAATTATCACGTATTGAACGTGCAATAGTTTTTTTTCGTTTACAGATTTAATTGCTAAGTAAATTTAATTTAATTCACTCATGAATAAATATTGAATAAATTCAATAATCCGAGTACCTTCTGTTGTGTATTTTGCTGGCGATGACTTATTGGCATTTTTTTCATAAAATACTTATTTTGTAATCCCGAATCATGGAATTTCATTTTTCTATTTTGCATCGTTCAAAAGGAACAGATAACTTGTACTTTCGACACCATATTCACCACGGTTCGATGATTCTTCCAAACACGAATTCTCAATACAAGAATACTTCGTTCACCGATTCTTCCGAACACACAATGATCGTTTTATTATTCTTTAATGTCAATTGCGCCAAATATTTTTCGGAATGAAAACAAGCAAAATGTTCAATTTGTGTTCGGAGTAGGTATTAGGAAGAATCCGTTCACCATTCACCACGCTGCTAAACGTTATATCCAGCACCACCCGCTATTGCTTTACATTCTTCTTACGTGGTGTAACAACATTGTTTACGTTTAAAATTCTTTTCTGAAATATTCGAGAATTTTTTTCAAGATTTGGTTGCATGCATAAAGGTGCGTAGAACTTAAAAGAGCACATCTGAAGACATTAATAATGGAAGAATTTCCATAAGTTGAAGTATACTTTTTTTAGGCGTCGTGATTTTTTGGGTGCTTGGTAATTTTTACTACGCACAACCAAGTTGGAGCTGATAGATCTTACTGAATATAGTACCGCCTTGATAAACTTTTCCTTAACATAATTTAAACTATCTGGCTTTCGGCCTAGCCAAAAAAAGCAAATAATAATATTAATACACCCATTCTTTGCACGGTACCTGTTAAAGGCTTATAAGAAAAATCTTGATCAAAAATATTTGAAATAGAACGAATTAGGTTTGAAGATTTAAAGATAAATCAAAACATAACGGAAAATATTAATCGACATCGAAAGATGGGAGTGCTCCCTTTTTTAAATCTACCTCGTACATATCACATGAAACGGAAATGCGTTAATGATACGGATTGAAGATCATACGCAGCGGCGTAGCTACCTAACAGCAGAGTCTTGAAATGCACGAGGGCCCAGTGACAAAGGAGGCTTAAATTTCTACATACATGGATTATTTCTTTGCACTATACAACGCTATATTATGTTACATACTTGAAATATGATGTATTATCTTAGGTCTACTACTGTCAGCGGCGTGGCCACTTAATAGCAGTGTCATGCAATGCACGGGGGCCCAAATTTATAAAGATAAAAGAGAGCCTTGCGTGACGTTTGCATGAGGGCCCCAAATCTCTACCTACGCCAATGATCATACGCTAAAACTGTTACTTAAATAAAACAGAACGTTATGATAATCTCAAAAAATATCTTATACAGACATTATCAGTCTGCAATCTATATCATCCGACAAATTTAATTATTTATTAACAGGTAGAAAATAATGTTTCTAAAATATGTTTAGAAATGATACGCATTAATAACACTACGACAAATTAAATTTAAGGTGTGGCAGCTTCTGCTCTTAAAAATGCAGTAAAGATTTTTCGAACGAAACTGGGCTCAATCACTAAAAAATCCGTACTGTAAAACCGATCTTTCATTGTTTGTGTATTATATGTTATACCTCGATTTAGTTGATATTTCATGAATCCTATTTACCAAATAAATCGAGGGATGAATGTGTATTATCAGTTTGTACTTACGCGCTCCCAGTGATCTCGCCTCCCCGTTTCTATCCGTCTATGGACACGGCACTGGACTTTTTTTGTTATTCTTTGCTTTTGTATTAGCACCGACCAAAGAAAATATTTTAATGATTCTACGTTTTCAGTATCATCGTCGGAAGTCCATTGCTAGTAGTGACATGTTTTCAGTCAATATATCGACGTCGGAAGCAACACACATTTAATTCGTGAATAATCGACCATGTGATAATAATTGTGACTGAACAGTGTTTTCAATGTCGACAGTACTTAATTTTATTTAAAATTGTCTTTTAAAGATAGAATAACTGAAGATGTCTTAATGTAATAATAATAGTATAAAACAACGTATCAATGTGTACTTTGTATGTAATATAATTGTTAAGCATTTTCATCAAATTCAATGACGTTTATTGACGATATAAGATTCAATGTGAAAAAATAATTGTACACAAGTTATATTTATTTTTAACCAAATTGTTTAATAAGAGTAAAAAGAATAGTAATATAATGCATATTATATTTTAAAAATGTGTATTATCAATATTATACAAATAAAATTACTCACTCAAAGCTCAAACCACTATACAAATTTACAATAGTAATAATGCACATTTTTTATCAAAAAACTAACACGGAAATTGACCTTTACGAAAACATCTTGTATACGAAACTATTTCTTTATTTTTTTTTTATTTTGATCGCTTGTTACATTAAAAATTATTTTCAAGCTAGAAACTACAGAATCGATATGAAACGGAATTTATTTTGACTTTGGTCCATATTATAACTATTTTTTTTTAATTCTTTCGATTATATATGCCGCCTGTGTGGTTGAGTGGTCAACGTTGTTGGCTTCGGCTATGGACGGCACGGGTTCAAATCCCGGTACGGACAGTTTTATAAATTGATTTATGAATTTCTGTTCAAAGGCATTGATGTATGTGATATCTTGAATTCACCCCTCTCACCCATCCTATCCTATGAACGGGGCGTATCGAGAGCGATTAGCTTACCACTAATCCTGTCCTAGCCCTATCCTTCTATCCTTACTCTCTTTGGAAAAAGAGAGGTTGAGCAACTGAGTAACAAGCAGTTCTCGTAGAAACACTTCTGTTGAGATAAACTCCATTAGGAGTCCATATGCTCCACATTTGGAGCGGATATGGTTAAACAAAAATATATCGAGTATATAGGCTTTTGTAATTTTAAATAATTCTCGAGGATGCTAGATGCTTTGCAAATAAATCGAGTTAACTTGAATACAATTTGGATTATTTTGAAAATATTATCTCAACGCCATAAGTTTTAAGTACAGATCGTAAATGATATTCATTGTAGCCCTTCATTTTAATTAAATCAACTGTATCACAGCAACAATATTATTTACTAATAGCTTTTTTTTGCTGATACGCCAAGTACGCTAGATCCATCCGCGTATAAAAAATGTGTAGGTCTCTAAATTAGCGATATGGTATGGTATATATTGTGTCTATATTAAACACTGTAGCACTAATATTGCATATTGATATTTCTGAACATATTTGGTTTATGTATTAAGCTTCACACGATTATACATAAACTAAATGATAATGATTTTACAAAAATATCCTGATCATCGGAAAGAGCGGTACATTTTGTGGTTAAAGACTAATGTGGTGGTGTATCATATTATGTATATTTCATATATGTAAATTAATATTATAGTATCTTATATTTACATATGCGTAAAGAAGTAAATATGTTACATAGGTGCGCATTATTTATGTCACGGTCTATTTTAAGTACTCACTTTTAAATCGTTGACCTTTAAAATTTGAACAGTCGTTATTGTTTGTTAAGATACGTGAAAATTTTGCTAGTTGATATCAGTGTTAGCAATAAAGACAATTTTATTGCAATTGGTTTTATTATTCAACGAAGGTATATATTTTCTTTTTTATGTCTAGCATACATTTTTGAAGCATCTGGCCGCTCCACGGTGACTTTAAGATTCTCAATGCTTTCTCCCAAGAGTCCCAAGTAATATTATAAATATATTACCATCGATCCATAACTTCACTGAGTTTATCCAGTGGCAGATTTAACCGGGTTGAAAACAGTTAAATGTCTGGTGGAATTCAGTTTTCTCAGCGTGCGTACATATTAAGATATTTTAATAAATAAAGTTCGATCACCCTTTCTCACCAGATTAAAAAATAACAAAAGCTCGCCTCCCATAACAAAAAAACTAAATATTCATAATACTTAATATAAACCATACAGTGTAAAAGAAAATGACATATGAAAATACATGTCGTATCAGAACAAAACTTGTAAGACTTTTGTGAATCTTAATTCGTGAAATATATTTTATGGGAGAGCAGCTTTTTTGTGTCTTTGAGTGAGTATCTATCTATCTGTCCATTTCCCATTGCGGGACTGCATCGGCTTTTGTTCATATACATATTATGTTTTTAAAAATATATTAACTATGATTGGTTCTACACACTTATTTTTCTTCGAATATCTAAGATAATTGAGAGTATACTCGGATAACTCATTTTTTATAAGAAATTTAATATTTTTTGTAATATTGGTTATCTAACGTGATATTATAGGTATTGATGTAAGCAATTTTCAGCCCGTGTGAAATAATAAGATAAAGGTTATAAAACAAACCAACTGGTTGTTGATGCTATTACTGGTGATGTATTTAAAAATAATAATCAATATAACTGTTATTGTAAATAAAAAAGTGAATCGCATTCATCTTACGAACAATAAGTTTTCTTTTCCTGAGACAAAAATACAGGACCGGTCTCAGTGCTTACAACTACCACCGATAACATTGAAGTGATAAACTATCTAAAATAAAAGTTGTGCTAAATTTCTTGATTTCCTTTTTCAATAAGGTCACTTGTGATGCGATATTACCCATTCAGAATGAAAGGTTTGAAAAATGTTTGTGCTCGCATCGTATTACTATTAATGTTGCAATTTACTTATTATATCATTCATTATATGAATCTTTTTCATAGCATCATTAATTAAATTGATTTATTCGATTAAAACGTTGAATCAATTTGATTAAAATGTCATTGTTTTCATTTGTTTTGATTGATCCATTCACTTTCAGATGTGTAGTAATGATAACTTTATTATGCAGGGGAATACAACGTGTGGAAGGATACGATGAGCGCCTTAGCACCAGTTCCGTCGCCGCCGAGGAGAGGATTTCCCCATGTGATGAGACAGGCTAGTCTCTCCAGATTAGGACTGATACTCAATTCTGCAGTTAGCAACAAAAATAAACAAAGTTAGTATGAATTATTTGAGTCGTCTGGTATCAAAAGCAGAACTGTTCCATACATGATGTATGTAACAGTTGTGCTTTTGATACCAGACGACACATTTAATCTATGGAAATATTGTTTACAAGTTACTTATCAAATTGTCTAGGCGTTCATACTAAAATACTAATGTTGCCAGAATGTATGTGCATTACTCAGAGGCACAGCCACCCCATTGCAGCGTCATGCAATGCCAATGCACGAGGAGCCAGCGAAAAGAGGGACCCAAATTTCGACATACTGAATATAACGTAGGAGGTCTTCCGTGATGTTTAAATTACAGCCCCAAATTTCTAGCTACGCCACTGGCAATACTGAGGTGATAAATTTACGCCAAGCAAATCATCCAAAATTGTGGAGATATGAACTAAAAATAAAATAATAATTACGACGATTATAATGATTTTAAATGTTCAATTGAGTCGCTGCCAACAAATCAATATTATTATTTGCAATTGAACAATTCAATTTATAAAAATTTACAGCCTATTTTATTGTATTTCCAGTTGGCAGATGAAAAAAACCTCCTTTTTGTAACGAGAAATGATTTTTTTGTTTACAAATACAGATATCATGCACCACTTATAAGTCTGATACGTATGTAAAATAGACGAAATCAATTGATAAATGAAAAAAAATGAAAACAAATATTTACATTGATTTCATAATAATAATAAATACCGACTGAGCAAACTGAATTTTATCTTTCGCAGAAATATTTGCAGCACCCGATAGAGCGCAATACTAGCGATAAAATAGTCAAAAACATAAACGCAAACCACCTGTTTTACCGACGTATCGCGGGTAGCTACCTTGACGTCAGACTTGACTGTGATGTTATGTACTATTAGCGAACGCCATTGCTTTTCTCAAATATTCGGGTGAAATGTTTCGAATCGGAAATCATCCGTGTGGCGGTACTGTTTTTTAACATAGAAACTAGTTAATTGTGATCAAAAAACGTTGAACTTGTTAAGTTTTTGTGCTGGGCTTTGTCATGGCCGGTAAGTGGTGACTTTTAGCGCCCGTTTGTCAAGGGCGACCTCGGGTTTTGGAATTGCAAATTTCAAGGATGTTTTATCGCTCAAACGCAGACGGTAAATGCACAAAATTCATATTGGTGTTGAATTTCGTCTTTTTATGCGTGATTTTGTTGTCAAGTTTCTCTCTTGTGGTTATTGCGCACTTTTTGGTTAGAACTGTAAAAATTCAATTGCTCTGCCCTGCCCCATTCTTTTTTGAAAAATAACCGATTTACTCACCCCAAATTTTATAAATTTATACCTAAAAGTAAGGCTTTCTGCCTGGTGTATTTTTATCACTATCAATATTTTAGCTACATAGTGAACATTATGTCAAATGTGTCTAAAAACTGGCTTGTCAATACTAACCTACGTTGACTTTATGCGGCTTTAGACGTATCATTTGTACATTCGCCCAATATTCTAAGAGAAACTATTTAGCATGTTTCTCGGGTACCCTCTTTTACCTACTATTCGATAAATCTTGAGTATAGGTGTTCACTATAATTATATTCCTATTATAGAGGAGTTTTTAGGTTGCCATAAAGTTCTCCTTTCAGCATTACCAAATTATATGCATCCTCATGCACTTACTCACACGAAATATAAACATATACGTTTTTATAGTGTTGGACTGACATCCATAAATAAATTTGGTTTTAAAAAAAAATACTGAATATATTATTTTTAATTGTTCCACTGCACTCAGGTTACTTGAAACAATTTAAGGCACACACTCTTTTGTTTTCAAAATGCAGTATCATATGACTTTTGTTGTATAGAAATGTGTCGTAACATTGTTAAGATATACCCATTGTTTCTTCTTTCAAGTTTGAAAACTCATCCAGTATTAGTTAGCATGGATGTCAGTAAACATCGTGCTCTTAAATTAACATGCTAGCGTTGGCATTATCTTCATTATAATTATTTCAGTCTACAATACCAGTGTTTGTATTGCATTTCTCTCGTACAACCATTAAAATGATATCAAGTGAAGTGTTAAAAGTAATCATTGAGAATATTGGTAGTTAATGTTATTGATCTATTCAACATGATTAGAAGAAAGGATCTTCCGTGGTATATGCACCAAAGGCTAAGATTACCAGAAAACTTTAGGCAAATACGTCTAGAGAATTGCAATCTTCACTGGAATACCACATGTGGCTGTTAGAATATTTATTTTCTACCAACATAATTGTATTTGTCATGAAACCCTATATTTCTCATATGTTTATTCGATGTGTTGAATATTTATAAATCTGTTATACCGATCAAGTCTCACATCTCTTAACCCCTAATATTTTTCAAATTGGCACTTCAAATTTTGTACATTTTGTTTGTTGCTTTGTATGCCAAGGCTTCTTTTCATCATATCTCCCATTGAATTATTATATGCAAGCCATGTTTGATTTGTAAAATAAATAAGACTATCTCTGAACTTATCTAAATTAACAGTGTATATATTTCACTAGTCAACATTATGCTCTCTTCTTTTTGTTTTCTATGAAATAGGTATTTGATTGATTTCTATAATAAAAATATTTCAAACTTTAATCTTGTTTCAAGTGTCCAAAATATATTATAATGTTGGTAAAATATTTTTTCATTTTTGCTTTGTTAAATATTCATTAATGATTTAGTTTTCTATCTCGAATTGATATCCAATTTCACTTTCGCTTTCAACAAAAAAGTTAGGAATTAGTTTTATAGAAAATTTCTTTATTAAATGTGACCGATTTCGGTTATATTAGATTTGCATTGATTTCCAACTTCATGATGAACTTGAGAATTCTTATTTTTTTATTCAGATGAAATTTATCTATGATCTCACTGACAAAGTCACTCGTACACCGTGTGCCAAAAATGACTACATTGTATTAATGGGATTTATTTTTAATTTAGACTAACGTATATTTGAGTAATTTTATTATCCTCTAACATGTAGTTGACGTTATTTCTATTGTTTGTGACTTATTATCAATCCTAACATTGCTAGTAGCTGCTAAAAAATAAGAAGCTTCCTTATTGTTTGATTACAATATTGGCACTTAAACTCTAATAAAATCTTAAGACTACATGCTATACTGTTTGAATAAGTTTATAACTGATTTATTGGACATCAGTAATTGCACGTTTTGATTATTTCAATACTTACATAACATGTATAAAAGCCAATTAGATATATAGAGCTAACAGAAACGTTTCCCATATACATCCCGGGTGTTGTTGACATTTCAGATTAGATTCTGATTTCTGCAAATGTTTGAGTGTTTTCTCCTATAGTTTCTCTTATCCTTGTTCATATATAATTCTAGCTCTAAAAAAGGTTTCATTGTAAATATTTATACATGTGTGTATTTAATGTTGAATTATCCCAGATAAATCATATTCACAGAGTTGTGATATTATCTAATTGCAAACCTGTGTTGTAATATGCTCTGGTTATTGCATTCTAGCCAATTTTAAAAATATTGGCAACCGCACTCCCCTTCATCTCGGCTATTACACGCTTATACTAAAATTGTCTATTTGAGAGCAAAACAATTTGGCATGATATTTACATCTAATGCAAAGCACGCGGGATTCACTTTTGATGTCAATAAATCATTTTATGCGATTCGAGTCCATCCTTACGCTCATATCTTATGACCCTAATCTTTATTCTGACCTTACTCTAATAGATGTTCATTAAGTAGCACGCTTCTACCAATAACAATACGGAGGTTGCAAGACAATCGCTAAATATCAATTTCCCATTTCAACTGAACTGTACATACTTTCAATTATATGCATACTATTTGCCGAATTGTTCCTGCCTCCACGACACACAAAAGGTGAATGACATTAACTTGACCTAATGCACCTAAAATTAATTCTGATTTCAAAAGTGTCGGTTAGGTTAGGTTATTGACTGCAAAGCATACGTTATTGACTGCCTGTAATGTCGAAAAAAACCGATTAGGATTATGTCTACAACTAAAATAGTATTATAGCATTACTTATCAACACATTTCATACTGGAAATTTTGATTTTGGCTATTCATAAAGTATGGAAGTTCTTTTATTTATATTGGGATTATTTTAAATATCAGTTTTTAATAAAGGGGGATATTCGTATTTACATTTTTTTATTCGATTCTGTTTACATCACCTTACCAATGAAATAAAATCAATTATATCAGAGACAAACTAATTAGGTGTACACAATGTTATAGGAATATAATTTAATAGAAACCCATAACTATTATGAATAAGCAAAATTTGTTAAATATTCATAAAATCTGTCAGTAATAATTATCATCTTTTCATCTCTCCCAAGAAACTTGTCATATAACAATTAACTTTCTGGAAGTTTTCATTTTTTTTTTAAGTTTATGCAAAGAATTGATAACATAGATCGAGAACACGGTATGTATTAATATATATATCGTGTTCTCAATAAGTATGATAAAAATGATAAATTGCAGTATTTTCAATAAATTTTCATTCTTTGCCACGTAAAATAATTGGTTGCAAAAAAATCATGACAATGTATGAGAAGATGAAATTTTTTTACCAACAAAACGGTTGTTTTTTTTTTAAATTTTAGCTTGGAAAAATGTGGTTCAATATCTTGAGGTACAATTAAATGAAGGTGTGCCATTTTATTGTATTCTACAATTGCATGAACTATTAGATCAGTAACCTAAAAATTATTATGACTCAAAATTTTATATTACAGTATACCAGTAAAATGGCAAAGCGATCAATTTTACAGTGCCTAAATGTCACTTATTCAAACCAGGAGTATCGAATGTTCTTACAGAATCTACAATTGTATACTCAAAGAATCTTGAAGATTGAGAGAAACGTGCAGCAGAAGTGTTTCTGGATAAATTTGTTTGTGATTATTAATATGAATTTTATTAATGATTTCGATGAAGTGATTCCCTTTTATTGTAATTTCAAATTATAAATTCACTGTCGATAATTTGCATACTTGCGCTATCCGTTATGTGGTTTTGGATTAGGTGATATAATAACAGACTTATACGAAGATACATTAGGTATTCAATGATTATTTTTCAAAATTACTGCAGCCTTCATTTAGCAACTGCTTACTCGATAACTATCTAAAATGATTTAGTTTATCATGATATCGAAGCAGTCTTTCGATAACAATAGAATACTTTTAATCATTCTGCTATTCGAAAAGTGCACCTACATCCCTATTGTTACCATTATAAAAATCGGTTATTTTTTTTCTTTAATCATTCTGTACAGTCCTCAGACAAATACCCGACTGCGATTTTATTATATTTTCTCAATCCGTGGGCAAAATTGATACAGTATACCACATGAGCTGTTTGTATAATTGCTTTCAATTTCTTCTCTATTCGAGTGCATGATTATTACACCAATATTACTGCACACCAATTTGTTATAATAACACTATCAAAATAATGAAATATTTTTTCAATAACAGTGTGAATTTTTTGTATTTTTAACAATATGCCTAGAGTATTTCTTTTTACCTAAATGAATTTACAAAACACTTGAAATTAACAATTCAAAATCATTGTGTTAATTCCTTACCTTAAAGTTGTACTTGTTTTATTGAAGTTTCTTTTTACATACATTATGTACAATATACAAAACGAAGCTCTTGCTTCGGGTTGTCATATATATTTCTACTTATCAGTCATGTTGTTATCTTATTTGGTAACATGACAGCAACACTTAAATAATTATTTGTAATGGAAATTATCATTAAATACATAAAATCACCTTCAATCGTTAATTAATGGTTTTGAATCAAATTAAAATATTACAGAAGGAATGAGTTCTTCTGGTAGGGGGCTTGTCACCTACCTATATGTGCATAATACATGTCTTTTAACACAACAAAATCCATATCTTTTTCATTGCTGAAATTGACTTTAGTTGTTTGACACATTCAATTGATTAAATAAGATATCGATATCTAGGGCTGGCTATATGTTTGGAAATAATATTTTTTTGCTTTACTTGTATCTTAATTCTCGGAACCTTTAAAAAATATTTGTCAGCTCTACATTGACAAAAGAGTATTATGTATTTTTATATTTATTTCATTCAGTGAAGTATTAGATATTAGCATTTTTCATAGAAGTCACACTATCGTTGAAGTTATTCAGTTTTTATTACTTATCAATAGTTTGAAATACCAGTAAAATCTATAGTAATGATATTTCGTTACAAAATTAAAGAGGATTAAAATACCTATAAATTCAGTTATAAACCTACATTTAACTGAATGCAAATTCTTAATAGATAAGTAAACAATATAATTTTGCTGCTTTTTTCGGACTCTTGTTGTTGAAAGTAGTTCATAAAATCAGAGGAGGCATTCATATAACAATTTCAACGTTTAACCGATGCGATGTGGCTTGCAGGCAATGGGGGTGACACGTCGTGGTGCTTCAGCCAAGTTAAAGGAACTCTGGAAGAGGATGTCAGCGAGGCGGATCTCATTAGCTGCGTAGAGTTCAATCACGACGGAGAACTCCTTGCCACTGGAGACAAAGGCGGACGCGTCGTTATATTTCAGGTTAGCATTTGTAAAGTACTCGAATCAAATACTGAATGAAACAATTTAGTTGGGTATTGCTTTTTTTAAATGAACGTCCGTATTTGCTCTCTCAAATTGACTACTTTCCTTTATTCCAGAATTATCAATTGATAGTTTTTTGTTTTTCCATTGCAAATTTTGATGTACACCCAATTCCCCTTTTGCAGTTTATTTTTAAATGGGCAAATCAGTCAAATGTGATGGTACATATCTTGCATTTATCTGTATTCATTCCATCTTTTTTTTACATGGAACGTATCTCCCATATAAAAAGATAATTGGGTGTAGTACTTTAAATTAAACAAAGTTTTTAAAATCCACATACCTAAACTTCTGATTCTAATTGTTGTATTTTGCTTTCAGAGAGACCCTGGCTCTAAAGTGTGCGTGCCTAGGCGTGGAGAATACAATGTATACTCGACATTTCAATCCCATGAACCTGAATTTGATTACCTCAAATCACTTGAAATAGAAGAAAAAATTAATAAGATTAGATGGCTAAAGAGGAAAAATCAGAGTCACTTCCTCCTCTCGACTAATGATAAAACTATCAAATTATGGAAGGTATTCTTTCTTTTGTTTCTATTTACTTAAATCATATTGTATATAATTCTTGGAAAGAATTAATTCCCCGCTGTTCTGAGAACACACGGTGTAAGCTTGCATTTTTTTAACAACACATCCTCAACATTTCCTAGTCATACAAGCTTTTGGTAACCTCATATGACTGGTAACTAGTTTGTGTGCATCCTTGGATGACTGACTCTATTGTTATTAAGCTTTGACTTGTGGAATCTGATACGGACATCATTACAGGTTTTTATTCTTATTATCTCATGACAATGCTCACAAACTGTATTAATTATTATGCATTCAAAACAGTGTCTTTTTTCACAAAAGTATTACATTATTTTTTTTATTAATTTCTTTGGTAATGGATTCATTAAACAGGATCATCAAATTGTAAAGAAAATGTGATTTAGAGTTTTACTTAATAAAATGATAACATTTTATGTGAAGAATTGATATTCTTTATGCTGTTGACATTTATAGATGAGGTATTGCTATTGTCAGCTTAAATTATGAATATGTTAACCTAGTGATACGCAACATGTTGAACAGTAGGGCCAATATATCCACTTTCTAACAATCCACTGTATGCCGAAGTCAAAAGTTTTCCAAATTACAGTATTCTCTACCGAGTAGATATACACAGTATTTTGTATTTAAATTGAATAACCGCACACCATATACTTGAGTACTAATCTACTCTGCATCAGGTGCTTATAATAAGTTGGCAAATGTTATTTCTTCTGAAATTATTGCACACATCGCAGCTCGACAACCTCTTGCAGAGAACTTACATTGAATTGAATGTTATGAAAAAAATTATCTAAAAATTTCCCACAGTTGATACAGTGTGACACATATTTTTCTTTCTTGATAACGTTGAATGGTGTCAATATGGAAATAAACAATAAACTTCACACTGGAAATTATTGAAAATTAGTTTTGGAGAAGCTGTGTTTAGTCTGAACCCTAAGAGTAGTTATTTGACTGGAATTTTGCAATCATTACCTAAACTCATCTATTTTACTTCACGTTACTTCAATCGTCATAAAAAAAAATATGGAATTAACTGTTTTCATATTGATAAAAAGTATTATAAGCTTTATTATGCAGAAGACAATATAATTGAATACTCAGTGGACTTACTCAACTACCTATTGTAACCCCATTGCCATAATTGTAGAACTGTTCATTTTCAATTGATAAACTAAAAGTGAAATGCTTCGTGTATTATCAGGTATCAGAAAGAGACAAGCGGGTGACCGGTTACAATACACGAGAAGAAAGCGGAGCGACAAGAGACCCCTCCCACATAACCCGACTTAAAGTTCCAACCGTTCGTCCGATGGACCTTATGGTTGAAGCAGCACCTAGGTATGTTTTGCTGTGTATCAATCCTTTTTTTATGTCATTATTTTCAGAAAAAAAGAATATGACAATTTATTAGCAAGCCATAAATTGCACACCTTGGGTAAAACAGTATCAGCACAAAAAACCTTATTTTTTATTTTGTTTAAACTGATAATATATTATACCATAGGCTCCCAACCTTTTTCGGCTGGCGGCCCCTTTTTATAAAAGCCATGTGACCAGGCGACCCCCTCCCCCCCCCTGAGGAATTTGAAATCCTCAATTTGCTATACTTTTTCCCCAGATTGTCTCCGAAACTCCTTTTGTTGTTCAAATCCAAAATATGTTGGCGACCCGTGTATTATACTGACATAGACACTCGTTTGTGTTCTACAGGAAACCTATAAAGTAATAAGGTAATAATGTCAAATCAGTAAGTTCTACAAGAATCATAAAATACAGTTGATATTTTAATGTCACTGTCAGAATTATCATTATCACATTTATTGTATATATTTTAATGCTTGCTTGTGTAGCTTCAGATGTTTATAAATAATAGACGAATGCGGAAATTAAGAATTCTTACAAATTTACACTAAACTGCAAATTTGAAGAAAGAAAATAAATGAAAAAACATTACACATTTTCCAGACGCATATTTGCTAACGCCCACACCTACCACATAAACAGTATCAGCGTGAACAGTGATCAAGAGACTTACCTGAGTGCGGATGATCTCCGAGTGAACCTATGGCATCTGGATATAACAGACCAGAGCTTTAACATTGTGGACATCAAACCTGCCAATATGGAAGAGCTGACTGAAGTCATCACTGCGGCGGAGTTTCATCCCACTGAATGCAACCTTTTTGTTTATTCTAGTAGTAAAGGTAAAAATTAAACATTCTCTTTTAATATTTTTAATTCATTTGTGGATAAAATTGACTCATTGAGCTTAGAAATTGTGAATTGTTTTTTTCTCACTTATCGGAATACCTCCGAGTATTTAAATTTATGATTTTAACTCCATCAAAACACATTTAAAATACCATTAAATATTTAAAAAACTTTCATAAACACACTCACAAATCAATACATTAATTATACTTTACACCAGGGCTTTTTTCCCATCTATCGCAGTGGAACGGCGGCGTTATTAATGTTTCAAATCAATGTGTATTTGCACATTTTTTTTTTGCATTGAAAACTTTCAATTTTTTCTTGGAAACCATTGGCTGTTTTTCCTTATCTAAGCTATTTTTTAAATGTAATGTATCGAGTACCGCAACACATAAATTAATGTAATAATACAAACCAATTTCCAATTTGTAAACTTACTCTGTGACCAAAACTAGGGGCCTATTGCTTGATATACGGTTTTTTCTTATAAAGAGGCTGAGCAACTGAGTAACAACCACTTCTCATAAAAAACTTGTGTTGAGATACCTTCATTAGAAAGAAAAATGCTCCACATTGGAAACAGGCATAGATTAGAAAAATAAGCTTGACAAGTGAGCTCTGATTTTCCCATTTATGAAAAATATGTACCAGTTGAAGTTTTTCTATAATATATATGGCTCTTTTCGTTACATTCCAGGTACAATTAGATTATGTGACATGCGAGCTGCAGCATTGTGCGATCGTCACGCAAAATTATTTGAAGAGCCTGAAGACCCTGCTAGTCGAAGTTTCTTTTCGGAAATCATTTCCAGCATTAGTGATGTTAAATTGAGTAATTCTGGTAGATATATCATTACCAGAGACTATTTGTCTGTCAAAGTCTGGGATCTCCATATGGAGACGAAACCTGTCGAGACTTATCCTGTGAGTATTAATTCATTCAATCGATTTAAGTTTTCAATCCGTGAAAAATAAAACGATTTCTTATAAGTGAAGAAGACCATTTTTATAAATTTGAATTTTTCTCAATTTCTTGTTGGAAACCTATAGATTTCAACTGACCAATTTTCAAATTCATTAAACTGCAGAAGAGTTAAATGATTTTATTTACTTTTTCTCTATAAATTGTATTTTTTTTTTGTCATACTCGTCATTTCATAAGATTCACGTATTGAGATGAAAAAATTATTTCATGACATGATAATTTATTATTTCGGTGTACATGTTAAAGGTGCACGAGTATCTTCGGGCGAAGCTGTGCTCTCTGTATGAGAACGACTGCATTTTTGACAAATTTGAATGCTGCTGGAACGGTTCAGATACGGCCGTCATGACAGGGTCCTACAATAATTTCTTTCGAGTGTTCGATCGCACGACAAAAAAAGAGGTGGCGCTGGAGGCATCGAGGGAGGTCGCCAAGCCGCGCACCGTGCTCCGGCCGCGCAAAGTGTGCACAGGCAACAAGAGAAAGAAGGACGAGATCAGCGTCGACTGTTTGGACTTCAACAAAAAGATTCTGCATACGGCGTGGCATCCCACGGAGAACATCATCGCCGTGGCTGCCACGAATAATCTCTTCCTGTTCCAGGATAAGTTTTAGCAGTCGGCTGACGGCTCCCCGGTCACAATTCTGATAAACTTGTTTTGTATATTTTATTGCGTGCGTCAGTATGGCGAATTTCACTCGCGTTTGACCTGTGAGAATTCGTCAGCCGTATCGTGTTAACGTATGCGAGGGTTTTGTAATGTTTGCGATTCGTTTACCTATTTGACATCGCTGTGAATTTTATTCCGATTGTTTTTATCCTTTTATTAATGTGAAAGTATTATGTTCCTGTTGCATTTTCATCCAAACATACGCGTGAGTCATCTAACGACAATTATGTGACCGACCGAGGATTGAGCTACGGTGAGCGTTTAGATAAAGATTCATTGTGCATTCTTCTAGATGTTTCTATTGTTTGAATAAAATCATTTAAACAGATACTACTTCTGTTTTCGAACTCCTGTTTTATGAATACTCTTCTTAGATCTTACAGAAGATGAAAGTAACATCGATAAATCTTAATTTTTACTAGTATGGATGATTTATTGAAATCCTTCATGTTGAGAAAGTATCCAGATGACGATCTTAAGTCACCGGTGTGATTACGATTCTTTTATTTTGTATTAAGTGTTAATCTAGTATTGTTAAAAATTAATTAGTTCCTAATTACACCCTGGTTTTGATCATTCGACGAGGAAAATTATTCACGCCGGACTAATATGCACAGCGACGTCTTAATAATTTGGTACAATAACTCGCCGTCATACTCTACCGCTTGTTAGCCATTTCACATTAAAATCGAAATCCAGCTAAATTAATAATAACAATAAATTATTGATATCTAGTTAATAATACTTAATTGAAAAATGCTTTAATTTAGAATTTTTTTATACATCTTTTTTATAACTGATAATATTGAACAAGAAGTGTGTCTGTGAAAGAAAAAAGGAAGATGTTGTGTAATAAAAGGATAATTTATCCTGTGGATATGCCTTTAGCAGTGCTCCGTGAACATATTCAACCGATGCGAATTCATCCATCGACAGCATACCTACCTCCTTAATGATATAATAATATTCTACACCCTTCGCGATATAATTATTGTATATTTAGAAAGGGCATCGGTAACGATTGTGTTTTGAGTTTTGACAGATAGATAATATCGCCCGGTAATCGATCAATATGCAGTGACTTCGGCTCCCTTTCTCGTAAATGTGTCGTAAGCTTCCCGAGATGCGAGTCGACTCTGCCAAGTTACTCGAGTATCCCGTTGAAATGATACGCCAGATTCTCTATTGCGATATGTAATGAATACTGGAAAGATACTGAGTAATCGGAAAAAGCACTGCTGGTGGTAAATCAGTGATTTTAGATAGGGAAAGTTTTCAATAATGCAGTGAAAATGTATAAAAAATATTGTGCCGTTTAAAATAGTAATAATTTAAGTCTGGTTTATAAAATGATGGCGTTCTGTTAAGCTGACGGCTTTTGAATTGTTTCTGAAAGTAAATCTCGCATGTCACTTTGCGGCCGATAACACATTGCTGATGAATAAAAAAAACAAATTGGCGTAGTTTATGAGTTTGAGCTAAATTCTGATTGTGTATATTTTTTTTTAGGCAGAATATGCTACTGCATAATTGTGTTTGTGTTTTTAAGGTGGTATATGTGATATCATTCTGCAGCATTGCAGTGGAGAATTTTGAAAAACTCAGTTTAAATGACAAAGTAATGAATTGAGATCGACTTTTAATATTTATTTAAATACGTAAATTTTCATTTACTTATACAATGTCACCTTTCTCATTTTTTAATTGATATCATTTTACTGAAATATTCTTGGCAGTATTTGATTAAGTTAAAAATTAATGTTATACAGGGAATTATACAATTTTCACATTTGGTGTGGATAAACTTTAAGTGATTCTGAACTGCACAAAATTCACATTTTGAATTGCTAAATCTATTTTTGAATGTACCTTGTGTCCCAAGTATAGGCTAAATAAATTATTCGATCAGTGAACTGTATTAAGTTATCTGGTATCAAAAGCGTACATGCCTGAGCAATGATCTGTCGCTTAAAATATATGCACTGCATATTTGATAATTGACATACTATTATGTTTTTTTTTGTAGTTTACATGTTGGCCAATGTAAATCATTAAAATACCAACAACTTGCATTTTTATGTCTTGATTTTTTTAAATTCTCCACTGCTACGCGGCTACGGTCTAGTGACAGTGATGAAACATATTTAATAATCACAGTCAGGCCGATTCAAAATAATCTCATAATGTATTTTATCGATAAATAATTGCTGCCAATCGTTGTTTTATTAATTATTATTGAAATACAAGTGTAAAATAAAAGTTTCTGCGAAGAAGTTGCATTTTTCTGTTCTGTCCCCTGATTTCAAAAGTATTATCAAAACTAAAATAATGGTACGGCTTTGCGACCCTCGATTGTCTAGGGCAGCGGTCACCAAACTACGGCCCGGCTAAGATTTTCATCCGGCCCGTGAGAAGTTCTGGATTTTTGCATAGAAATCATTCATAAAAGAAATATAAATTTTCATGATTAAGTTGTGAATTCACGACAACTATTTATTTCAAAACATCAATTGTCATACAACTATCTGGTAGGGGACTTAAAGTGAAGGAAGTTGGATAGAAATTGGACACGAGACGACCAGATGTTCGTTTACTCAAAAATTTCTCGAATATTCTCATTTATTTCACATAAAATGAAATAATATTCTGATTGGGTTCCAATAAGAATTTATTTGTCTTCCGGCCTCCTTAGTTTTTAAAAAGTTCACTCCGGCCCGCTTCTCAAAAAGTTTGGTGACCCCTGGTCTAGGGCATCTGTACATTGATCACTTTTTTATGATGTGAAATTCTAAAATACATTTGAACAGATGTAAGAAAACATGCCAGAGCATTAAGTCCTTGAAATAAGCCATCACTGAATATTTTGTACATATTTGTAGTTCATATATGAGTATGGGAATACTGGACATGATGGCTTTAATAAAAATATTTTTCTATTCCTTACGTAGGAATGCCAAAATGTGCTCCCGCAATCCATTACGGGGACAGGGAGTATTTTTATTATAGGTCGGGAAATTTGTTTTCATTTTATATTACGTGTTGCAGATTTATAACATTAAATCATTCTATTACCGCTTTCTTTTGAATCTGTACGCAATCTTGAATAACTGAAAAATTCCGAAATATTGGTCTCTGCCACACTTTCCGGTGAGTGTGTTGAAATGATTCAATTGACAAATGTTTATTGTTATAGATAAGAAGAGGAATAACATTGCTGGTCAGTTATATTTTAACGACGAATCATTAACGAAGTTTAACTTTTGAATCCTTCTGCCGCGATGAGAAAAATCGATGTAAATCAAATTTTACGGCTCAGAAAGGTTTATGTTTAGTCTCACTGACAAGGTTTCAATTTGAATCAGACATCATTTTTTCTTAGTAACTTTAATTATTCAGAAGCACAAAATTTTGCGTTTCAATTTGCAGTAATGCATGACCGGTCTTTATGACATATTAAACACCTTCAAAACATTTCGTATAGAAATATGAACAAAGAATGAGAAAGGTTTCAATTTGGAATAGCTGAAGCATTGTATATGATAAATTCTACCACTGCCATGCTAATTAAGTATTTCCATTTTAGTTTATATATATCTGCCAATGTGTGATTGTTCCGATTATCACTTGCCGCTGTAAATAATTATAATGCTTGAAAGATTGTCATGTCACGATAGTACCATTGTATTTATTATCATAATATTGCAAATAACAAAATGTCGTTAGATTCATTGAAAATATTACAGCTCGAATTGTTTTCTACTTTAAGTGCCATTATTTTTGGTATCATTTTTATATTTATGATACAGAAAGTAAAATATTTCTATAGGAGCGTTACAAAATAGTATCCACACTTAGCTTATTTAAATTCTCCTATCGTCTCGATAAATCCTTCGAGATGTTAAAAGATAATGTTAATCTAAGGGTTGAAAAAATCCATTTCGAATAAGGTGTTCATTATGTTCGAGAAATTTTCATATCATCATCAATAATATGATTGGCAATGCGCGCCTGACATTGGTTATCATAATATTGAATGCTATCTCATCGTAGACAAAAGAATATAAACTTGATGAAGAAATCAAATCATTTGAATCAAAATAAAGATGCCTACACAATAACATTGGACACTTTTTATTTTCCTTCATAAATCCAATCACAGAAAATATATTACAACTGTTTCCAGAACATTTAGTGAAATATGGAAGCACGAGAGACAAACTACCCGAATATGAAATGTGCGTGCTTTTTAACAGTGTTTTGCACCAATGCTGTAGGTAAAGATAGTGTAAGGCGACAATGTAACATTTTATTGATATGTAGCTTTTACGGTGTGTGGAGGGGTTTCACATTCAATTGAACAAAAATATTAACCACTCTGGCGCGCATGCGTTAAATAGATTTCGAATAGCAGCTGATTCACATTCATTGGAGCCGCAGAAGAATAAATATATAATTATAAAAATTGTTTCTTCATTTCGAAAAACATTCTGGGCATTGGCCCAGTTGAAACCAGTGGTTGTCAATAAATTATATAAAGTTATCAAGATTAGTGCTTTATTGGCGCTACATGGTGACACTAAAAACTTCAACTATAGTATTAAAAATCATTTTAAATATCACTGAATTATTATAGTTTTATAACAATAAATCCTCATGTATTCAATAGTGATTTAAGTAAACATAAAAAAGTATACACAAATAAAACTTCAATCTAATATTTATAAGACATCAATTTATTTGAAATTGTTGAACTTCTGCTATTATAAATGGACATCAAAAGAGCATTTTTTGGCGTGCTGTGAACATCGTCAGGGCTTGAAGAGTAGAGTCAATGGACAATTTTTTCCATGGCTCTCATCAATCATGCTAGAGGAGGGTGTGAACCCAGTTAACAACTCACTGTATATATTGCAATGCTTATAAATTTTGAAACAAATTGTTTCATCTACAAGAATATTGGAAGTATTAACTGTTTTCAATGTGTTAGCAGAAAAATGACCGCACACAAAAACAATTGACTGCCTGACTGACAGCTAAGCACTTAATTGTATGATATACTGGCTCACATTTCTTCTTCAAGCTTGTATACAAAATTCATCATCCTTACCAGGAAGTTTAGGCAACATGGTTGATATTTACTAATTTATGATACGTCCATTTTAAACAGAGTGAAGAACTTTTTATTGTATGAATACTTAAATACAAAATATAGAAAACTTCAATTGTGTCTTAAAAAAAGAGATTGTCTCTACCTATCAAGCGGGTCTAGATTAAATTCCTGGCAAGGTCAATGCCAAATTTAAACTAATACATGGGTGTCTGTATGTGACTTACAAAAAATTCTCAATGAGTTTATCTCTTATGATCTTTAAACTACAAAATATTTGGCATGTTGACATAGCTGTGATGCCAAATATTTTTTTTAACTAAAAAACTTAGAGGAAATGGTAATTTAATATCCTAACAATCCTTATTCATCTAATGCAGGGTTTTTCAACCAGGAGCCCTGTGGCCCCCCAGGGGGCCACAGCGTGTTCCAAGCAGGCAACAGAGATTTTGTTTTGGGGAGCCACAAGCAGATTTTCTGATATGCCAAAATTTCTGTGATTTTGGATTGGAAGAGCTAAAAAAAAGGTCCCACGCTGGTTATTTTGGCAAATTCCTAGGATTCTGAATTTGAGATCCTCGGAAGAGCTAAACAAAATTAAAAGGTCCCGTGCTGGTCATTTTGGCAAATCTGAAAATTCCTTGAAATTCGATGGGAAGACAAAACAATGGTATGGGGACCACAGAAAAGGTCACATTAATAATGTGAGTTTTCAAAGAACTTAAGGTGAATATTCAAATAATTTTGAAAAAAAAGTATTCGCTATGTATGAGAATATGGTCACATCAGGTATGCTTAAAAATGCTAGTTGTGAAGATAACTCGTTTTTGACCCATATAAAAATCAAATGGAAGATTATTTATTATTGACATTGCATTACAATTACTTTATTTAAAAATATATATAAACAAGCCTTGTTATTGGATGCCACATACTAATTATAAATAACATCTTAGCTGAACATTGTGCTCTTGTTAGCTGCACCTTCTGTTACCCCCCCCCCCCCACTGAAATGGCTTATTCAGCAGGATGGATAACAACTAATGGAACTGAAAATTTTTATTAAATTAAGAATTTTGTTTTGAGGGTGTGAAAAAAGGTGATGTAGTGTTTAAGGATAGAGAATCTACATATTGACCGGAAAAGAAAAAGGATGTAACCCACACATCAAATTTTACAGTTCAAAACACCAGTTTAGAAGTCTCCGTGCACTTCAAGGTTGTGAATAATATAATTCATTTGAATCGTTCAAATTATTTACATTTTCACAGATTTTGTCACTAACGACCCGGGAACTGACAAGTCAGTTCAAGTTCATCTGTGCACTTGAACGCCTGAAGATGCCGAAAGGCGAAACTGGGGTCGTTAGTGACAAAATCTGAAAATGTACATAATTTGAACGATTCAAATTTAATATTGAAATTTCACCAAGCACCTTCAGTCGAAATCTTAAATTATAAGATAATTAACTCGATGGTTGCCACATACGCGATATCTCGTAATTTTTTTCACGTATCGTGCTCAACAGACCAAATACGAGTTATATCGTCAATAACTAATTAAATTAATAGTCGCAAATTATAGCCGGCCTGCTAGGTAATTACTATTAATTATTTACGGCAACGAAAAAGTTAATATATAATATAATTCATAATTTGCACATGGCCCAAAATCATCAAAAAACGTTTTTCGTGTCTCCTGTAAAATTTAATTGTGGGTTACATCCTTTTTCCTTTCCACAGCCGAATTACATGTTTAAAAGATGAAACAGGTGAGTCAGTAGATACAGTTAGCTGTTAATCTCAAATCTTACGTTGTGAACATTTTCTCATTCTACCTAAAACTTTTGAAATTTGAAAACTATTTGGTTTTAAAATTGAAACTTGCTACAAGACCAATGTTTTGAGAATATGTGTGTATAGGATTCTCAACTGCATAAAAAAAACAATTGTAACAGTAAAATAAATCAACTGTGTAAAAGGGATCAACCCTCATTTTTTTGGAAAAGTAGTATAGTATTATTTGATAATCACAATGTTTACAACTAAATACACCATCTCTCAGAATGACTTAATCCGTAAATGCCGAATAAGTATCTAAATTTGGTAAATGAAGGGCCTGTAAAAATTGTAACTACGAAAAAGCACTTTCATAATTATTTTATTAAATTTATATTACTGAGTTAATAAAAAAAAACTTGCTCTTCAGGAATATGTTTATTTAATGCTTCGGTCCAAAAATGTTAAAAAACGTTTTTCGTCTATCCTGTAAAATTGATTCCTTTTACCCAACCACGGTCAAAATATAATTATTATAATAAACAAAATAGAGATATTTTCATAATGTTTTAATAATTAAATATTGCCCAAATAGAATTACTCTTCAGTAAGTGAACATTTTTCAATGAGTTACAATAAAAGGTTAGGATTTTCTTATGTTGTTATTCATGCTGTGTGCAAAGCTTGTACCTGCAAACTATCAAGAGTTTTGAATACAAAATCATTTTCTTTTCGGTTACATGTTCAGCAACTTTTAAAAAATATTTATCTATCCTAAAAACTAACTATTGTACAACACTCTCGAATGATTAATTAGCCACAAATATTATAGATACTGATGATGTAAAATTAAAAATCATTTTATGAAATCTTATTTGTCTTATACATTTTTCTGAGTTATAAACTATGGCCATTGCCACACTCGGCACAGTTACCGTATCTGCATTATAATGAAGTCTGAGAAATTATGAAAATATCTTAGTTAACATTCAGTGTGCTTATATAATATTGTGATATTGAATACTTGTTTCCATCTGAATAAAGAACATATTTTGATGCCATCTTTACTATTAATCATAAAACTATAATTGGTGTTTTATTTTAAGTAATTAATTACGCCAAAAATTGCTTTTGTGTGGGTAACATTTTTTTACATTAATATTTTTTATTAACATTCGAGTGCCGAAACATCGAAAATAGGATCGAGGAGCAGTGGGGTACAAAGTGACCTCAGACAAATTTGCATTGCATCGATTGAGGTATCATTGTAGATTACAATAAATATAAATATTATTGGTATTTAGCGGATGGTTGAAATAAGAAGAGCTTTGGAATGCGAATGCACCTCACAAGAAAGAGCCTGAAGGTGAATCACAGATTTTAATTCATTATCAAATGCGTTAACTATTCAAATGACATTTGTTCTGATTTATATTTAACAAGTTCGAATGGAATGTTTAACATTTTTAATAGTTCTTCCATACCCATATTCTCTTTGAAACTACCCTTTTCTCTACTTATATCTAACAATTCTTCTAAAGCTTTTTGACAGCCACCTCTCCAAGAAATAATCAACTTTTCTAATTCTTCTATACTATGGCTTTGAGAATCTTCTGCTTTGCCAATTGTCTCGAGTCTTTCTTGTTTTTGTTTAATTCTCTGTTTGATGTCTTCTATGTCACTATCAGTGATATCAACCTTTTTTGACTTAATTTTCAGCTTGGTACTAGTCTTTGTTGGATTTTTATAACATTTTCTTTCAATAATAGTCTTATTTTCGAAGTCGTCGTCATCATCATCGCTAATATAAGAGGAGGACGATGATTTTTGAGACGATTCACAGCTATCATTCGCTGATTTCAGTTCTTTCGTTAGCTGATGATTTTTATTAAATTCTTTAATTTTCACAAGGGACACTGTGCAGTCTGTAGATAGATTAATTTGAACAGGAGATATTGTCGTTTTAGAAGCCTCTTTGTCTAGTTCTTTGGATTCAACTGGCAATGCCTTTGATTTCTTTTTGGTTCCTATTTTCTTGTTGACGATTTCCATGCAACTTTGTTTTAAATCAGTTGGTTCAATTGAGCCATCATCGTTTATTACGCCGGATTCAATTTTTAATACTTGCGGTTTAACTGCGATATTTTTATTATCTAAATTTACATCATTGTAAGATTTTATTTTCGTCTGTGTGGGTTTCTCGGCGGGTACAACTCTATGTTTAATTTCATTCGAATCTGATGATTTGTCAATAGACCGCGGTATTGCGGAGTTCATTTTTTTACTACTAACAGGAGACTTGTTTTCTTCGACAGAAGTGTTGACAGCTTTGTTTCGGTTTCTGTTTAATCCCATTCTACGACACGGAGTTAATAAAGATTTACTTATTCCCCCGCTCGTTCTATTAGTGTTTGAATTATGTTTGGTTTCTGGTGTATTCACAGTCTCTTCAAGTGGTGGAGATGGTTCTTTGCAGCGTCTTTTATTTTTTACCTTGGGGGAGTTAATTGATGGTGACTTTGCATTTTTAGATCTTTTCATTTTCAAAATGTCAAATTTGTTGATATTCCCTCCAAAACAATGCAGCGAAATCTGACAGCGCAAACTTGAGAAGACTAAGTCATAGACTAATAGTAGATTATATTATATAATAGTCCATGGTATAGAATATAGACAGACGAAGTAAAAATCCGATAATTTTATTACATAGTAGCAATCTATTATAAATAATTATTTTGATTATCGATTTTTTCATACATATGATTTGTCCAGGTTTTAAAAATTTTCTCTGCGAAAAATTAAGCTACTGTTTAAACCAGCGGTCACCAAACTATTTTTCATCATTCAAAGATTTTCATTTGGCCCGCGAAAAGTTCTGGATTTTTGCATAGACATTATTCATATAAGAAATATAATTTTTCATGATTTAGTTGTGAATTCACGATGACTATTTATTTAAAATCATCAATTAGGATACGGTAGGGGACTCAAAGTGAAGGTTGTTAGATATAAAATTTCTTATTGGAGGCGAGACGACCAGATGTTCGTTTACCGAAATTACAAAATTAACGTTCGAAATTTTAAGAATGTAGTGCAGGCAAAATAGAACAATAGAAATGTCCAAACAATATCCCAAATCTATTTTATCAGCAGTGGTCAATTCGTATATTGTTTGTGCCAAATAAAGAAAAATGCATATGTCAATGCAACGGTATCTTTTTTAAAAACTAAAATTTGAAACGACACTACACTACAAAATATAGGACAAAATATGATTAATTTCCAGAAAATTAATGAATGAAAAAACTGGAGGACAACATCAACAAAAAATATGCTTGTTTTCAGTAATAAAAATTTAAGCACGATTCAAGCAAGTTTTCGAGCTAGCCAAATTATAGCTGAAGAAAGAAAACCACTTATTGATGGATCTTCAAGCGAATGATGAGTTGAAGACGATATTTAAAAATCATTTTTTACGATAAATTAAAAGAATGTAATTACCCCACTCTAAAAATCAATGCAAGGAAAAAAATAACTATTTTTGGTAGCCCATCTTTCTGTGAATAAACATTTAAAAAAAACTAAAATGTATAAAATCGACCACATATTTGATTTGCACATTGAAACTACTTGCAAGTTGGTACCTCACAATTAAAAGGAATAAGTTAACCAAAACAGTTGCACATTTTGCACTAATTACAATTTACATATGATAGTATCATATTAAAATATATAATTAAATTAAGTTGTAAGTATTTTTTTTGTGTATGTATACATATATGTACGTCTCTCAATTGCTTTAATTCTTATTCAATAAATGAAAAACATCAATCCATACAATATGTGAAACTTTAAAACTTTGCAAAGAAATATATTCAATAATTGGAATGCCTTTATTATTACTTTCTTCTTTTTTAATAAGATGTAAAGTAGGCCTACATATACCACTACATATGTGCTTACATAATTATAATAATGTAAATAAAGGTAGTTTATATTTCTATTTATAAAAGAAAATATATAATAATTATGTAAGCACATAAAATAAATTTATATCCAAATTGGATTCCAATAAGAATTTATTTGTCGCCCGGCCCCCATACTTTTTAAAAAGTTCAATCTGGCCCGCTTCTCAAAAATTTTGGTGACCCCTGGTTTAAACTAACGCTATTATTTCGACACTTTTATTGCGGATTTGATTTTGGCGAATAATCACATACATATTAGCAAACTGTACACACAAGTGGTTGTGTTTGCGTTTGCTTTAAAATTTAGAGAAAGGTGTGTGAACGACGTGTGTCATTTTAGTTTACATAACAACATTCTAATATACTTCATGTATACATGCGACCAGACGCCCGTTTTCAGGCGGCGTATGCCGATGTCACGAACACAGCTTCGGGAAGTAAAAATATCCCATTTTCGAAAAGAAAAAAACTTGCATCAACAATTTAAGAAAATGCGCCCAAAATCAAAATCCTAGCGGCAGTATCTAGACAAGTAGGTAAAGGCATGGGCGTACGCGCGCAGTAAATTATACGTTTCTATGTAAATACTGTATTTTTATTAAAATTCATAATACAGTTGACATTAACGCGAAAACTTATTGAAAAACTACCCGACTTTCACGTCAAAAAGGGTCGTCAGATGTGAAAAGTGTCGCACAGAATTAAGCATAGCGCATAAATCATTTAAAGTCAAGATAACATAATGAACAAATAAAATAATAAAACTAATATGAAATGAAAAGAACATTATTATCTAGTCAAGTGTATTGTATGAAAATGTGAAACACCTAAAAGTACCATTTTTTAAGGTTTTAAGGTTTATAAATAAATAGTCACATTATGTATACAATAACAATTTCTTTATAAATCGGTAAATTAAATTATTTTTGTGCCAATGAGGGCATTAACAATATAACAAGAGATAAAATATAATAAGAGTAAAAAAATAACTTAAAAATATTGATAAAAATATTTCTTCATAGTTAATTAGAAATACCTAAACTTCTATTAAGACCTTGTCCATCTGAAATTCAAACAAACCGCCAGTGCTACAAGGTTCTTACTGAAATTTGTATGAAAGCACAGGTGATTCAAAACACACACTTACAATTTTTATATTAAAATAAAAAGAATTGTATGGAAGATATCTTATGTGATCATTATTATTGGAGAAAATATATTTGAAAAATGGAGGATAAATAGGAAAAGGAGTTTTTTTTTCTTTTTTCGTAATTTGTGTTTGATATCATTAATGTAATAAGTGAATACTGTAAAATGTAATAATAACACACTGCAATACAAAACATCATAATCGTAAAAAATAACACCATTGTGTTAAAGAATAAAAATAATTGATCAAAATCAAAAAATTGAAAAAAAATTGTCAAAATATAAAAGATATTATTCAACCTTTGTACATTCACACAAGTTTTGTCACTAACGACCCGGGTTTCAACTTTCGGCATCTTCAGGATTTCAAATTTGAATCATTCAAATTATGTACACTCCCACAGATTTTGTCACTAACGACCCGGGTTTCGCCTTTCGGCATCTTCAGGCGTTCAAGCGCACGGATGAACTTGAACTGAACTGTCAGTTCAAGTTCATCCGTGCGCTTGAACGCCTGAAGATGCCGAAAGGCGAAACCCGGGTCGTTAGTGACAAAATCTGTGGGAGTGTACATAATTTGAATGATTCAAATTTAATATTGAAATTCCACCAAGCACCTTCAGTCGAAATCTTAAATTCAGGATTTCAAGTTGAGACCAGATATCTTGTGACGCGCACATAAAACTACGACTTATTGGATAATTTAAGCTTCATATTAATACAGCATATAGATAATGCTACACTTATGACTGCCTCGTTATTACTTTAGTTTGGCCAAAAGTCGACACTTCGAACCATGTAGTACTCAGCTCGCAATATGTTATATATATATTATATGGTATCTTTGTCCAATTATAAATATCATTAGAAAAAATAGGTGGTACCTGCCGTCCTACCAATATTTTGAATGCGGTCTAAGGTCCAAAAAGGTAGGGGACCCCTGCTCTACATGAATGTGCTTTAAAACTCTGAAGACCACCTTTGTCAATAAATAAATTCTCACAGACCAATGCTGACAATTAGTCTTAGGGAACTTAGTATTTAATTGATAGGTAGCCCATGAGCTGGTTGGGTTGTGAACAGTGTTCCCTCTAAGCTGTGCGCGTTTTACGCGAACTTTCGTAGCGCGTGCACATGCATTAGAACAGAGTGCACAAAAGTTACTCCAGCTATACCACCATCAGAATAAATTAATTCGTCATTATATAGTGTTGTTAATTATTGTCACTATAAAAAGTAACCATTTCGTTAAGTAGGTCTAAATACTGTTATGTGGCGCACAAAAATTTTAATTTCCTCTCAAAGTTGCACAGCCAATGTATTTTGCGCACACAACCTTCGGAAAATTAGAGGGAACATTGGTTGTGAATCACTATTTTAAAATTATGTGTTGGATAGTTGAGTTTCATGCATGCGTATTGGTTTTTAAAACATTAAACTCCATTTATTTTAATCTTTTTTTATTTGCTGCAGTGTTGTTTTTTATCACACAAAATAATAGTGATGGAACATAAAATAAGAAACAAATATTTTTTTGGATTGCATTTATTATGTAACTACTTGTTGATCACACAATCAACAGATTAATATTTATGTGGCCTTAAGGGCTTTTCAGGGTCAAACAATCGAGGATCTTTAAGGAAGCACGGCTCTTTGAGATATGCAGCCATATATCCTGCATTTTCCGCTTTGGATATCTCCATTTCTACCTTCCTTTGTTTAGCAGAACAGAGACCAGTAATGTTTTTGCTGTAAACTCTTCCTGTATACGGGCTTTGAAATTGTGACAAAAGTTTATAATTTTTGTAGTCTGGGGTGATTTTATATTTACAGAGAATACAGACAGCTTTCGGCCGTTCAAATGGATTCTTCATGTTTTCAAGTGGAGCATCAGTTTCAGCAGAATCATTACAGGTTTTTTCAGTCGATTGGTGTTGCGATCTTACAGCTTGTTGCAAGAGTGGGGCTGGTCTATACAACTGATTTCCATATACTAAAGAGGCTGTAAAAAACCATATTGTGAATTGATAAAAGTAAAAAAAAAAAAAGATAATCTGAGCTTTTTTTTGTATTGAATACGGTGCCAGAAATCACTTTCTCTTAAGTTTTTTTATTGGCAGTGAGAAATTAATTGCTAACCTAACTCCCCTCAACAACAACCCCTTTATTACTACTCTCCTTTAAATTTGATATATACAAACATGGACTTGTTTATAATATATTATTATGAAAAATGCGAATTGATAGCAATTATGGACGCTCGCAAACTTAGCTAAAGAATTACTTTCAAAACAATGAAAAATTCAGTAAAAATAGATTTAGGAATACTGTTACTCTAGTAAATGAGCATTGGATATGTTTGATAAAAAAACACTATCTATTAAGAACAATCTACAAGTTTTATTTAAGCAATGTGAGACTGCTGAGCGAAACCAGTTACTATAGTTCTTATGGTTAGTACAATCGTGGCGTTGTTTTTAGCTTAGTTTGTGAAGTTTTTCGCCGTAATAGTCCGTGTGGTGAAGTATGACAAATTTACCAAAAAGTTTTCATGGGAGTATAATAATGTTAGAAAAGCGGCAAACAAGTTCATCAAACCGTCGACAATGTTTAATTCCATTTCTATAAAAAAAAATCAAAATCGGATAACCTCACATTAAAATAGTTTTAAATGTTTATAGAATAGGGAACCACAGACCTTTAAGTGTTCCTAAGATATTCCGTGTGAGAAAAGTAGCCATAACGCCTGGTTTTATTATCGAATTATTATTTGAAATTGCATATATACATCGAATTAATTAATCATTCAATGAGAGTATAAGACGTCAAATATTGCAAGGATTGCAAGTGCAAATTGAATCATAAACTACGAAACTTCGGAATCGCCATAGACAATAAAATTAAGGGATGCTACTACCATCATCATTGTATCTCGTGATGTAAAAGCTTTTTATAGAGGCAATTTACGCGATTGTACATACGTATTAATTTTGCATTGGTACACACTTGGTAATGAAAGAAAGTAATGGGATATATTTTTAAAATATATATTATGACTACAATCCCTCTAAATAATAGCGCAATTGTTTTTTACGTGTTAGTTGTTGGACGATAGACTTTGTGATTCCGGGCTTGTTTGGAAACCCGGGACTGGAGGCCCTAATCTGTACTTTCTTTCATTTGCGATCTGGCAGCACTAAAGTTTCTGTCACACACACATGCTCACGCACACGCTTCCATAATATAATATTATGTATGTATTCCGCATGTCCATGCATTCACAATATTGTACCAGAGATAACTTATTGTACTAAAAATATAATGGAAGGTTCAGAAGTTGACAGGTGGTGAAGTTATTATTGTATGAATAACTTACATAAGATTCGCTTAAATTATAGTTTATCTATAACTGCTTTATGATGATTGGCTAATCTAAATAATTTGAGATAACCATGTAACATTTTTTTCATAATACCTGTCATGAAGTGTTTACAAATAAGTTGCAGAGAGTGATACATATTAAGTTAATTAAAGGATTACCAAACAGTTGTGCAATATTAAAAATATTAAATTATTATCGAAGGACATACACACCAGGTAAGCCAGATGAAACATTGGAATAGTCTTTGATTTTCATTCATTTGCGACGGTGTGAATAGAATGTAATATTAATTGTAAACTACTTGTTGATCGACTTATTTTTATTGAAGGTTGTGGACACTGGTGTAGCTATTTTTATTTTAAAAACATTTTAAAAATTATATACCTAGCTTCCCTCGGATGGATGATTAAAAACTATGCTACGCTTTCAGGGAGTGTTACAAAAATCAGATGTTTCATGAACAAATTACCTATTGATTTTAATGAACATTTTGTCAAATTAAACCTATTTTCTGACTGAGATTGCCTGAGTGGATCCCATGTCAGATTGTAATTGATCAATAATATTATACACCTGTAACTTGTTATCTTATAACAGAGCTGGCAAACTGTTTTTAAGTTAAGTCACATGAAGCCAATGGATAACTACGTAGCTCAATCGAATATTTTAGATACCTCAGCATTGTATGAACAAATTATCTCAACAAGTAAAATGCATTCTGGCTAATGGTAATTGGTAAAATTGAAAATAACTGTATACAATTTGACAAACTGTTATTGCAGAACACTTAGCTTTTCGTCACTCAACATAATGAGCCACCTCGGCCGGTTGGTAAATAAGACAGACCGAATTCAGTCTTCTTGAGGCATCCGCAACACATGTCCAAGCCACGTCCACGTCGCTTCTTTATTTTGGACGTGATAAAAGACTGCTTAGTCAGTTCTCTTATTTCCGTGTTTCTGACAAATTCAAACCACCGCAATCGTATTCGGCGCAGGCAAAGCACAGTATACGGTTTCCCTGTGCTTTTGTACGGTGCCATAACTCGCAACCGTAAAAATGCACTGTCAAAACGCATGCGTTGAACAGGAGGTTTTTACCGGGTAAAGCCGTGAGCCCCAGAATTTCCACAGTGAATTGAAAGTTCCTCCAGCTATCCCCAATCAGATCGCGAGCTCTTTACGCGGGTTGCCATCTCCTGTGATATGTACCCCCAGGTACTTGAAGTCATCGACTCTGTCGATGTATTGCCCTGCGGTCGTCAGGGGGTAGTCTGGGCAGTAGCGGATTAAGTACATAGGAGACCCCAGGCGCAATAATATTTGGAGGCCCTGTTTTTCGTAAAACATAAAACGTCAGGAGATTCCAAGTTACATAATAAAAATATAAAAATCTGAACAAAAAGTATATGAATTATATTATATATGGTACTTTTGAGGCCCTTAAGATTCGGGGGGGCCCAAGTGAGCGCCTCATTTGCCTATAGGGTAATCCGCCACTGTGTCTGGGTCCGGGCAGGCATTGTTACAGAGCACGTTGGTACTCGCATTGACCTTAAGAGCAATGCGATGTGAGTTGCTAACCTATCCATTGTCTCCTGAATACCCAAGTACACAACGAATGCAACGAATTCAACAGCTCGCTGGCATGTTGCTTTGTAGAATTACGAGAAGGCCTTTGATAGTCGCACAGGTCTTCCCTATGGGAAATATCACAACTATGCGGAATCCCAACCAAAATCCTTGCCATTATTAATTGCCTGCACGAAGGTAGTGAGTGCTGCATACGAGTCGGCAATATTACTACCGAATGTTTTGGGATCTCAACCGAGGCCAGACAGGGCTGCGTCTTAGCTCCATTCCTCTTCATCATAATCTTTGACTTCATTTTGAGAAAGTCAATTCCACCTAAGCGAGGTGTAGCCGTTGCTTCCAATCTGAGGCTATGAGACTTCGAGTATGCCGATGAGGCTGTCATAATATTGTAGATAATTTTTAATACATATTTAGTAAATTAATAAATATTTAAATTGTTTTTTATTGTAAAAGTTCTCAGCTTCTTTTTCGGACACCGACAATGATATATAAATTGTTGTATTGCACAGTCCGAGTACCATACTACTAGAACCCTCCCCGTTCCTTTACTTACAAGTAACTAGATAATGACTTTTTACAATTCGCTGTAGGCCAAAGTGAAGAAAATAAGTCCTTATGCTGTTGCTTAAGCTAATTTATAAAGAAAGTGATTAAATACATTTTTCCAGAGGGGTCTAGTCTAGGGCTTCTCTTAATCTATATCCGATTTTGCAGATATGAAATATTCAAATTTCAAAAAAAAAAATCCTAAGGTGCAAATACTTACCTAGTCTTTTATTTCCTTCACTCAATAAAAAAAACATCGTCTTCTTTATTAAAGACTAAGCGTCAGTTCAGGTTCATCCTTGCGCTTGAACGCCTCAAGATGCCGAAAGGCGAGACCCGGGTCGTTAGTGAAAAAATCTGTGTGAATGTACATAATTTGAACGATTCAAATTTAATATTGAAATTTCACCAAGCACCTTCAGTCGAAATCTTAAATTAAGTGTATAATAAAATCATAAAATTGTGTAAAAGTACTGTAAGTGAATTTTCAATATTGAATACCTACATTCGTGATATTTCCTTTCAACATAATCAAACATATCGGCCATATCACAATACAGCACAAATTTTCTAAATTAATAAGCCAAAATACGTATTATATGATAAACTGTTCATATACATTATAAATTAAACTTTTGCTGTTTTCCATTCTGTAAAATATTTAGCACAATTTACATAAGACGTTACAAATCTTAAAAAAACGATGATTTTTATATTTTAAACATTGAAATGTACGGAGTATTCTATGAACGGAAGGGAAGGTGTTGTGTGTACGGAAGAATCTGTGTTCGGAGAATTCGTGTTCGGATGACTCTTGTAAGGAAGAGTCCGTTCACCTTTAAAGGCATGTATCTTTATTCAGTAATCTTTATTCGAAAAATCTGGAACAGCGGAGCGATCAGATTTTGTTGTGCTGGAATTTACATCGAGTAAAAGTCTTGTCCCACTGCTCTGTGTTTCAATGGTCTGCTCTAAAGCACTGATTGTACACTTGGATAAATAACTAGGTAATAAACAAAAGATTGTTTAAAAACAATTTGACAAAATTTAAATCAAATACGAAAATACGTTCTTGATAAAAAATATTTTCCAAATAAATGTGGAATGCTATAAGACAGTGTTTCTCAACCGGGTTCCACAGCATGTTCCACGGGGGCCAGAGAGGAAATATAATTTTATTGAAGTCATATCACAGTTTAGGGGGGTAACGGCTTACTAAATACAACATAAATTACGCATTTGTATTCGAACAAGACGTTGAATTCATAAAAAACATAAAGAGCTAAAAAAAAGAAAAAGGTCTTATATTTTTCAATGACGTAAAACCATTAATTCGCAACCTTTTTGGAAGAGCGAACTAAAAAAAAAGCTCTCAAATTTTTCAATAATTGTAGAATCTGTCAATTCGAAACCATTTGAAGTCATCGAACAAAATAAAAAATAGGTGTTGAAAATTATTTTTGAATCTCTCAATTTCCCAGTCATCAATCCCGGGATACCGAAAGCCCAGATCCTGAAATAATTGTGTCCCGAGTCTCGACAAACTATTTAGTAAGGGTATGAAGGTCACGGAAAAATTTGAGACTCAAAAGGAGCACAGGCTCAAAAAGATTGGGAAACTATGCTATAAGGTGCTCAAAAACACTTATCGAAGGTCGTATTATATACCTATGCATATTTAATGTTTTCGCAGTTGGGTTGCTTTGAGATAATAATATGTTTATTATGTGATCAACTGATCAGTCAAGGCCAGCAACTATTAACTATGCAGCGTGGACACGCGGTTAGCTGAGAAGGTAGTCAATGAAGCTAGTAACTAACTTATCACAACTTAACCAGTTGCCAGTTGAGCACGAGCACAGTTGCTACTACTCTTTTCCATACCCCTTTGTTTTTAGTAGGTAACTAATTGAAATACCCAATATTCAAAAACAATACAATATTCATTTGTACCACTTCCACTTTTATTTAAAAAGATTAGGACGTTGATAATGCTCGTCATGAGCGAAATTGGTTCTGATATTTTTAAATAAAAGTGTAAGTAGTACAAATAAATACCTATTGTATTTTTTAAAAAAATATAATGAGTTTCCACCAAGTATTGATAGTGAACACTCTAAATGTGAAATACTCAATATTTAAAAAAGTTAAATTCCTACCATGTACTAGTCTCATTTCTTTTGAAGTGAAGGGAACTTACATCAAAAGGGGAAGTTGTTGTTCTTTGTCGTAATTTTCATTTGAAAAATTGCCGTATCTTATATGAATGATACAGAGTGAATGAGTTGAGACAATATTAATTTGCGCGTCGACCACTAGTTAGTTACATTGCTCGACACCAGCAAAATAAACAAACTTAATTCTCAACCGGTACCTTAGTTGATTTTCAATCGTCCCACGGATTAGTCGCGGGTGTCGTTGCTGCTTTTATTTTTTGATGTTGCAAATACTTCGGTTGTGATTCTTTACAAGTAAGATCAACATTTTATTAAGTGATTTTGTGACATCCATCAGTTATTATAGAATACATTGCATCCATTTTCAACACAGTGATCGATCACTTGACGTCCGTGCAAGAAGTCACGTGCCTATTTTCCTGACACGACTTTCGGTATTGCAAAATCATACCGGTAAATGTTAAAATCTTGTTGATCCGAAAAGAAATGTATTATGGTTACAAAAAAGACAAATATAGGCATAACTAGACATTGCTTAAGCACGCAATGAGGGACCTCCTTAAGTAAACTTAAAAAAAATACTTTATTTTACAGAGATAAGTAAAGTATGTGCATACTGCATATCTATTCAAGTTATTGGTGTCAGAAAAAATGATCGTTATCAGAAATCGAGTGAACATCATGTTTTTCAGATGAAAATAACACATTTTCTAATATTATCATTATTGTATTTATATCCTAAATGTCGTATATTTTGTCTTAATTGTATGTAAAGTAATGGAGGGTCGTCGAGCAGAACTGCTCTGGGTCTAAAACGATTCTCAGGCAGTGGATCTATGTCGTCTAAAATTGTCAATTTTAGAACGAACTTAGCATCACGAAAATGACTCTTTGTTTAAAAAAAAATTGTGTACTGTATGTGTGTATGTATGTATGCGCATGTGTGTGTACATGTACGGATATAGTATGGAGGAAGCATATGGAATGTGATTTGCAAAATAATGCATATGGAGTTCCCGTGAACTTCTTATCTCTGTAGTGATCGCGCCCTTCCGTCTGCAAACGACGGTAAGGGGATGCAATTTACAATTTTTCAAAATCTTTATCGATGAAGGAGACTGGAAGAACCTTGGTGCGTCCTGGTACTTGAAGCTCCATAAATTTGATATCCTAAAAAAAACAAAATGTAAAGTAAATTTACATTTTTGTGATGATTTAAGTTGATATAATCCATTACATTTTTATCGTTACAATGACGTCGGTAAAGTTATACGAAGTATTTAAAAAAAAAATGTGTTTCTTAACCACTTAAATACCAAGCGGGTGTCCCAAACATATGCAAGCGAACACGGATGTCCAAGTCATTTAAAAAATCAAATACTTGGTATTCTAATAGAATATAAGCAATATTTTGATGAATTTGTGTAGTGCTATCTATACTGAGTCAATATAGTTTTTTAAAATATCGAACTCGAGTGTATATTAGGCAAAATTATTTTTTTGCAAAAACACGCAGTATCTATAGGACATTATTAATGATTTATTTGCGTGGTATTCAAACGGTTAATAAATGTTCGTAAGGTAAACCTGCTCCGACAAATGTATGGTATTCCCTTCTTTTGATTATAATGCTATAAGTGCAATATCTTAAGGAAATATATTAATATTATTGCGAACTGACTTAATAAATTGTTAACCTAAATATTTCTTCTAATAATATCAATGTTTTATAATTGTAAAGAATTTCTCCAATTTTTGAAAGTATAAATTATACGAAGTTGCTTTACTACTAACATTGAAGAGCATAATATAAAAAATAGTTCTGGCTACACTTTAGTGAGGATACTTTATAATTTTGTAATATATTATATTCAATCCTCTTTGGCAAGTTGTCTTCAGACTTCAGTGGCCATTGCCTCAAGCCAGACTACTTACAGACTTTCTCCTTTCAATGAAAGTGCCTATGTCAAAAAGTATCCCCGTAACTGTAAAGCAAGATGATATTACTCTGTTCGTTATTACTGTAGTATATTCTAAAAACATTAAAATGTCATATAAATTTCGCTGTATCAATTGCACATTTATATTAAAGAATGATTAATTTAAGCATTATGGTAATTCATATCATTACGAGTGTTCCGTTTTCAAAATAGAACATGTTCATTTTGAGTTGTATTTTTTAATTAAAAAAAAAAAAAAAATTTACATTACAGCTTACGCCAATGTGTCAAATATTTTGAAGTTGAAAGATTACTCGATGAGAATTTTTGAAAGTCACATGAGATGAGATTAACTCGAGGAGAATTGACTTCACAAACACCCATGTCTTAGATCTCAAATTAAAATTGAAAAAAATCCAATTTGACATTGACTTTACCGGGAATCGAACCCAGATCCACCTGATCAGAAGTGCAAGCTCTAATAAACTAGACCACAGCGGGCGACTTGTATAATATACATACCTTATCATAAAAAAAAAAAATATTTTTTATTTTAAAAGTTGATAATGTTTTCATATATGTACTAGTAATATTATACCTACACCAGGTGGCAGTTCTACTTGTCAAAATTAGACCAACACATACCATTCTTGTCTCACTCTACATCTTGCATTGTGCGTAAGCGCAGTATTGTGGTAGGTGTTACAGACGGATAAAGACAAATTCCTTATCGTCACCTTACTATTAAAACCACCCCGTATGTTCGATTTTATGTAAAACATTTAACATTCTTCTCAAACAGACAGAATTCTAAATAAGTAAGGCGACGATTTTTTTGTCGTTTTACTAATCAATACCTCAGACAACATGAAATGTGTTGAATCATATGAACGTCAGGATAATGGAATTGAAACAAAAAAAAAATCTTGGAAGATTTGGAAGAGTTTTTGTCTAGAAGATTTTGAACTTGGAAGACAAAAATGTTGTTCTCTGTAATGACGATTGAGGCCTATGCACTATGTGTCATTTCAATTTGGTCAACTGTTGACTTTTTATACAACACTAGCTGTAAGCCCGTTGACCTCAACGGGGGGATTTTTGTTGCATTTTTAAGAAGCCAGAAAATTACAAACCTATTTATTGAATAAGCCAGAAATTCTAAAAATAAAATAAATATATCTCGGGGCATATATCGACAGTCCTGCCCTGTAGTATTTAAATTGTGTAGAAATAGACCTCGTAAATTATTTAATTTTTGGAATAATGTTTAAGTTTGCTAACAATCATTTTTCGTAGAAGCAGAAATAGACCTCATAAATTATTGAATTTTTGGAATAATGTTTAAGTTTGCTAAAAAAAATTTTGTAGCAGAAATAGACCTCCTAAATTACTTAATTTTTGAATAATGTTTAAGTTTGCAAGTTTGCGTCTTTCTTGACGTCATCGAAAGGGACATACAGACGGACGGACGAACGGACAGACGGACATTTTCGAATATTAATATATAGACTAGCTGTAAGCCCGTTGACCTCAACGGGGGGATTTTTGTTGCAAGATTTAAGAAGTCAGAAAATTACAAACCTATTTATTGAATAAGCCAGAAATTCTAAAAATAAAATAAATATATCTCGGGGCATATATCGACAGCATGCCCTGTTGTATTTAAATTGTAAATTATTTAATTTTTGGAATAATGTTGAGTTTGCTAACAATTATTTTTCCTATTAGCAGAAATATACCTCGTAAATTACCTAATTTTTGGAATAATGTTTAAGTTTGCTAACATTTTTTTTCGTAGTGACAGAAATTTCGTAAAATATTAAATCTTTGGAATAATGTTCAAGTTTGCTAACAATCATTTTTCATAGTAGCATAAATCGACCTCGGCGCATATATCGACAGCCCTGCAGTTTTAAATTGTAAATTACTTAATTTTTGAAATAATGTTTAAGTTTGCTAATAATCATTTTTCACATGCAAAATGGTATAAATTAATGGCAACAAAATAAATGGTCAGAATTTAAATCAATTTCTGGTCAGAATTTAAATCAACTTTTGGTCATAATAAAATTCAATTTAGGTCAGAATAAAAATGTTAACGGTCAGAATAAAAATACTAACGGTCAGAATAAAAATAATAAACGGTCAGAATAAAATTAATAAACGGTCAGAATAAAATTAATAAACGGTCAGAATAAAATTAATATACGGTCAGAATAAAATCTATTGTACGGTCAAATTTTATAAATATTTCGGTCAGAATAAAAAAAAAATGAAATTAATAATCCTTTTTTTTCAACATTCATGTTATGTGTGGAAAAGCAGACTCTTATAATGAGTCATTATTATTACAAATAACGCATCATCTGATTACATACCACTCGGTTTGTTTATATAAAGGTAGGGATCCACCGAAGTGCAGTGGATGTAGGATTCCAAGAGGAACCAAGGCTTTATGATGAATGTTGTTAGTTTTCACTTTTTTAAATTCAAATAAAAAATACTCACCTCTTTCAATTAAAAAAAATAGTGTTTTCCTTACAATAAGTGTATTATATCGACTGTAGAAAGGAAAAAGGACGTAACCCACACATATCAAAATTTACAAAGGGCGCAAAAACGTGTTTTGATGATTTTGGGCCACATGCAAATTAATAATTATACACAACCTTGAAGTGCACGGAGACTTCTAAACTGGTGTTTAATTGACATAATCTAATATTAATTAAGAAATTATCTAGGAAAAACCTATATTTCAGTATTTTTTCTTCGTTTTAATTTTTTACAAGGTCATCTTTTTCAAACTTAAAAGTTAAATTTAGATACTAATTCGGCATTTTCAGCTTCCATCCTTTTGATAGAATGTGTGTCAAGTTGTATACATTGTGATTATCGAAAAAAAAGCTGTTTTGGAAAATTGAGGGTTACGTCCTTTTTCCTTTCCACAGTCGCTATGAAATGTACCATAGCAATTATTTATCTAAATGTTCTTTCCAAAAATATTATCCTTTCCTTTACTCTCTTCAGAGCAGATCACAATGTATCGAATTGTACAAATAATAAAAAATAGTTGCAACTTTTAGATTATTTAAAATTATTTAATAACCAAAAGAATATCGGTTAGGCGGAAATACCGTGAACATTTTTTTAAATAAAAACTTTTTTTGACACGAAACATACAAATGCCTAGATGTGGGAAAACTGTCAATTCTTCCTTTGGGCGCGTAATAATAGTGATTCATTCAATGACCGTGGCGCTAGTAGCAACGCTCGTCCAATCGCCCATTGGACGATTTGCCGTAAGCAACTTCACTTTGCACCAATAGCAACGCAATACGATGACATCATATCATCAAAAAAAATCAGACCATCTGTCAAAATAAATATGACCGATTCCATTTAAATTCTGACCGATCCCATTTATATTCTGACCATTTAATATAAATTCTGACCATTTAATATTTATTCTGACCACTTAATATAAATTCTGACCATAAATTATTTATTCTGCCCTCTGTAATTCTGACCGATACATTATGACCATTTAATATAAATTCTGACCAGTGTAATATAAATTCTGACCGATGTATTAAAAATTCTGACCGAAACTGAATTAAAATTCTGACCGTTTAAATACGAGCCTAAATTAATTGCACATTTTATCAAAACAAAATTATCAAAATGTTGACTGATTCTCCAAACAGAACTTGTTTTTTAAAATATATATAATGATTTTTACTGAAGTTATTTTATTACACATACTGAAATTATGCTTTCGCCAACAACTAACTATACCACGTATGTATCTAGATTAAAAACAAATCTTGAAATAATTGCGTCTTATATTTATTTTTTGAAAAACATATTTCGCTAGTCAATCGGATTTTGTTATTTTGGTAGCATTTATTTTCATACGATCAAGATGTACTGTGATTTAAAAAGAAAGTTTTCAAAAAAAAAAAAATGTTATAAACCCAAAAAAAAGCGCTCTAGGCTAGATTCGAACCAAGTTCCTACAGATTACCAGCCGAGCGTCTTACCTTTAGGGTACAGTAGAATTGAGAAAAGCTCGTAAAATAAAACATATAATATGCATGCTGTTTTTTAAATAAAAAACGAAAGGTTCCATTTTCAAACGAAATTTAATATATATTATATATTTTCATCGTTTCTGATAATTGTGACGTTAGCTCAGTTGACAAAGAGCTCGGCTGATAATTCATAATTATGGGATCGATCGACGATCGCGGCGCTTTTTTGTATGAGAATCCAAATTTTCAGCCATTTGATAATTCAACTGTTTATGTATGCATGTGAAGTATGCGTATTTTGGAATTTTTAGAATAATTTAAATGTGTGCTTAATATATATAATTAAATCAGATCGATGCTGACAGTTGTTCGTTTGCCCGAGCGGTAACGATTTCAACTCATAATCCAGAAGCGATGGTTCGAACCACGGCCGCGGCGCTTTTTTGTATGAGAATTCAAATTTTCAGCCATTGATTCGTTTCGTCAAATAACAGTGTATTAATTAATGAATGGCGACAGCGGGGCAGGATGGGGTGGGGGGGGGAGGAGGACCGTCTTTCTTGACGTCATCGAAAAGGCGAAATCGCGACCATATACAAACGAAAAAAGTATGTATTTAGTATAAATAAAAAAATGGTTGACAGCGGGGTTGGGGCGGAGGAGGGGGAGGGAAAATCGGGGACAATTTACAGACGGACGGACGGACAGACGGACATTATCGAGTATTAATATATAGATATATATGAAATCTATATACATATATATAAAAATGAATGTTTGTTTGTTTGTTACCTATGCGCTCCTATACCACTCATCCGATTGCAATGAAATTTTGGAGAGTTGTTATGCGGACGCCAGAATAGGCTTATGAATCAGCGGTAGGCTGCCAATGCGTTAATTTGTTTGTTTGTCTGGTATGCGTTCCTATACCGTTCATCCAATTGCGATAAAATTTTGGTGAGTTGTTGTGCGGACGCCCGTGAATGTATATAAATCAGCGGTGGGCTGCCAATACGTTAATTTGTCGGTTTTTTTCCGTATTCGTTCCTATACCGTTCATCTGACTGGGATAAAACTTTGGTGAGTTGTTGTGCGGATGCCCGTGAGTGTATATAAATCAGCGGTGGGCTGCCAATACGTTAATTTGGTAATTTGTGCCTTATGCGTTCCTGTTTCTATACCGTTCATTCGATTGCGATAAAACTTTGGTGAGTTGTTGTGCAGACGTTCGCAAATGTATACAAATCAGCGGGGGGCTGCCAATGCGCTTACAAGGGGCTCGCTTTATATAAACGCAATTCTCAGTGTTTTAGGAAGCAGTGTGTTTTTTATCATTCTGATGGAGTACTGAAATAAGCAATCGATTGTTACTGAATACATTTACAATATGCAATTTACTGTAAACTTATCAATGTAAATTTCCGAAAATATGTGCACTGATGATGTCATAGCTAATAAATAATTCAGAAAATGCAGTTATGTACTCATTTGATCTAAGAATATTGTTTTCTCTTAAATTAACAAGGGACCTTCCGACCTTAGTAAAATTACAAGAACCATAGGCGAGGCAAATTGATTCACAAAGTTTTTCGAAAAATTTCGCACAGAATTACAAAAATCATTAGTGGCTCAGTGAACGTGTTATATTAGCAGCCAAAAACTACGATGTTAATGCCATCAACTTCAGGATTCAAAACGAAATACCAGGCAGAGAGACAAAGTATAAGTCCATCGATACTGTAATGAATCATGAATCATGACGAAATGTCAATTATCCAACTAAATTCATTCACTTGATTTGGCAGCCATGCCGTCACACGTTCTAACATTGAAAATTGGCGTACATATCATTCTTCTCCGAAATATAAATCAACTTTGCAACGGTACCAGACTTTCAGCGAAAAAGATAATGCACAACATCATCAAAGCTAAAAAAATTTAAAGGGGACAATGTACTGTTGCCAAGCATCCCAATGATTCCAACAGATATGCCATTCGAATTTAAATGTTTGCAGTTTCCGGTGCGACTCGCATTTGCAATGACTAACTGAACTAAATTTTGAAAATCTATGCTTCTCACATGTACAGCTGTATGTGGCCTGCTCACCCGTTGGAAAACCTTCAGATCTATTAGTATACGCACCAGACGGAAAAACAAAAGATATCCAAAAGCACTTCAATAAACAGAATTAAAACATAAACAAGTTTTTTCTTTGAGTGGCATTGCAACGTATGCCGGGTGCTAGCTAGTATATAATAAATATGAAACTTTATCACAATACCGATAGATACGCAATAAGTAAATCTTGCGTAACTATTTTATTTTGTCAAGATGGCGTATTAATTGAATCATAAACAGAGAAAGTCTCTATTTGATATTAATACATATTTTTAAATTAAGTACACACATCATTTCTATATTATTCTTTTTTGGCGGATAATCAAACAAAGAGATAATTTTTAATTACTTCGTTTATGTCTTTAAACATAATTTAATTATGATAATGAAGGCATTTTTGCTAAAAATAATTAGACATGTAATTAGGCAGATTATTTATAGCATCATCACATTTATTGTCAAGTTTTTAAACATCGAACGATCGATTTAAATTTTCACAACATGGATTTGTTATTTTTTTCTTACTAATGAAATACAGCTATCTATTTCCTTGTGCACATTGGGCACGACAGCATAGCGATATTAGCGATGCATGCCCCGCGACATGTAAACTAATTTTTTGGTAAAATGGTAAAATACCGTCACTAAAAAATATACATAATCAATCATAAACGTGTGGATTTCATAAATTACTTTAAATACTTACGGTTTCTTAAAATAATCATACACCCTTAAAAAGGGTCATCAATTCTGGAATTGTCAACATTGATACAATTCTTTAAGCTTAAAAACATTTCAATTTATCGCCAACAATTTTATTAAAATATGTGATATAATTTAAGATTTCGACTGAAGGTGCTTGGTGGAATTTCAATATTAAATTTGAATCGTTCAGATTATGTAGATTCATACAGATTTTCTGATCAGATCACACAGAATCTGAACGATTCAAATTTAAAATATGTGATGGTTTCTATACATTCAAAATTCGGTTTTGGCTAATTTTCAATACCGAAACACCGGCATTTTAGCATTTTCACACCAGGTATTGAGAAATTACCATGATACTTGTTTCGGTTATATCGGTATTGCAATCGCTAGGTACGATACTGTAGTTGTTTACAAATCAAAGTTTTTATATTTTAGTTTATCTACCCTAAAGTGACCGCAAAAGCTATTGAATGTTTGTCAGTGTTCTTTGTTGATAAACACATTATTATTTGGGGCGGTCGTTGTCGGTTATCATTTTTAAGAATGTCTCATTGGTTTCGCGGAAAGTTCTCGACAGAATCGTTTGGTATAATATATTATCTGTGCTTGGAATCAATCCGTTTCGAAAGTATTGTTAAAACAATCACTAAGTTGACTGATTACGAAATATGTATCATACGAATATATTGAGGCAAAATGTTACCCACCACTTATTGAAATTTTCCAATTTATTCTACAAACCTCTATCATTTTCGTTCCCTGAGGTTCATAAAAAGAGGATTGACAGTACATAGTTACTTATAGTTTAAAAAATGACATATGTTAAGTACGTACATATTTTTATAATATTCTTGTAACACATTAAGGTAAGGGCACCATCTACCGCCACATTAGTAGCTTGATTTAAGAAATTTGTGTGTATTTCTTATATTTCTTAACGAAAACATAAACTTCTTGTTTAATTCTATACTGTTATTTATCGCCTATTTAAGTATAAAGCAATAGTGAGGATGAGCTTTATATATAATTAATTAACTAAAGTTTTTTCATTGAAGAATTGTTCCCTATTACCGCCACCCAATTATTTTTTTTATCCAATTACCGCCAAAGCAGGAACCAACTACCGCCATATGAATTTAAAGCCATTTTAAACATGTTTAAAGATAATGTTTGTTCGAATTAAATTCATTTTATTTATGTACTTATGTTTAAATGTTTCCTATTATACCTAGGTATGTACTTAAATTATTTATACAAAAAAACACATTCCTAATACAAAAAAAAAATCAAAATCACATTCTTGTAAATAAAAAATTGCACCTTCATTGGCATTCACATAAATAATAGGTACTTACATAAATAAGTACATACTATGATGAAATTAGGCAAGTAGGTTAAGTATTACTTCTTTTTTAAAGATACCACTTCTGGGACGGAATAAAATCCCCTAATATTAGTCAACGTTGGCGTAGAAATTTTTACAATATCTGCAACAGGGTAATTTAAAATATCGTCGATCGCAGGCCACTTCCAGTTTGACCCTGCCATTGTCATGGTCTTAACTTGCACTTCATTATCGGTTGTATTGCTACCTAGAACAAGACCGGGAAACAATTCGCCTTCATAGGTCACAACAACGTAATCGCCAGTATCAAATGATGCCATAATTTCTTTGTGTATTTTAGCCACTTTTGCAGAATTCTGTTGTTTTGCTGCCTTTTCATCGAATCTTAATTTTCTTTTCAGCCGTCTCTCAGCTATATCCTTTTCTTTCATGTCTTTGTCCAATTTTTGATTTCGAAGATGTGCAAGGAATTCTTTTGAAGTTGCTACAACAGGAGTGACCTTCTTCAAATTTATTAACTTTTTAGACTGTGGCGCAGCTTCTGGCTAATACAGTGCATTCTTAAACGGCGTTGGGTACATTGTATCATTTGAATTTTCCTGGTGAGGTACTGGATTAGGTGTAAGCTGCTTCTGTGGGGTTGCCAGTTTTTTCATTTTTTTGTCATCAGCTATTAAGACTGTACCATCATTTAAAACGTTCAGGTCAATAACGTCACCTTCTTTGAACCGAAAACTTTCGTCCAGATTGGTTACATCGTTGGTCATACGAGAAAGCGGATCCTTATTGATGCTTATTTTGTGCCACAATTCAAATAAACTTTTGTGCTGAAGATCACCGTCCCAATCCGAAGAAGAACTTTGAAATTCTGTTAATAAGGAAGGCGCTATTTTGCTTTCTAAAATATCGAAGAATGTCTCGTCTAAAATAAAAATTAAATATTTAAGTATTTATTATAAGTAATCAAATATCAAACTACTTAATGTAAGTCGTGGGTGCTTATATACCGGCAGTAGGTCCTAATTTTTTGAAACCAATTCTTGATGTTTCTCTCTGTTAATTTTGATCGGGCCGAAGTAAGGTTCTGTGAAACTCTTTGCACCAATTCCGGATGTCTTTTTAAAAAACAGCTAAACCATTTCTTTCCAGGTCTTCCACCAGTAAATGGATTTTCTCTGCTTAGAGTTTTGGTGAGTTCTGCGACAGAGTCCTGTAACTGAGGCTTCATTATTGGAAATCCTGACTTAGCTCATTCCCTATACTTACCACTAATCTTATCACGCAATGTGGTACGTGGCATACTATATTTTTTACTTATTGCCAGTACGGAACTCCCACAGAGTATAAACATTTTTTTGTGCCAACCATATTTCATAAATTTTTAATATCTGAAAATTAAGGTAAAATAATGACCCAATTACCGATTATGGTTCCTTTTACCGCCAATTAAATTAAAGCTGTATTTTATCAATTACATTATTACGGCATTGGTATTTTTGAAACAAATTATGCTTATTTAATCATTTTCTTTATAAATTATATGAAAAATATTGCAATATTTAAGTTTATCAAGCTTAAATTTGCATTTTTGTATGTGTTTATGTGGAGCCTATCACCGCCATGGCCAATGCCCTATTACCGCCACTATATTTTTGCTGATGCTTTTACGGGATGAGCAATGTACAGTAGAAGTGGCGGTGATTGGACCAACACAAATATAACTTGTGTTGTTCACTTTAATATTTGAAAAATGTATTAAATACTTATAATTTACATTCAAAAATTCAATGTTTTCAAACTCTATTACCGCCAGGGGTGGCGGTATTTGGTTCCCATATAATAATTAATGGGTCCAATCACCGCCACGCAATATTTTCTATTTTTATCACTTAAAAAATATTAATTAAAGATTTAAACTTACTTTAGAGTGTTCCGAATATGTTATTTATTACAAACTAAACGTAACTTTCATACATATTCAATTAATTTTGTTTTTAATCGAAAAATAAAATTTAACCATTTCTTAACAAAGTGCTTAACGAAAAGCCAAATCACAACTTTACCGCCGAGCCCTTGCAGAAGACTGAGATTTTCGATAGAATAAATACAGTTAGCTACAAAACAACAAATGACACGTGATCACTATGCATTCGTATTTACCGTTCAATATATTTTTTTGAGAAAATTTTAACGGTTTTCTTGTTATTTCGAGAACATTCTTACAGTGGCGGTAGTTGGTGTAGTGGCGGCGATGGGTGCTCTTACCTTATAACGGTATTATTGCTTAATCGTAGCAATAATTGTGATAACTAGCTGTAAGCCCGTTTACCTCAACGGGGGGGATTTTTGTTGCATTTTTAAGTAGTCAGAAAATTTACTATAGACCTTGGGGCATATATCGACAGCCCTGCCCTGCAGTATTTAAATTGTCTATAATATCATTTTTAGAATAATTTAAATGTTTAAGTTTGCTAACAAATATATTTAGTAGAAAAAGAAATAGACCTCGGGACATATATCAACAGCCCTGCCCTTCAGTATTTAAAGTTTAAATAATTTAATTTTTAGAATAATTGAAATGTTTAAGTTTGCTAACAAATATATTTCGTAGAAGTAAAAATAGACCTCGGGGCATCCTCGGGGACCGTCTTTCTTTGATTGGGTAGAGCTTTAGATATCGTAGGAAAATGAATCAATCGAGAGTGATAATTATTACGAATAAGGTATTCGAGAAGTAAAATGTTTTATAGAATTTATTGAAAAGAATTCATTAATTTTCCTTGGGCTAAAAGTATAACTTAAAATCTGTGCCTCCCTCAACACCGTTAAGTAAAGTAATGCAATATTAATGTGAACACTCCGAAGTAAAATGTGTTGGAAGCCCTGTTTTATTTAATTTGTGGGCTCGTACCATTGAAGATTCCGAAAGACACTATCTATCACTAATCTAGTTAACCCTTTCCCTGTAATATCATTGTTATAAATTAGATGTGGACAGCCTGTTTGATTTTTGCGAAGTACGTTTCTTGATTGAAAAAAATAGACAGATTAAAAAAAAATTAAACACCATCACACTAATCCCTTTAATTATATAGTCGACCGTAAACGTATGGTTTAACTGCATAACAAAGACAAGATCATTTTAAAAAAATCATTCGTTGGTCCCTTAGATTCTTGGGGTATTCTGTATGGCGCTCGTGGGCCCCCGTTTACGACAATTCCCTTTCCCTTTCTACTGCCTCATGGAGTCGGTGCGTGTGAAAGCCAGTAATGTGGCTCACAGCTTGACCTATATTATATTCTCTAAAATGTTCAATTATATAATTAATAAAAAATCGACCCACAAACTCTTAAATATTGAATGTATTGTCTGTCGCTTTTGAAATAATTTCATTTTGACCTTTTCACCTGTTCTTAATTATTATTTTCATTTTGTTATTTTCTCAGTATTCAGTATTCGATTGTTGGTCTTAAACACGCGATATTTGCTCGTATTTTTCTGTAAAATGAAAATAGAAGCGATAAAAATAATAGGAACCGTGTATTTCTTATATGTATAGTGAGCAAAAGATAATTAATATTAATCTATTTTAAAACTTAATAAGTTACAGTGGAACCACGATCTACATCTACCGCTAACGCATCCACTTTTTTCCCATTTATCGTTAGTTTATATACTTTCCTCGGCTTCGTTGTTTTTTTGAGGTGCCCTTAAAAACAATGAATCGAAAAATGGTAGTATGTATATGCACATCCTACTGACACGGAGTATTTTTTCGTACCGTAGATAATTTTTCCTGAATATGATAATGTATTTTCAATACTATTTCGATAGTAATAAATTGGTATATATCGTTGGTTTGATGCAAGAAGTCATTAAGTGTCAAAATATTAATTCTGAGATAATCGACTTTAATGTTTTAACTACATTTTATCAGTTATATCCAAAATTAAATAATAAAAGATTCTTTTGCCTTGCATAATAGGAATTTCCCAAAAAATCTATTTCGACGAAATGCTAAGAATGACATTTTCCTTGTTTACCTGCACAGTAATGTGGAGATAAGCAATGTTTAATCAGATACACATCATATCGACTGTGGAAAGGAAAAAAGACGTAACCCACAGTTTTTTCAAATCAGGTTTTTTTTCGATAATAATCACAGCGTATCAAACCTAATACACGTTCTATCAAAATGATGCAAGCTGCAAATGCCGAATTAGTATCTAAATTTAACTTTTAAGTTTATAAAAAGATGACCTTGTAAAAAGTTAAAACCAAGAAAAAAGATTGAAATAAAGGTTTTTCATAGACAATGTCTTTAATTAATATTAGGTTATGTTAAATAAACACCAGTTTAGAAGTCTCCGTGCACTTCAAGGTTGTGTATAATTCATAATTTGCATATGTCCCAAAATTATCAAAACACGTTTTTTGTGCCTCCTGTAAAATTTGATACGTCGTTTTTCCTTTCCACAGTCGATATGTATATATAAAATTAGTAAAAAAATGCCAATTTATCCACAAAACATTCCAATTAAATACGTGCCTAAGATATCAAGAAGTAATAATTATGTTTAGTATAAAACGTTCAAAAAATTTATGCTTACCTCAATTCGACTAAATTAAAAAAATGTACTTGTAAATTTGTTTAATGTTCTCAACATTGGTGTACGGTGGGTGTTAATGTTGAGTGTGCTGTATATATATATTTTTAAAATATACATTTTTATTATTTTTTAAACATTAATTAAATTCTTTGCTTATTCGTCCTATTTTTTCGGTAATTACGCTATCGTAAAATGTGCCCTTCTATATTAGCTTGATAAGTATTCTTTTTTACATTGAAAACAAGCTTAGGGCCCGCCCCAGTGGCGTAGCAAAAGGTTCTTCCTTCTTGATTTCGCTCCACCCTTTCCCTGATTTTCTTTCAAAAACTATTTTTTAAATGTACAATAGTGGTGGAATGAGGATATTTTTTTGACCATAAACTATAAGTTTGGGTCGCAGGTGGAGTTATTTTTTTTATAAACTTACATTGACATAATTTCTTGAAAAAAAAATACTTTTTTAGTTAGAAATGTTATATATTATAATTGATATTGAGTAATCATGCCGCAGGGCAGGTATTTTTTTAAAAATGTCCCCAGTCTGTTTTATTAAATTTAAATTATTGCTTAAAAAATACATATTACAAATAACGTTGGTAAAAATTAGAAAAAGAAAACTTTTTATACTAGAGCATCCAATCCCGGAATCCCGTTCGATTTTCTGATCCCGAGATTTCGAGATTGAGAAATTTTTAGCAAATCCCGAAAATTGATACAATTTTGGAATTGCAAGAGCTAAAAAAAATCTGGTGGAATAGTATAGCGAATCCAGGATTTAAAATTCCTCGGTGAGCTAAAAAAAAAAACGAGTTTCTGAGACAATCCGGGGAAAAAGTATACCAAATAAAGGAATTCAAATTCCTCGGTGAGTTAATCCCAATCCCGGGATTGAAAATTAATCAATCCCGAAAACCCGGGATTGGAAAAAGGCTCCGGGATTGGATACCTTATTTTATACGTCTAAAATTATATTTTGTTGAGTAAAACCAGAAGTAATCCTAATTTAAAATTGTGGGTGTAATACTGCATCCTGTATTTTTACAAATACCTATAATCTTTTTCTACCATAAATTGATGATTCAAGTAATTAATGATGTATATGTTTTTTTCGGCTTCGAAGTCTACGCAATAATTAAAATATTACGTGTCGTATTTTTAAATATAATTAAATGCATCTCGATTTTTTTTGTTTGTTATTAAAAAAATGATTATGCAGATAAATAAAAAAAAACACACTGAACTGCTAATAACGTATCAGCGGGTTTTGGACTTCATTTCTTAAAAAATGAAAATTATTATGCTTGTATTTTTTAATTAATTTAATATACCACTATTCAAAACAGATTACAAAACCCCTTTTCAATTAAAAAAAAAATAATTAGCGGCATTCTCTTGATTTTGCTTTTTTACGTTACATAATTACTACATACAATGTATAGTTTTATCTTTTTAACCTTATGATGTTTTTGCAACGTCATATCGCTCTACTGCTTATTTTTGTAATAAAGTACCACAACTACCAACCCGTTAAAATCATTTAATTTTCACGCGTTATTAATTCTTTAATAAATATAAATAGTTAATTGAGTAATTAATTCATTTCGAACGTGAATAAATCTTTTACTATTGAAGTAAAGTAAAGTCTTTTTTATATGATAGATTTTTTTACTTAACTTTTCATGAAATGTTGATGCAAAAAAGATGCATTCTAAAAATGTCTAAAACAGCAAAAACACAGTTATGTACTGTAAGTAATAATAATATTGTTTGAAAAAGTTTATGATGATTAAAGGAAACGACGATTATCAATAATATTTTTCAAACTTCAAACTAAACTGATGCAATTTTTAATCATTAATTAAATTAAACTGTAATCAGTAATTCGTGTGAAGTGCCCGAATATCATAATATTATGATCACTACTTCCACGCATTAGCCATAAATGTTTATTTATTTCGTTGACCGAACAACTTAAAAACATACATTAAAAAGAGACTTATTCGTAATTATAATAGTTTTTTGTAGTCTTCCTAGTAGCTCGACGATTTTTCAGAATTATTATTATCAGACATTGATTAATTCCTTTGGTTTCATCCAAATCCCAAATACGTGACAGATAAAAATAAATCATTATTCTTATCGGAGATTTTTTCGGCTTAAGCTATGTCACGTTAAATTAATTATAGATATTATTTTATTCGTCAGTTTTACTGCTATGTCAAGCGGTGGTGGATTTCGCTTGTGGTCCCATAAAATTCAGGGGTATCAAAAATAGGTAAAATTAAGCATAACCAATATATATTATTTAAAATGCGGTTTCCAATATTTATTTTTATTTTACAACGACGCTTTGACGGTATCCAAAAGACAGGGCCTCAAAATTGTATTACACATCGTTATTAATCGTCTTTTCTTATAAGTTATTATTATAAACTATGTACTTATATCCATCCAATTGTATTTTTACGGGTCATTCAATGAAAAATATTCTTTATGTCTTTGTAAATAAATATTTCTATCTCTATTTGTTTTTTCGTGTCAAGAATTTTTTTTCATATTGCGCATAAATTTGATACCTGCATCAATATTTGGCACAATGTTTTTATAATCACTTAGAGAACTACGACCAATTATTTTGATGAGAATAACGATAGATCACTTTTTACGCTTGTACTACTGAATTATTCAATTTCAACACAATAAACGAACTAGATTTCAAATTTATTCATTCGCTTTCATATTTTACTCTCTCAGATCTTCTCTTATATGCCATACATAGTTGAATTTCGAATTTGGAATCGTCTTCTTGGAAAAGACGATATCAAAGTTTATGATGCAACCGTGACAAATGGCATGTTCGATTGCATATGAAAATTATTTCGCAATTTTTTCACAATATTATATCAAAAATTTATTGCTCGACGTATTCGATATAATATTTGAGACACTCCATTTTTGAATAGACAATAATTGTTAACCTACATATTGATATATGTATGTAAATTTGAATGGCCGCCACGTTTGTCTTGATTGGTTCCCGAGCGATTATTTAAAAATAATATTTTTTAAGATTACTTTCACTTTTCGACAGCTGTGTTTTGATTCTATAATTTAGTAATGTGTTACAACTAGATCAATTTACGTGACCGTGAGATGAATAGTTTCCTAAATGGCAATATCCTGGAAACTTTATTAGTTCACCGTATATAACGGAGTAAAGACACATTCATTATAAACATAATAGTATGCAATATTGCTGATATAAATACCTATTTGAATATTTAACATTCTACTACGACGAATTTATTAAGCCTCATATAAATAAATGTTAAAGCGTAATTCACAAAAATCTTACCTTGTAAACTTTAACCAGGGCTGTTGAGTCGGAATCGTGGAGTCGGACTCGGACTCGGATTAAAAAAAAAAACTTTGAGTCTTAAAAAAAAATGTATTCAAATCGCTATAGTCAAAAGTGGCACCACTGCATGCAGGGCCGGCTCGTGGATTCTTGCGCTTGTGTGCGAGGCGCCTTAGGCCATGGGTGGGGAACCTTTTCTTCTCTAAAGGCAACATTCATTTTTCTGATTCGACATAAAGCCGCAGTAAACCGTGACTAGGGAGTCTTTGGCCATAAACAGGAATTTACAGTCGGAATATGTCGAGGATTTACATAAATTTACAGAATTACAGAATTGGCCAGAAGGCCGCACCAGAGTAGCCAAAAGGCCGCAGGTTCCCCACGCCTGCCTTAGGCGGTCAAATGTCATGCATTTAATTCTGGAGCCATCCACCAATCTGCGCCCCACTGATCATTGTTAGAGCAGGCGCCTGTGTGCGCGCGCACACTTCGCACACGCTCAGGGCCGGCCCGGACTGCATGCTACTAAGCCTAAAAAAATAAGTCGTGTTTTAAGTTAGTGAGAGTCGGAGTCATGTTATTTTTTTAACAACTCCACAGGACTGGTTGTAACCCACATAATAGCGGAGAAAAAACGTGATTTTATTATTTTTATTCTTGAAATAATTTAAAAACTTAATTTTAAAGTATTTCGATTTTTATTGGATATGCATAGTAAAATTTCGGTTACAGTGGTCAGAGGCTCAAATCCTGGTACGGACAGTTTTTGCAAATTTATTTTCAATTGATTTTTAGATTTCTGTCCGAAGGCATGGGTGTATGCCAATGGCGGTTCTACGTACCAATCTCTGTTTGTTAAAAAATAAACGTCAGAGTTTGTTGTATTCAGAGACAAGTTGTATTGTATGAAATAAAACGCGGTAGTTCACCTTGAAGAAGACGAATTTGAGGTTCAGTTTTTACTATTCTATTTCATACTTATATTAGCTTTGATTTTATTATATAATAATTTATGCTTTACAGCAGTGTCGTAGTATTTGTTAATTTGCTTGTAGATTAATGTATAATGTGAAGTGGAAACTTGCACAATTTCGTAAATAGTATACAATGCTAAACTTTTCTCTAGCCCTCCCAAGATCTAAAGACTCCAAGACCTAAAGGTCATGAACCGCCACTGGTGTATGCCGTGTCTTAAATCCATTTTCACTCTTCCTATTCTCAAAACGGGCAAAGCAAGTTCTCGTAGTAACACTTCTGTTGAGATAAAATTCATTATGGTCCATTAAATTTGCTGTAAGTAGATTGAGAGTGAACATGGTACAAAAAAAATATGAAGTTGCTCTCATTCAGCATGCATATAAAACATAGGTAGGGTTAGGGCAGTGTCTGCCAATCTGTGTGTCGCGGCACACTACTGTGCCTCAAGAAGTCTCAGGTGTGCCGCGGTGGAAGAAGCCTTAAAAATGTTAATTTTAAGCAATGCCTATTCATTTTTTTTTAATTTTAAATAATTTCAACATCTACACTAATTATTATAGAAAAATCAGTAATTATTATAGAATTGCTTGATTGACTATTTAAGTATAGACAGATAATTTAAAAAATAATCATCATACAATGTCAGATAAGAACCGATTGATGAAAATATTTAGTGCCTTCTAAATTACGTATTTATGTTATCAATTGGATTTTCCATGAATTAGTATTATTATTCTTTCCTTTGATGATTATGAACAAGACAATAAACTTTTAGCCTTCTCGTACATATTATTTAATACTATAAATATTTATTAATTTCTGTTTTCTTACTGCATTTTTTTAGGCAGCAGTATTTAAAGGTGCTTAATTAAATTTTGCCGCCAAATCTCACCATGTGTCCGGTATGGCCGCTTCACATTGTGTTCTTTTATCTGCTGACGCTGGTGCCAGTATGGGTCATATGTCAAGCTGCCCCGCGGCTGACGGCAAACTTCACACCAAATAACCTCGAGATCCACATGGACGATGTTAAATCTGTGAATATCCTGCTACCGCTTCTCACAGAGTTCAATGAAGGAAGTATGCTGCAGATTCGCTCGCAAGACAATCATATAGCTAATACCAATTTCAAGGATTATGAACTTACTAAAAATGATACAGAAATGGGCTGGAATGGCTTAGTCAACGTTACTGGAGAATTTTTAGGTAAATCAAAAGATTAGAATTTCATTTATTAAGATTTCTCATTACCTTAATACAATTAATACATTATAATTTAACTTTTTGAATTTTTTTTCCTGCACTCGTGTTTCTCTAAAGTAGCGGTTGGAGAACCGGGGTAAATTACCCCAAATGGGGTAAAAATGAAATTTTTGGGGGTTATAAGGAAATTTTTCAAATCCTGAAAGTTTTTAATTAAATTTTGTTTGCTCCAATATGAGAATTTTATTTCGTTTGTCTATTACATACATACTATTTTCATTGAATTTTTTTTTATTTTCTGTGTAAATTTCTCTCCTTTTCAAAATGAGGGGGTAATATCGACCTGGGCAAAAAATTTTGGGGTAATGGTTAAAAAAGTTCCCCGACCGCTGCTTTAAAGTATTATTTTATAGATTCTAGACATAATTGTAATTTATATTCCTACGAAAAAATATCAGAAAAATTTCCGAAAGAATAAAATATATTCTGCTATAACTTTTTTCCTATGCTTGTAAAGTTTACTTTTGGGATGCTCGAGATGCAATTAGGGTCCCTCGACATTTCATTGCTATGGCGAAAATTTCTACATCTATATGTTTACAAAATACGTCAATTTTTGGTTGTAGGTAAAACAAAACTCTTGGTTTCTGTTTATTCCAAAACCAACGCAACTCCAATTCAAACAAATTCTGATTTGGAAGTGAGAGTAATACGAAAACAGCGGATCATCGATACTGTTTTTACTAGCAGTGTTGCCACTTTGGTAAGTTACTAGTATTACAAATATTTTTTACTGCTGATCATTCATTATTCACAGACAAAATTACAGCAGAAAAAAATAATATTTATCTAGTTATTAGTTTAGGAAAATAACACAGCAATTGGCTATGCATTAGATCAGTGTCTGCCAAACTGTGTGCCTCAAGAAGTCTCAGGTGTGCCGTTGAGGAAGACGCCTCAATCTTTTTCAAATTAAATAATGCATATTTTAAATTGTCTTCAATTTTAAATATATTCAACATCTACGTATTGAAATAAATATTTGTCGCGTCCGCATATATATATTACAATAGTCAACTCAACGGATTTTTATTTGGTGTGCCGCGAAACAAATCCCATTCACCAGTGTGCGGCGAAGTCTAAAAGTTTGGCAGATTAAATTGTGCAATTGGTTTTATTAATATTTTAAACATGCTTGCCAAAAATTGAAACATATTTATGAATTTTTTAATCTGTTGTTAATGATTTTTGTTATGTTGCAATGTGATAATTGGAAATGAGCAATTTAATCATTTAAATTTATAAAATTTTCGCTATTTACCATTTCAGGTATCGTTAATTTATATTAACTTTGGTTGTGTGTTGGACTGGTCTACAGTTAAAGCGACTCTTAAGCGGCCGATCGGTCCAGCCATTGGATTTACAGGACAATTTGTTCTTATGCCTGTTGTAAGTATTTTTTTTTCTCCATATTTCATATTTGGTTTTTATTTTACTTGATAACATACAGTTGTAAAATAATTATTGCAATCATGTTCTGGTTTAAATTTTCATTAACTACAATTGAATTTTAGATATCTTATTGTCTCGGATTGATTCTATTCCCTGGAAACATAGAAATGCAATTGGGCATGTTTTTCACGGGAGTGTCTCCCGGTGGAGGGGCATCCAACATTTGGACATACGTTCTCGGAGGAAATCTCAATCTATCTGTTACAATGACCACACTCAGCACAATTGCTGCATTTGGTATAAGGCTTTACTTATTTATTCATTTTTTTTTGTAAATATTTGAAAAATTAGCTAACACAAATTCATAAAACTTAGAATACTCACTTTCTTAAATTTAAAGTTATTATTTTATTTAAACTCAAATATTCAACATAAGTTTATGCATTAACAGTTACATTATAGTGGAAATCGGCTTAATGTGTTACAGCAGTGGTTTCCAACCTTTATGTTACTTCGCCTCCCTTTGAATGACAAAATATCTTCGCGCCTCCATCCTTTATTTCATATAGTTATAAAGATACGTTTTAAAGGGTAAATAAATATTTTGGACTGTTCGCGCCTGCCAGGTTGGAAATAGCTGTGTTACAGGGAAACACTAAATATTTCTTACAGAAAACATTGCAATTTTTTTTATTAGTATTGATAGTCAACTGATGACTTATACCTGTCCAAACATATTCAAAACGATAGTATTAAAATTTTCTTTTAAACCACTTCAAATAATAAATTTAATACTTTTAGTCTAGTATTGGCTACCGCTTGGTAAACTGATCATGACATTTCTTTTTATCAGGAATGATGCCATTATGGTTGTTCACATTGGGTCGGCAGATATTCAAATCAGGAAACCTGGGAGTTCCGTATGGAAGAATCGCCGCCCTGGCTGTCGGTTTGGTAATACCTTTGGGTATCGGTCTGCTAGCTCAGAGATATTTACCTAGGTTTGCAAAATTGATGGTTCGGATTCTGAAAGGCTTCTCATCTCTACTCTTGCTGTTTATTATTGTATTCGCGATCGCCACCAATCTCTATCTATTTGAGCTGTTTTCATGGCAGGTGAGGATACTTTATTAGATAAATAATTATTTAATATGACCTGTATTTTAGATTTTTAAAATTGCCTCACCAAATCAGTATTGAAACTCAATAAGTAAAACCATGCTCGCACCCAACTCTTAATGGGGCAATTTAACAGATGCTATTTAACCAGAACTGGTTGTAACCTTCTGTGCTTGGTGAGGCAGGGTGCGGCTAGGAAACGGACAGTTTCTTATCGTCCTCGCTATGCCCCATTTTTCAGGATCAGAACAGGAGTTTGTGTGAGAAGTAGTGATAACATCGGACATCTTTACTTATTATATAAAAATCATAAATCACTTAAAAGATGATTTCAACCCAAATTATTATAAACTATAAATATTACTGTAGACCTTATATATAATATATGTATGTTATTTTTTTACTAACATTCAAACCTACTCTTAAAAGCTTTTCATAATTTTACTATATATATTATTCCTACTTTTCTTCTTCATATCATTTCCAAATCATGGACTCTGGTATCACATATGCAATGTATTTTTTTATAGATAATTGTGGCTGGTACATTGTTTCCTTGGCTTGGATACACCTTAGGTTATCTTGGAGCTCGCGGCCTGCGGCAGTCACCCGAAGACTGTTTGGCGATCGCATTAGAAACCGGTATCCAAAATACGGGCATTTCTATTTTCCTTCTGAGGTTCTCGCTGCCGCAACCGGAAGCTGATCTCACGACAGGTAACTGGCTAAGATTGTTAATGGCAAAGAAGGAATGAATGTATCCATCTATATTTGTTAGTTTGGATCAAATATGGTGTATTTAATAGTTAAGTAGATCAAGTAGAGAATATTGGTAAAGGAATTGAAGGAATAGAAGAAAAAAAAAAGATTAAGCTTCATTTTTTAAAAAAGAAAGTAAAAAAATATAAATAAACAAACACTAAAAACATTTGTTCCACTAATATACAATAGTGAAGACTTTAAAGACAATTTTTTTTTTATATAAAATGTTGGATCGCTTTCAATATATATAATAAAAATAATTCCTTCAGGCAATGCAAAATAATCAAACCTATTAATTTTCAATTTTGATAAAAACATAATTGTAATTCAAATTACTGTTGTTTAATTTCTAAAAAATATATTTTTTTTCTTTCATTCTTGTGCTTTGTAAAACCAGTGCTGTAAAATCGCTTAAAGACTTACTGACTCCGACTTAACCTTACATTTCAAATCTGATTTCAATTCAATTTTCTTTCACATACATAATCTCAGCCCTTTGAGGAGTATCGCCGTACCGGTACTGCAAGGTATATTGTCATCTATTTTCTATTACCATTCTCATGGTTTTTATTGAATAATTGTAATTTCTTCAGATGTGGATACTACACACACAAGTGATTTTTTTGGCAGTTATTTTATTATTTGCAAATGAACAAAATATTTTTTAAATGAACTGGTTTAAAAAGAACAGTTAGCTGCTTTAAACAAAAATCAATAATTGAATTTCTTAATAAAAAATAATTTAATACTGAAGGTATATTTAAATCTAGACAAATAAAAAATATTTATACTGAATGTACATGTCTTTCCCTGTTAATTATGAAGTTTTTCCTTATTTTGACTACCTTCATCTTCAATTAATCCAAATAATCAAAGTTCTACTGAATAGGCTATTTTGTAATGTTTTACTGGCTGTAGACTCGCATGTTTTTTTTACCCGTGTTAATCAAAATAAAATATTATAAAAATAATATGAGGTACACAACTGTCCCGATAAAAACTATCCTATTGTAATTGTAAATATTTTTGTCTTTATTGAACTAACAATATAAGGTTTTGTTGTTACAGTAAAATGATGCGACTCCAAAATATATTTTACATTTAAAAAACCAAAATTAAGATTTTATCATATATCGCATTTAGGCGTTTTTGACTAAATTGATTAATTTATGTGAACTTTTTACTTTGTCTACAGTGGTTCCAGTTGCAGTCGCTATCATGACTCCAATCCCAATGATTTTAATATACATTTACCAACTCATCAGAAAAAGGTATACCCGAAAAGTTTATATCATTTCATTACAAACCTGATATAGATACATACGATCATATTATGATCAGACATTAAAAATAGAACATATTTATTTTAAGAAAGACCCAACAATATGTCACAATCATATGATATAAGTCTATTATAAAAATATATAGTATTGTAGTTATATACTTGTGGTGTAATGGGAATGTATGTTCCCTTTTACAGTCGTGTGAATGACATGGAATATGTGATTGTCCCTGGCTATGAGGTAGATTGACCCATTTGAAATCTGAAAAGAAGAGAAACCCCTTTTCCAATATATCAGAGAAATGATTATAAGGTGAAATATGTACATATATTCAGACTTGCTTTGCTTGCACGTAACATAGTAATTTCTTCTTTATATTGAAATCATTCTCTTACAAATTATAAAACCAATAACCCTGTACAGCAATTTCACATTATTTGATGCTCTGCTTATCAACGATTCAGTCAATTTTCAACAGAATTCGGAGATTAAGTAACATTCAAGGCAGTGCCCTGTAAAGTCAGCGGTCATGGAGGGTTTTTCTAACTGTCTGGGTCACGTGCTACGGATGCCTCCAGAGAGCCTCAATCCCAGTTACCTCTCCTTCCGACCTGTGGAATTGTAGCGCTCCGGATGATCGTTGGGTACTATCCGTAGGATGTTTTCTGCGGGACTGAGAGCATGTCATGGGAGAAAGCAAAGCAATCGTCAGGTGCTACATATATTCCACATAAGGAGTGAATATGTCTCGCAGAGTGCTGTAAACAATCTAGAGTTCACAGCACAACTACAAATTTCACTTATGGTCCTTACTGCATCATTCATCACAGTGCTTAGTTAGGAGAAAGCTTCTTTGCAGCTGGCTAGATGCATTTAATTTTTGCCAGAAGTATTTTAAAATGGGTTGCAACAATTTGCAAAACGGTGGTTGGAAAATGCTGTTATAGGTCATCAAGTATACAATATGCAACTGTAGTCTCCCTTTACTCCCTTCTGCTCGTCTCATGCGCAATGTTTCTAATATTATTTTCTTTAAAACTATCATTTTATGTTAATATTAATACATCAAAATAAGATTAGCAAAACTCCAAATAACTAAGGATGTCTGTATTAATTTCTCAATTAATATATGCATCCCTAGCTTTTACACTGTCAACCATTTTCTACGTTAGTCAATTCTTGAAGTAGAGTTGTTAATTAAAAAACAGTTCTTCTAACAACTTATCTACCTATCCCTGCCAATTTTGAGAATAAAATTTGTAAATACTCTATTTTCAGAAAATATGCTTGTTAAATTTGTACATATTTCACCATGTTGAGTAGTTAGTGTTGAACAAATGGGTCTGGTCTGATAATTTCAGGAAAAAAACATCTTTAATTAGTTGGTTATGGGTTATATGATTAATTATTATGCTTAGTATAATATTTATTAATGTTTGGTTTTCTTGCAGGGAATATTTTTATTACAAGAAGAATGTTAAATTGATTGATATGTTTCAGATGCGACGCCCGATTTCATCAGAAAAATGTGACAGAAATTGAAAGTGATCCGCTTCCAATTTCGAGCACGACTAATTCCATCGCCAACAACACATACGATCATAGATTCTAACAGATATTACCCAATGTCAGAGGCTTCAAAAATGAATAAATATAACATGTTAAAATATTATTCTCAATCTTTTACATTATGAGGATTTTTTTTATACTCGCCATATCAATAAATGGTTATTGCTATAAATGTTGATATTAAATTTCAAATAAGTGATATTTATACATTTATATTGTTATTTCCAATGATATTTATTTTATGTTAACTGTTAACTCTTGCTAAGTTCATGTTTTTTAACATGTGGGTTTTATTTCATTTCTGTGTATTTACTGCTGAAGATTAAAATTTGGTCACAATACCATTTGGCGTAAATGACAAATAGTCTACTTTCGCCTTTACACAAATTTAAAAATCTAAGATACGGTCCTTTTAACCCTTTAATTGCCACAGCAATTTGGTAAGCGTTATTAAAAAATACCTCACCATGCTAGAGCATTTTTAGAGTTTAATACAAATTATAATATCTTCATTAAAATTTGACATATCAGCTCTGTGGTAGTCAAAGGGTTAATAACTTTTTGATTTCTGTGAATATTATACAACGAAAAAATACTAAAACCAAAATAAATTCCAACGTTCCAAAAAACTTCTTTAACGAATATTAATAATTACAATTTTCTCCTATTGGTTTGATATTTTGTTGTCTTTTGTGGTATTTGGATTAACCGGAAAATATATTATGCCGGATTTCCTGTTCCTCCTAGTTGAGCGGGAGTTTACCCAACTCATGTCTAGTTTGACTGATAGCTTACCTGGTTGTTGGGTAAAATGTAAAAGCAATAAATGGGTTTCTTTAAGTGGTTATCTCACTATTTATAAAAATGTATCACCTAGTGAAAGTATTAACTCCATAATTGTTTGATGTTCGTAATTTTGTATGCAATTTTTTATTATTCCTTAAATTAACCATTACCACATTGTTTGGGTGAGAAAATAAAATAGGTATTTATGTTAGCTAGTGGTAAATTATCTTTATTAGAATGAAAATACTTTATTTGATTTTTATTTAGCTTTCTGATTTTAAGAATCTGGTTTTACCAGTGACTTGGGCTTATGATCTTTATTGCTAAATTACAAAATTTTAATTGATTGACGTTTGTAAAACCTCACCTCATAATAATATTTCTGAATAATGCAATCAATCAAGACATTGAATGCAAGCAGTCTTGAAAATGTCTTAAAACTAAAAATAGTTTTAAGAAAAAATAAAACTTTAGTGGTTATGCAATAAATAAAAATATTATTAATAATGTGATATCTCAATAATTGAATTTAGTGTTTCTGAAATATAATTATGATATATAAAATAACTTGCCCGTCTATATTAATTTATTGATTTTTATACAAATAATGTTATTGTAATTATTGGTTAAGAAATCTCGTATGGGAAACGACCCCATTAAAACAGTCATTCAATGTAAGCTCACATTAATTTATACTGTTTTAGGGTTATTCATCCTGAACCGTAGATTGTCAGGAATTGGTAGAATAGCTATCTCTATTTTATGAGAGTGTCAACATGCATTTTTCACAATCAATTAAATAGAATATTTACTTTATTAGATGAAAAGGAAAAACATATTTATGGTTCTCTATTTACTGTGTCGTAGGTTATATTTTTTTTACGTGAACTCTGTAATAGAACTCTTTATAAATTATGCTAAAATTATTGTAATAATCTTTTGTATTTGATTTTCTGTAATACTTACATATTCATATTGTGATTCAGCTATTATTAAAAGAATTAAATAATTCATGATAGCCTAAAGACTGGGTTGATTGTTTGTAAATAAATTCTTCTATTAATATTTATTTATTCACAATTTTTTAAAATCCTCTTTATAACATACGTAATGCAACATTTTTCATTATTCCAATAGTGAATACATAGTTCATTGGTTTTTTTCTTATTGCCTTATTTGCGGCATATACAATAATTATATTTCATTATACTATCATAATATGATTTACATTTTTTTGAATGAACTATTTTTATGTATTGCATACTTTTTGTATGTAACATTTATACCCAATGTGAAGGAGAATGCAGACAATTCTGCATTGTTTATAAGCCTAGATAAATAAATGGTTGTGTTTAAATAAATTTAATTACAACATTATCTAATTTCATCATTATTATTTTAAATACAGTCATTGTTATCTTGAAAGTTGTATGTAGGAGAATGCTAAATTATGAATGATCAATTTGTCCATTAAAACATAAATTCCATCAGCATTTCTAGTTTTAGCATTCCAACAATTAAAACCCAAATTTCCATTTTATTTAAAGTATTTATTAATGTTATCTACTGTCCAATAGATTTACTACCACTGTTTTTATATGTTCCATATTACATTGAAATAAAATTATCAGAAATTATAAAAAAAAAAGTTCTTTAAATCATAATAGATTCTGCTTGTTTTAAATTGTGTATGTTTTTATGAGGTCTCATTATGAGCACACCATAGATGTTATCATAATATGTCATCACTGTACATTCAATATATCCTATATGGTGAAAAGTACTTTCCTGGGTAATTGAAAAAAAATCTAAAAAAAAAAGATCCCATGGTGATAAATTTGGGAAATCCGCAAATTTCTGGGCTTTAGAAATCGGCATGAAATTGTTTCCAACCAAAGATTCTCTAGTCAATGTTTACTGCGGCCTTATGTCGAATCAGAAAAATGAATGCGGGTTTTAGAGAAGAAAAGGTTCCCCACCCTTTACTATACCTATAGTATGTCTATTTTTTTCTCCCATTGTCGAAATTATGTAAAGAAAAAAATAATATTCTTCTGCTAATTTTCCTTGCACCTGGCAGCTACCTGTTCCTGAGATGTGGATAAAGCAACAAAGCTCGGAACATTTCATAAACGATGGTGATGTTTTCATACTGAAGTGTATTTTGCATAATTTATCAGTAATCTTTATAATAATGTATGTATTTTCGCTTTCATTAAGTCCACAAAAAATAGATTCTAAATCGTGGCGTTGTTTTTAGCTACATTGTGAAATTTGTCGTAGAAATCAGCGTTGCCTACTAAATGACAAATTTACCAAAATTTTAAGCAATCAGTATATTTATTATTTATAAAAAAGGTAAGCTGATAAAAAATAACTATCACTTAAAATATTATAGGTAAGTATCTACATGTCAAAATATCGTATTTTCTTTTGCTTAAGTTAGTATATCAGTGATAAAGTATAAGTCGGTTTATGATCAGTAGTTACCAGGCATTTTAGTCGAAGACTACAATATTACCAAAGGAACCGTAAATATTTGATTATAAGCATACTTATGTTCCTGAAAAACTATTATTTCGGAGCTTTAAAAAAATCTTCTGCGAATGTTCTAATCTGTTTTTCTAAAAAAATATTTCTTTTGTATAAAAAAAATGTATTTTTAAATCTAAAACAAATCTCCTAAGTACTCATTTTTTTTAAATATTCTTATGACAAAAATTAATGTACTATTAACTACATTATAAAATAAAACTTGTCATAAATTTAACGTCATACTTACCTCCTGATGAAATATGGACGAAAATTGGCAAAATACTCGCTACATCGTGCTGATAATATTTTATTTAGCCACACTACTGATTTGACGTTTGTTTATTATTTTAGTCTATGGTTTGTGGTCAAGCGAACGCCGACAAGCTTTGCTCAAATTTGACAAAACTCTCACAGAAAGTTTTTGAATATTACCGGTAACTATAGTCTATTTTTTTTAATGCAACTAAACATTCTGTTATCCAGGTAATAATAATTTTGACATTTACGACTCGCCACCTATTCAAATTGTACAATCGAGTCAATGTCAAGTTACGATACTTCCGTTTATTCTTTAAAATGTAGTTTAGAATTGGCTTTAATCTGGTAATTTGCTCTAATACAAATGATTACAATCAGATTTGTAAATCGTGCCTACGAATAATATTCTAATAATTTATCTCATTGTTAGACTTATGGCATCGGTGGCTACTATTTTCCAAAACAATGGCTGGATGCTTTTATTGTACAAATGTAAATGAAAGTTTCTCTAAAATCATTACCATTTTTAGTCAAGAGAGAAATCTCGACCTATTCAACAATTGATTGCTGTGACTTACTGGTAAGTGTCTATCTGTAACCAAAGTGTCCATCTTCCAGCTCAGTACCCGAAACCATAATTTCTCAACCTTTTTGGGCTTGTGGTCGCTTTTGAGTCTCATATTTTTCCTTGGCCCCCATACCCCCTCTTTATATAAGAATATAAGTTTTGCGAGACTCAGGGACACAATGATTTCAGGATTGATGACTAGGGTGATTTTTTTTTAGCTTTTCCCGGAATTTCAAAATATTTTGTCACCGTCCAATTACAAAAATCCAGGAATTTACAGAGTAACCAAGACACTAGGCGTTTTTATTTTTAGTCCTTCCCGGAATTTCAAAATATTTTCGTACTGGCCAATTTCAAAAACCCAGGAATTTACGAAATTCCCAAAATAAAAGTCGCGAGAACTTTTTTTAGCTCTTCAGTTCAATTTAAAAAAACCCGAATTGCCAAAAATGAGGGTATTTTTTCCCTCTCGCTGATTTCAAACCATTTTTCATCACTGCCCGTGGTCACTGTCCGTGGCCCCCCAAAACTGTGCTGTGGCTCCCCTATTTTTTTTTCTCTGTAGCCCTCTTGAAACATCTTGTGTCCCCGGATTCTATGCTTAAAAATATTCCTGACTGCTCAGTAACTAGTAAACAAACATGTCGGGTGACTCAATATTACTCATTTTTTTTATCAAAAATTTATGTAAAAGTTTCCCAAGTTATTCTCATCTAATTAGAATTTATCCCGGGGAGCTATATATGGAATACCCAGTTATCAGTAGAGTATTATAATATTTAAAAGATATGTTGTCACTGTTCTGGCAGAATTTGGTAAGTAACAGATTGATAGTTCTAAGTAGGGCATCCAATAAACCGACCAAAGCAACTTTTTCCAAATAAATAAACCGGAATTATTTTCAAAACACCATTTGTAGTACCACACAAACCTATATTTCAAAACAACAAAATAATATAGGGCATTTAGTTTATTTAAATATGAACTAATAAGGTTCATGTAAGTATTAATTAACGTTTTTTTTAACCAAGTCCACACCTAATGTGAAGCATATGGACTTTAAATGAAGTTTATCCAATTAAGAAAAACACAATATTCCTTTTTACTTATTTCCACTTTTATTTATCAATGTCAAGACTCGTGGCAAGCATTGTCAACTGATAAAAAATAGAATTTAACAGTGCTATTTATACAAAAACAAATTGAAATGAAAGTAATAAACAATTTGCATTGAATAGAATTTACAAATTACAGCAGAAATTATGAATAAGTGACTGAATTAACACAAATTAAAATGTTTAACACCTCTAACATGTAAAAAAAAGATCATGTTATGTATTGTGTTTTTATTAATATAATGCCTTTCCACCAAGTATTTCCACCAAGACAGTGAACACCCTAAAAGGGAAGTTTATCCAAACAAAAGTTTTTTTGAACTGCTTGTTAGTCAGTTGCTCAACCTATCTTTTTTTCGATGAGAGTAGGGATATTAAAAGAGGGTTAGGAAAGAACTAATAGGTAACAAATTGCTTTCTCTAAGCCCCGTTATTTTAGGATTGGAATGGAAGCAGGAAATATTTAAGTTAAAAACACTCATTCCTTCCAATGAAAAAATGCTGTGAGTACTGGCACTCGAATCTGTGAGATCTGTCACGGAAGTCAACGACGTTGAACACTGCTCCACGGACCGGATATATGAATAGTTGTATAAAAATCCATAGTACTAAAGTCGAAAAGATGTTTTTTATAAACTCCGGTTAACCGTGCAAAATAAACCGGTTTTCGGTGTTTCTTAAAACAGTCAATAAAATGGTTAACCGGTTTGGAAGCCCTAGTTCTGAGTAAACGGCAAATAAACAATTTAGGCGTTTTTGAATAAAGCCTCTAGCATCGATATTTTATGTTACATAGATAATTATAATATCAAAATATAGATGTAATAATGCCAATCTGACACAAATAAGAGTTTAAAATGTATAGTCAGGGACAATTGCCTGCCTTTAATCAGTATTAACAATAATTGCCTAAATTGTTTTTATTTACAAACTGGTGTAATCAATGCACTAACTGAGTTATTCAGGACAATGAATTTATATTTAAGAATCTTTTTGTATATTTAACTCAGCGTAGTGAAGGAACTTAAATTAATTATACAATGGTAGCTATTGAATCCAAGCCCTCAGTTATGCTTTTCTCTTGGCTGATAACCCACTAAGAATCAGTAGCAATACACATTAATTAAATAAAGGTTTAAAAACTAATTAAGTAATGATTTATATTAATTCAAACAGCTATGACGAGTAAGCGTGGCCGGAGAGCTTCTTCGGGAGCGAGCAGAGGTGAAGCCGATGACGGAGACGAGAGCGACAGTACCAACGATCATCCTCCACCGCACGCATCTGCTCGGAAGAAACGCAGACCAGATCCCGTAAGAATATATTTTGTAAATATAATCATTCTTGTGGGAAAAGAGTTTTGTTAAATACAAAATTTTGCGTGCGATAGATTAATGCCCTCGTAATTGTATCACGTGCACTTTTAATATGAATAATTTAGTATGTATAAACTCTTGCTTTAGTTTAATATTTAAGATGGGGCATGCTGAGTATTTAGTTATGTTTGAATATATATACATATATTGTTTTTATGTACATTATATTTTCCCACTAACCGTTACCTTACCCATTTTGAACTTGATCTTCGCTGTTCTCTAATTATCTTTTGACTATGTTGTTTCATACCTCTTCCATGTTAATAGCTTTGATAATCAATATTTTGTATCTGCCATATGTAGCTTTAGGGTCTTACTCAATTCTTACACATTGTAATATATATTTGACATGTATTTTATTGAGGTACTCGAATGTGGGGGATCGATTGTGTTTAATGTAATTTAGTATGAATACAGTTGGCTTAATTTCAGGGAGAACTTTGTCAACAACTTTATGATACGCTAAGATGTTACAGAAAGGATGACGGATCATTGTTATGTGATTCATTCATACGGGCTCCTAAACGTAGGCAGGAACCTCACTATTACGAAGTCGTCACGCAGGCTATCGATTTGCTTAAGGTAATTTTATATTTCATTTGATTACATCTATACGAGAGCACTTATTTAAGAATAAAATAAGGCAAATATAGCTATAAGTATTTTGTTGCTCATATAACAGTTTGAAGATGACTGTTATTTTTATCAGTGTCAATTTACTAAATGTAGATGTTTACTTTTTCAATGATATAGCTTTTAACCGTTATGTTGTCGTGCAGATACTGAGTAAGTCTCAGCAAGAGCTTTCCTTTACGTACAGACTGCTAAATCTGCTAACCTCACTCCACTAATAAAAGTGGCAATTATAATTTATGATTGCTACCTTTTGACTGATTATTGACAGCATCAACTGATAATTATCAGTTGATACTGTCACTATTTGAAGCACAGCTTAGTACATATAAATCATATCTTACAAATGTTGTGGAATGGGACCTGTAAGTTGGCTGGGTATGAAGCCGCAGCGGACAATGGTGAAGGCCAACTTGGGTCTTCTTAGGATGGAAAAGATTCAGTAGCAATAGTAATGACAAAAAGTCCTCAAGAAAGTTTTCAAACAAAGTATTGTACTCTATTAAGTCTTTTCGATACTTAGTACAGACAAAAATCACTTATCAGTCAGGTAATGGATACTCCGTGTTATAAAGTGGTGTGAAATTATATGACAATCTCAATTTGTATTAAATAAAGCAAGTGAAATTGTCACCATGTATTTATTAAATATACTTGCATGTGAAAGAAATTTGTATCTTAAATGTCAATATTTTGAGATTATTGTTTTAAGGTTCAGCAAAAGTTGAAGACTGATTCTTATGAAGATATCGACGACATGGGATCAGATATTGAGTTGTTAGTGAAAAATGCGAAAGCGTTTTACAAGCCAGATACGGTGGAACATAAAGATGCTATCAGTCTGTGGAATTTGTATGTCCAAACTAAACAGAATCTTGAGAGTTCAAGTGGTATGTTAATCTTGTTTCTAATTAAAAAGTGAATATCTAATGTTAATTTTTGTATTACAGCTTTGATGAATATGATTATTGATTTGACCATTGCATCCCAATTTTCTCCTTTTCTTAATAGTCATTTAGGATATAATATCAGCTGGGGAATCAGAGTTGTGGATTTTGATAGTTTGAGCAGTGTCAGGGTTGTCAAAAATTGGCCAATTGATTTTTTTATTTATAAATGCTGACGATCAATGCATTATGTTAGTCAATTGCCTTTAATTCATAAGTGGTCGGTGAATGTGACAGAGGTTCATAAGCCAGTACATATATGTTTTAAGAATTAGAACACCATTACAGTCGTGGAATATATTTATATTTAGACAAACTATTTAATTCTATATGTGTCAATTTAATACATATTACTGAGTCTGTTATGATTGCAAAAAATATGATTGTTTTACGTGATTTGTAGGTGACGATATTAAGCAATCTTCCCGCATGTCCCGATTGGCATCGACATCCAGGAAATCGACTACAAGTCTTGATAATGCCGAAGGAGATTTATCTGAAACGTCTACCACTAATGATGATGATGAAATATTTGAGGAGTTTTTTGTGGCTGTAAGTTACGCAAAGAAAAATTTTGCATTGCGATTTGTTTAATGTGTTTTATCAATAATAACTCGAACTTGTTTTGAGCGCATTTCTTTGTTTTTTTTCGTGGTTTTTATTTTTATTCATTCAACCTTTTTCATTCATTAAATGCGAGGGCTGTGTGGAATTGACTTGTTCGGTTCTCTCAGTCTAGTCGCTATTCATGTTTGCATTCGTTTCGATTCTGATATTCAAAGTTGTCACTTATGGATCCCATTATTCAATTGATCGATGACCTCCCATTTCACTCGGTCACTTCAATTTCTGGTGCTTTTGGAAAGCCTACTTTTTTTTTTATGATTTGGCAACAGATGGTCTTTTGGCCTTTTCAAAAATCGACTCTGTTTAAAAATACAAATTGTAACGTCAATTTTCGATCAATGAATCGAAACAGTAAATGCATAAACTATGCAATGATATTTAAGGCCCTCCGGTATAATCTGAATATTTAATTATTTTCCTAAAACACATCCAAACCGAACGGATATTTCTTATGCCATAATTTCATTCCATCTTGTATTGACAATAAACAATATTAAATGTATATTTTAGGTAATGTCTGCCACAATCGAAGGTCGCCCGTTGCATACTGCATTCTTAAACTTGCCGCCGAAGAAGCGTTATCCCGAGTATTATGATGTCATCAAAAATCCGATGGATCTGAAGATAATCGCGAGCAAAGTTCAAAACTGTGATTATTCATCGCTTTCGCAGATGGAAAGAGATTTTCTACTGATCACTAGAAACGCTTGCGCTTTCAACGAACCCGGTTCTCAGATATACAAAGACGCTAAGGCCCTAAAAAGAGTAATTAAATCCACCACTTCGTTATGAATCTGACAATTTAGCATTATAAAATTAGATGCTTCCGATTGTGTCTCGTTGCCTGCTAAAATTGAGATCAACCTTTCTACATCAATTCTTACTTTTTGATTTTATAATGCGTAGCTGATACATTATTGCATAATATGTATTTGAATGGGGGTATAAATTTGTAATGGTAAATTATATAATAGTGATATTTGTTAAATATAATTTACAATATATATTGCAAAGTGCCGCATATGCATGACTTGTTATATTCGTATTGTGTAAAATAAATTTGTATGATCTACAGATAACGGATAATATTCTAACACTATTACTATTTATTAACACCTTCTATCCAATTAACCCATACATAAATAACTTATATATAAATTATTAACTCACCGACTTAATAAGTTTCAAGTCAAATATATATATATTCCTCTTTCAGCTATTATTTATTTATGTATATAAATTTTAGTCATTATGGGTGGGGATTTATTTACTATGTTTTGATACAAAATAAATTTCCAAAAATAATATTTTTTTCATTGACAAACTATTGTGGATTTTACAAAAATGTTTAATTTACAACATGATAATTAATGCATTGTTTTCTTTTCGTCATTCAGCATATTCAAGCTAAGAAAACAGAAATAGAGCACGGCCGTTCGCAAACTCCCGCCAAAACATCTGAGCGAATTCGAAGCAAGCGGTCTTCTCGGCCGCTTCCGCTTTCGTTATCCAGCGCTGCTGTTTCAGGTTTTTACAATTGACAATAACTAAATAGTTTTATATTACATACAATAGAGTCCCATTAACCCGGGAAGCAGTTTAACTGGAATATTTCAAAAATAAAATGAAATGCCTAGGATCTTTTATCAGCTTTAATTGTAATACAATAGCAATATCTATCTGTTCAAGTGTTCTTGAGGAATTTTCTTAACATAATTTTTGAGAAACACTTGTTTTTACATTTTTACTGGTTACGTATTTTTAATCCTTTATAAGCTTCTTGAGGAAGTTTTATTTAACATACATTGTGGTTTACCACAAGCCTACCGTACAATTTAAAAATACGACATTAAGCGTTCGATCAAAAGTTTTCAATCATATCACCCAAAAACAGGTGTTCAAATAAGAGTTTTTTTCGTAGTTATTTTAACGATAAAGCATAGTGAAAACATGACTTTTTTTATTTTTTATTAATGAATGCATATTTTCATAGGCAACATTGTTGTTCCACCTGAATCTCAAGACAGTGACACAGAAAAAGCGACAGCAGACAGTGACGTGGAGTCCAGTTTGAGGGAGAGCCCTCAATGGCAGCTGTTAGAGACTGTTAAGAATTATCAAGGAGCTAATGGTCAGTGTCCAATAACATTCGCATTACTCTCGTCGACCAAGCATTTCATTTATCTTATTTAAGTAAAATTAATTACAATTTTAGGAGTTCCCATGTCTGAGCCGTTCTGGAAGTTACCATCGAAGCGCTATTATGCAGACTACTATAAAGAAATTAAAAATCCAGTTTCGCTGACACAAATCAAGATAAAAATTAAACGGGGTGACTATGGCACATTGTCTGAAGTCGCCGGCGACATGAATATTATGTTTGAGAATGCCAAGCAGTACAATGTACACACGTCCAGACTTTATAAAGACGCTGTCAAATTGCAAAGACTGATGCAGCAAAGGGTACAGGAACTCCTGGATATCGTTCAAGAGTCTTCAAGTGACGACGATGAGAGTCTGTCTTCCATGAAGAGTTCTGTGACCAGTAGCGGAAGAGGAAGAGGTTAGCTTACTTATATAATTATAATGCTTTCTATATCTATCATTTGATTAATACAGTACATTAAAGAGTAAATGTAACCGACGTGTCAACATTTTTTCTAGGTCGCCCACGCTTAAATCCTCTTCCCGTGGTAGTTCCACCGCCATCGTCCACTCAGAATTCCAATCCTGGGACTCCTGCGAGAACATCAGGTCCTGCATCTATGCCCATCAGAAAAAAGCTTCACGCTTTGCAAAGACACTTGCTAGATTTCACTTGCTCTGACGGACGTCAGCCTATGCTACTATTCATGGAGAAGCCTTCTAAAAAACTGTATCCAGATTATTATAATGTTATCGAGAGACCCATCGATATGCTTATGATAGAGTCGAACATAAAGGTACCGTCCGTATTCATCTCATTACTGAAATTTTTATTCAAATATTTTCACATCAATGTAATGAAAATTTTCCTTTTCTCTTAGAATGAACGATATAATTCTCTGGACCTAATCGTTGCCGACTTCAAAGTGATGTTTTCAAACTGCCGCCAGTATAACGAGGAGGGCTCCATGATATACGAAGACGCCAACTTGTTGGAGAAAGCGCTCAATGAGAAAGTTAAAGAGTTGACGAATACCTCTACTGAGAGAAAAACTCCACTAAAAGTTGTAAAGTCAAAACCGAAACAGCTGTCTCCCATAGAACAGAAGTTGCGAACGCTTTATGACGCGATCAGAGACTACAGGGATCCTAAGAATAGGCAGCTTGCCTTGATTTTTATGAAATTACCTAATAAATTGGAGTACCCTGATTACTACGAGTTAATAAAGAGTCCCATCGATATGGAAAGAATCGCACAAAAATTAAAATCGAGTATTTATTCCTCCGTGAAGGAGCTCGCGACAGATTTTGTTCTGATGTTTGACAATGCTTGCAAATACAACGAACCAGATTCGCAAATATATAAAGACGCTTTGGTGTTACAGAGAGTTTGTCTTCAAACTAAACAAATGCTTAGGTAATTTTTATAAAAAAAAATATATTGAATAGATTCTATTATTTAAGGAAATTGAATATTTAAATATCAATATTTATTCGGTATCTTTTACAGGGAGGATGATGAATCCGTACCCGATGTGGCCTCGGCCGTTCAAGAAATTTTCATGAATCTTTTCACTACGGTTTACAACCACCAAGATGAAGAAGGAAGGTGAGAGTTATTTTTAAAGCAATAAAATAAATATTTACTTATGATTTATAAGTTGTTGCTGTATAGAACATGTTTACTTAGAAGTATTTTGACAGTTGAATGTAAAAAAATATTTTTTTATTTCAGGTGCTTTTCAGATAGTATGGCTGAACTTCCAGAGCATGACGATATGAACGGCACTCGAACTAGAGCTATTTCTTTAGATCTCGTCAAGAGGAGGCTCGATAAAGGTCTATATAAAAGATTAGATCATTTCCAAGAAGATATGTTTGGTGTTTTTGAAAGGTGAGTGCGTAAAAAGTAACTATTACAAGAATATATTTGACTCTGTAAATGTTTTTCGGTGTTTTGGAAAGCCAAAAAAAATTATCTAACCGGGATAAAATTTGGTTCAGAATACATATTTTCTTTTCAAATCAATCCTGAAGGAATTAGATGGCGACCTCTGTGCTAAATCAGAATTGGCTATTATTTAAAAATGATTCACAACATTATTAATAAACTTTATTTTAAAGTCAAGTGTGCAAGAGAAACTCAATTCGTAATGCATTATTTTTTAGGGCACGAAATCTTTCCCGAACAGACAGTCAAGTGTTTGAGGATTCTGTAGAAATGCAATTGTTTTACATTGCGTCAAGAGATGACATTTGCAAATCAGGAGCAGTCTTAGCTTCGCCAGCGCTGCGTGTGAAAAAGGAAGATGTTCTGGCTGCCGTTGAACTTGTGAAACAATGCAAGATGTTAGAGGAACACACCGATGAAGATAATGAAACTCGGTTTGTTTTATATAACATAATTTTCATGTTCAGACGGACAAGATAATTTGAACATTGTGCATTATTCATCTTAAGTACACAGTGATGATTTTACATTTTTGACTAATTGCAGATCTAGCTCCGATGAGAGTCTCATACCTGCCGGCGGTCAACCTCTTGCCCAAACTCAATACAATAAAGGAGATTATGTTCATATACAAGCCAAGAAAGGTCAGCCCGAACATTCTATTCTTCAAGTTGAAAGGGTCTGGACCAACGCTGAGGATGTGCCAATGGTATACGGAAATTGCTTTTTCAGGTCAGTATGTTTTATTAATAATTACTATTTTTGTAATTTTATAAAAAAATTACAAAAATAACCAAATGTGTAAAATCGGTGATCTCTATGAATGTTGATAGATATTTCGTTTGACTCGGTTAATGAGAATATGTTATATATATGTATTGGAAAATATTGTTTCAGGCCATACGAAACGTACCATGTGACGACCCGCCGATTTTTAGAACAAGAAGTGTTTAAAACAGAATCTCATTTGGCGGTGACCTTAGATCAAGTGATCGGAAAATGCTGGGTTATGAATGTCAAAGATTATTTCAAATTGCGCCCAGAAGGTAGGCTTACTCAAATTTTTCTGAATTATATTGTCGTGAATATGCACAATATGTGTGTTGATTAGGTTTGAATGCTGCTTTATTTTGTACATTAATTTTCTTTTAATCAGAAAAATAAATATATTTATTCATCAACAGATTTTTTACTTTAAGGGCCTGACATTCTGTCAATTATATACCGATAACAAAACAATACTTATCTGGATACCGCTTTAAAAAATGTACATTTTTTTGTTATAATTATTGGTGAAATGGTGATGCATAAATTTATCAGTGTGATAGATCGGTAGTATATAGATATTTTTATGGGACACTTTACGTATTTCATTTCCAGGTATCATTTAAGACTACGCTCCATTTATTATGCGGTGCAATGTATGGGACCTTTCTTGAAAATTCTTATTCCATTGTATGTATTTAAACTAATTAGGATCTGTCTTTTGTAGGTTTTGTTGAAAAAGATGTGTATGTATGTGAATCGCGTTACTCGACAAAGACTAGATCCTTTAAAAAAATTAAAGTTTGGCCGATGGGTACTGACGGTATACAACTGGTGACCAGGAATGAACCTCTGGAACCGAAACGAGTCATGTCGGTGTTCAGAGAACGAGTGGAAAAGCACAAGGACGAATTGGCCGAGCTGGACATCTTAGAAAACGTTCAAGAGAAAGAGAGACCGGTACGAATCACCGATGATATCAGACTACCTTAAAATCGACTGCACCCTCAGTAGATAATGTTTAATTGCAATTGCATGCAAATAGTATTTCTGAAATTTTCAAATAATTCTTATAATTACCATACATATTTCCATAAAATTATATTGATAGAAAGAAATTATGGCTGACGATTCCTCTATAATTGTTACACTATTACTCAGTATAAGTTGACTGATTATAAATCATATTTTCTTTTTCTGAAATTGTCAAGTTCTGCATCAGCTGTAAACAATAAATTCATGCCAGCCACGAAATAATACTCTTTTTTGAAAACATATTTGAGATTCATAATTTATGGGTGTTTTTTAGGGTATTTATTTTAGTTTGAAATAGCGAAAATTTCACATTGGAACAATTATTTAAAACAAAAATGGATCGCATGAGATTTCGACAATAATGGGTTCAAAGTGCCATATGTTTTAAAACAGTCAATTTATATAGGGATGATTTTGTCTCTAAAAAATGTTTGTTTTATTAATGTAAATTTTACTGCAGTATATGTTAATATGAAATTAATAATAAATGTTAATGTTTTTTTTCAGAATGTTATGGTCTTCAATCCTCTCGGTGGAGATGATGAGAATTCATATTATGAGCAATATAACACAGTTTGCTCGGGCGTCATCAAGACAGGAGACTATGTGTATGTCGTTACCGATGGAGGAAAGCAAATGATCGCTCAGGTGGACACAATTTGGGAAACAAAAGAGTTAGTTTATCGTTCAACTAAAGCTTTAGTCATCTGCGCTATTTTTTTATTTAATCTGTATAATTGTGATGCATCTTTAAATGTTTCAGCGGGAAATGTTATTTCCGCGGGCCTTGGTTAATATTCCCATCGGAGGTTGCTGGTACTATTAATAAGGTTTGTAATTAGTTTATTGTTTACTCTAGATAAGGGGTCACCAAACATTTTGAGAAACATGCCTGATGGTTTTTCCCAAAACATTAGGGGGCCGGACGAAAAATATTCTTGATGTAATCCTATTTAAATTTTCAAATAATCGATATTTGGTACATGTAAAATATTAAAAATCAAGGGCCGCATTGGAAGCTGTCCATATATTAATTATTATTGTGTACTTTAGGTTTTCTACAAACAAGAGGTTCTTTTGACAGCTGTTCTGGATTCGAGTCCTTTAGTTGGTATTGTTGGAAAATGTTCTGTATTACATTACGATGAATACCTTAGATGTAAGTGAAAAATACTTTTATTTCATTGCATAATTATCCTTTTATTATAAATAAATATGAAAGTGACACATGTAACATTGTTAACAATCTAGCTTTGTAACATTGTTTTACTTATGTCGATTACTGTGAATTGCAAATATAGTTATTTCTCAAAATATCTTCAGGTCGGCCCACTGAAATACCGGAGACGGATGTGTTTGTCTGCGAAGCTCTCTACGATGAATCTTATCGGACATCCAGGAAGCTGAAGACTGGTCTTCGAAAATATGAGCACTCTGAATCGGTCACAACGGACGAAGTAAGATTTTCATTCCATATAACTCGTTAAAGCGTCAGTCTAGAATCAAAGCCGTCGGCCACATATAGTGTTACCTCACACTAGGTGTCTAGGCATCTTGATGCCACATGCAGCGCGATAACGAGAACATACTAGTTCATTTTCATAGTTAGTATTCATCGGTCGCATACTGCACCGGACTGTACGCAGCCAACAGTGTTTATTTTCATACCGAGTTGCTATAATATCACTGAAATGTATTAAAATGAAGTTAGTTCCTGCTGAAAAGAGGATTTAAACTTTTTTTTAAAAGCCTGTCTCCTTTTTTCCATTAATTTCATGACATAGTCTTGTCCGACAAACAAGAATCATCCATTAAAATGTCGAATGGTATTGAATTTGACTCGCCGAATGCAAATTTTTTCATGTATCACGATATATTACATCCACAACTAAAAAATGTTAATTTTGGCTTGTATAAGTTTATCACAACGGAACTTGTTTGAGTTCTGTCTCTGTTTATTTTAACTCTTTTTTTCTTTTATAAGCGAAATCTTTTTTTGTGAAGCAGCTGGATAATGTAGTCGTAGTACAAGTAATGTAGTACAAGCAAAAACTGTCCTATATGTTCTGACAATGGAAAAAAATCTATATCAATATAAGCCTATCAATTAAACTTTGACACATGTTCATACACATTCGAGAGTGTAATAGTGTACGGGTTACATAAAGGGGTTGTACCCTCATAATGTGAGTAGATTTCAGTATTTTTGTTTTACAGGTTTACAATTTTCCAAAAGTTCTGGGACCGCCCCCGTTGGCCTCGGTCCAAGACGTGTCAGGAGTCAGTCAGCAGCCGCCTCACGTGATGAGGGCTAATCTCTCTGCACATTCAGCATCTTCTAATTCTCACATGGTGAAAAACTTTTACTGTTATATACTTGAACATGAACGATTTGTTTGTTTCTCTATAATTCTATTCAATATGAAATGTTATGATTGCTTGTAACCATCTAGGCCTTCATTTTATGGGGGAATTTAAATTTGGAACAATTCAATGTTTTCATTACAAAAATAAGTCTTACCGTGTTCCATGTTGTAGTGCATCTATTGTGCGCCAGTTTTGAAAATTAAATTATACTTAAAATTATTCTATTCCATACCAAACGTCATATGAGAATCAAATTCATATCGCAACAAACATCTTTCAATTATTACACTTATATCAATGAACAGACTCCTTCATGTTTTCAGGATTTCCAAATGAACAATGACTCCTCGATGATGATGTTCTCTGAGAAGTCTGAAGACGTGGAGATACTTTTGGAGAATTCTCTGGACGAGTGTTCGATGGCATCGCCGGCGACTCCTCTTTCGCTTTCGCTCGCGGGGCACTTCACCGGAGGATCGGCGACCCCCGCTCCTTCGGCGTCTGTCACACCTCACACCCTTTCCTCGCCCCATCCGACTTCTTCCAAAAAAAAGAAGGAAGACGGGGGAACCGGCGGGGGAAAGAAAAAACTTGTCACCGGATACATTTTGTACTCTAGTGATGTGCGCAAGGCTATTTCAGCAAGCAATCCTGAGTCCACGTTTGGTGAGTTCTATCAATTTTTTTCTTTTATTTGTAGCGCAGTAGGTGCGAAAGAAACAACACATAATAAAAAATATTAAATCAGACTAAAAATACAATTTTTGTGTAAAAAAAGTATTGTAAAGGTTGTTTTAACTGCTATTTTTGCTCTGCAAATGTTGCCTAAACTTAATGTGATTTTACTGTCATCCCAGGTGAAATATCAAGGATTGTAGGCAACGAATGGCGTTCATTATCATCCTCCACAAAACAGTCTTGGGAAGAGAAAGCGGCAAAGTGCAACGAGGAACATACAGCTCGCGTGGGTGCCGAGGCAGCTGCCAATCTTGGAATGTCGCCTGCCAAACAAAAGGTTTATACTTGTTTTTGGCTCGCTGCATACGATCATGCCGATATAGTTAATTATTCATGACCGAGCTCACAATATGACCCGGAGACGTAGAAACTTATTGTGACTATTTTGTTTTCAGCCTGAGAAACCGGACAAAACCCTGCATCCTGATTTTGTGTTTGAATGTTTGTGGGACAGTTGCGACTACCAGTTCGAAGACTTTGGAGATTGCACAGAACATTGCATAGGTGAAGGCACGGGTTAGTAATTAAGCATTAACAAATTCCATTTTCCCATCCCGATTTCATCCCAGCTCGAACCTGTCCACTCTCTTTCCTTTGTACTCCATCACTAATAGCATGGTTATGGAAAACTACTTTACGTCTAAGCAACTTGAGGTAGCTTTATCAAAATCGAAATCGCATGAATCTAAATCGACATTATCATCTTCAGGAATTGATATTGATACTTCGGAGGTTATTTAATTCAATGTTTTTTTACTAAATTCATTTGTTTTTCTAAATACTGCCGTATGTCAGAGTTAGTGACTTTTTTCTTATCGTGGCACAGTAATTTGTTCAGTTTAACTGCGAAATACTTTTACTGTTTTTGGCATAGAAAATAGAAATTTTGTCTGCAACAATTCGTTGCTCTCTTCTGAATAAAAAAAGAAGAAATATTATGCTGATCTAGCATGTTCAAAGAAATGAAGCTCTGTAACGTGGATAAGATTCCTATCTAAGTATTCCAGCTAAATGATAAAATCCAGCCGGACACCTTCTGTGAATTTCATGCGCTTATGTTTTGTACAATATTTAACCTCAATTATTCTTCAGTAATTCACATAAGTGAATAGTGATAGTATTTTTCAACGTTTATAGACATCGACAATAATAAAATTAATTAAGCTAAGGATAATGAAAAGTGCTAGGGGAGTGTAGACTGGAGCCATTGTCACACCGTTACATCAGGCGGATGGTTTAAATTGCATCAATGCAAAGGTCGACGTCGTCTTTATATTAATCTTTGAATGGGTTCTCACGCTCAGGTCACATCCAGCAATACTACACTTCCGGCAACCGGGGTGTGGGAGTTTATCAGTGCGTCTGGAGAGGATGCTCTAGATTGAAGAGACCGGCGACGGCAGGCGCTCCTTTCCCGAATATGCCTCGACTCACGCGGCACGTTCGAGATTTGCACATCAACAAAAGTAACGGAAAGAATGTTCCGCTTGCAGAGCGTAGCAAGTAAGTTTGCCTTGTGATGTGTCACTGTTTTTGAAAATCATTACATTGATTATTTTGGTAAATATCTTAGTTTGTCAATTGTATGAAACATCGCTTAATCTTTAAGCGTCTCTGCTCCCATTCTGGAACATATGACCTCCCAATCGAACATTTCATTGCTAGAATAAATTTAATGAGAACTGACTGTAAGTCGGTTGCTTAACTTTATTTTTTAGCGAGGGATGCAATAGAAGAACTAGTAGCTATCTGATCGCTTTAATGTTAAAAATCACAAATTATAAAATGAAAATGTTTTACCAAAGTGATTCCGGCCTCGGTGAACATTTATTTGCAGAGAAATAAAAGTATTCCTAATTGTGCTGTTTTGTCTTCTAGAAATTTTGTTCCATCTAAAAACAAAGCGAGACCCTCAGTCGTCCAACACAGACCTCAACCGCAGACAACCACTCCTGGACAAACTACTGGTAACAATTTCTCTTCTGTCTTGAAAGAAGTATTTAATTATTTACAAATTCAATACGTTATCAGTATAAGATTATAACAACATCCTTTGTGGGAAGACAGAAACATAAACATTGATCTGCCACAAGAGGCACAGTTATTGGATATCTACATTTTAGAAAAGGACCCAAACATATTTTGCTCACATAAAATGCCTCTTGATTATTTTGTGTTTTTTGGTCTGTTATACTTTTTTTTAATTATCTGAAAGTCAGATATTGGATTTTAAAAACACTTTTCCTTGGGGGAATGTGATGGTTATGATTTGAACTTTAAAAAGTCCCTACAGTGCTTGTGAATATATTTGTTTTTATATTGCAGTTTCTTTATCGCAACTGTCTCCTCATTCCCGGGGAACTCCATCGCCGGCCCCCGCCAGTGGAATAATTCCGAGGGTTGCCCCAGAACCGCTTTTTGTTTCTGTACCACCAAAACCGCACCGTGTTCAACATTCAGAGGCTTATATAAGGTATTGTTGTTTAATGAGAACTGTTTTCAAGTCGTTTGTTCAACCTCTCTTTAGAGATTGCTATCACTATGTCATGCTTTTCAGTGTGATGCGAGGGATGAATTCATCACAGCCATCCCACCTTTGCATAGAAATCTTTACATTTAATAATCTATTTGAAAGGATTCAGGAATTTAGGATTTTGCACTGCTCAACTGAATATTAAATTCCTCGAGCATCTATCACTCGGTTGATATAGTCCTATAATTATATGGGTATATGTTACTTCTTTTCAGGTACATTGAAGGACTGCATTCGGAACAGAAGTACATAACGCCGTGGGAGAAAACCTTGGCCCCGATACCCGCCAATGCCGAAAACACTAATGTCAACGCAGGCAAGATGCCGACGCATTGGTTCAGCGAAGAATTGGTCAACAGTATCAGCGCTCAGACGAATGGCAACGGTCAGCCGAATGCTAACGACCCCGCTTCATCATCGCAAAATCCGAAAGTTATTAAAGCACTGTGGAATTTGAGGGATCTCATGTTGAAGGACGCGTTCGCCATAACGAAAAATTTATCGCTCAAGGCTAGCGAAAAGTGTTAGTTGTGAGCTGTCAATATGTAATAGTTGTATTTTAGAGGGAAAAGGACTAACTGCAATAATATAATTTTCTGTGACAGCTTTTATAAGTGAACGTTTGCGAAAGGAGATTTTCATCATGATGTTGTAAACTTTGAAACTACAAAATAGTCTATCAATTTTTTTTGATAAATATGAAGTACCTATTGTATTCATTTTAAAAAAGTGACTCGAGCTTTATCACTCGATATTAGTAACTAAAGTAATTTTCTTTTTATTCTTATTGCCTTTTACATCCCCTTTCGTTTCATTTCTTATGTATTTTAAAATATTTAGATAAATAAGAACCCAAATGAATATTTTAATTATATTATATTTAAAGTGAAATTAAATCATTTTCCACAAAAAAATACTATTGGTCTTTTACTGTGAATTTTGGATATGTTTAAGTTTTAATGATTTACATTATAAACTATTTGGGTGTAACATTTTTATCCCTTGTTCCTGATTGAACACGTATCCTTCCGAAATTAAGTGATTAGCAAAAGTAGACGTGTCCTTTTTTCAAACGGACAGTCATAAGCTCTTTTTTCAGGAAATTTTAGAAATAAATGGAGCACAGCTGCATAGCCTTCCGATTTTAAATGAAATATTAAACCTACCGGGATCTCCACTTTTATACCCTATATAAATATAATCATAAAACCTTTGCCGACAAACAAATAAATATAATTCTTGAAACTACTTACTACTTGAATCTGTGGGCATTCCCATAAGCTTATCCTTTTCGCCAGCAATGGCTCTAAACTCAACGATACATTTATTTCTTATATAAACACGAAACATTCATTTGCTAAGCGTCAGTTCAAGTTCATCCGTGCACTTGAACGTCTGAAGATGCCGAAAGGCGAAACCCGGGTCGTTAGTGACAAAATCTGTGAGAATGTACATAGTTTGAACGATTCAAATTTAATATTGAAATTCCACCAAGCACCTTCAGTCGAAATCTTAAATTTGATCAGACTCGATGAAAAGAATTTTAGCAAAGTTTTCATATTAAAAAAAACACCATTTTTTAAACATTAAAAATAGTTTTATTTATTCAAACAAAAATATTTCTTTAAAATAAATAACTTATGAATATACATAATATATAAAGGTCAAACATATACATATATTTATGATCCAATTGTGTGGTCGGCATTGCAAAAGTAACACTTCAACTTAATATTAACTTTTTATGTATCAATTACATAATATTGCTATAAATATATTAAGTACAAATCTTTTCAAGTACCTAAAGTTTCTATTAAATCATTTTTTCCATTTACTTTAATAAATCTGAGACAGGATTATGTATTTAACATTCCAGAAAATAAATCCACTTAAATGAGTGAAAGGTAAAGGCTTTTAGGTCTAACGGTTTAAGTCTTCCCGGTAGTTGTAGATTAATCTGCGCATGCGATATCATGTGATAAATTTTATGAGTGAGCTTTAATGATTCTTTTCTTTGGTTGCAAGTATTGTTTTCATCTTCTGTGTATGCATTATATTTTTGGTTAAACACGCGAATTTTCTCTTATTGCCTGTAAATTATATGAAATGTTTTGATGGCCGCTTTTGTCGCGTTATATTGTTTATCTATATAAAACTATGTTTCACACGACACGCTTTTCCAATAAAATGTCCCAAATTTTATTTAGCGGGTAGGGGAATTTTGAGATGTTCCTAATAAACAATCAGTGATTGATGAGTCCTTTCAGAACATTGATGACGGTGAATAAGTGGGTGTTCTTCCAGTCCAGATTGATGGCCATCGACTCCAAAGCTTGTTTCACCAAAATGCTTGCGTCCTTCAGTATGGCTGAATTCAATTTCGTCCAGGCGATGAACTGAAATTGTCATAAGATATTATGAAAAAAATACTGATCGGTTATCATACGAATTTTAGTAATGTTTTAAACAATCCCGCATACCTCATTGGCTTCTTGTTGGGTTGTTATTTGACTCGCGATTGTCTTGCAATAATTTCCCATGTTGGTTGGTGTATCGCTGAAACTAAATTAAAAATTATTAAGTACTATACTGAATAGGAAATTCATAACTATCGATATGATTTAGTCATTCTTTGACATATTATACTGTAGGTTAAAAGTGTTCATAAATCGTAACGTGCGATACTTACTAGTTTGCTATATCATGTCCGTGTTCATATAAGAAAGTCTTTGCGACATAATATCCCACTTGTGATGATCCAACTCGTCCGAAAACATTTCTCGCATCCTGTCTTCTTATTCCACTTCCTTCTGTGATACTCCATTCTAGAAGTCTGTAAATACATATGTAAAGCAACTGAATAAAAGGTAAAGAAGAACGGAGGGTTCGCTCGAGAGGGCCCACTCCGATTTATATAATGAAGTATATTTACGATGAGAAATGCATATTTTCAGAAAACGTTTTCCTTTCATCAAATGGAAAAATGCTCCATGGGTTTTAACAATTACCATACTCACTTTTGCAACAGCCAAATCTTTTCGCTGCATCCGAGACTGTAGAGAAGGGTAATTTTCTCGCTGGGATCGCTGGCCTTAAGATATCTTTGCCAGACGAAATTGAATTCTTTTTCTCCTCCTTTCTCGACTCCAATACAGTAAACTATACTGTGTAAGTCGTTAGGAATGCTGAAATAATCATATTACGGATCTTCAGAATTTTAAGAGTGATAAGTACTCGGCTGTCAATACAGGTAATCCCATGCTTTAATAGAAGCCTAAAGTGGGCGACAATTTACTACTGAGCTTAAATAACTACAATAATCTCAATAATTATAATGATATTTTTATAATTTTTTAACTACATTAATCGAATTATATCACTATAATTTCGTGGTAAAATAAATTATCTTGAGTGTAAAACTGGTTGTCCAACTGTCTAAATATTAAATATTTATTGCAATCATAACGCCCTTGATGAGCGAAACTGTTCCTGATCTCTAATAAATAATGTGGAATTATTACAAAAAAGTGTTTAAAAACAGAAAATATTTAAAAAATTATTACTCTTTTCTCAGTTCTTTCCAAAAATGATCAATTTCTGAACATCCAGTACCTTCAATAGATGGTTTTTTTGAAATCGACTTAAATTGATCTTAGCAAGGTAGTTAGAGAAAAATATTTAACAAAACATATCACGTACTTACGGAAAAAAGCAGTAAAATAGTTGACTCATACATAACTATTCTTTCTGACAACAGATTACCTCAAAAGGTGGTTTATTATATCTGTTGACTTTCACAGCAATTAATGAATTTTCAATAACTTACTTGTTAACATTATCTGGATTTTTTTCAGACATCCAGTCCGAGAATAGTTCTATAGCGTGTTGTCCGCATTCTTGAATTCCCATTTTGCACGCCCAGTTACTGATCATTACCTACACGAAAATTGGTTTCAATTTCATTATTCGGTTAACATTAATAATAAATAAAAGAAACAATACAATGATAAATAATATTCAAAAACGTGACAGTGGCAAAATTGTGAATTATAGGTACGTAAAAATGGGGTCTCCCCATATAAGATACATTGTGTTTTCGTCATATCAAGATATAAAAAATCAAGATTTCTGCTTCCAATTCAACATTATTCATTGGTGATACACATAAAAAATACTGTGAATTTGATCTAGTCACTTTTTTTCTGTAACACTAACCCTTCAGGCTCGGCAACCTGAAATCGATTTTCTAGGATGTGACATAATTTTTCGGCCGCTGACTCGTAGGCACTCAAAAAAAAACATTAATTTTATCAGTTGATAACTTTTTCGAATTAAATCAAATAAGATAAAAAATAATTAGAACTCTGTCCCTTCATTTTTTTAGTTAGTTTTTGATCCGCGTCAACCGGGCTTGGAGAGTTAAAGACAAAAAGACAAGGAAGCGATTTAATAAATATTTACAGAGGTAACTGATTTCAGATTATTTAGATTTTTTTAATGAGCGACTGAATTCCCTTAAACAGAGAACTCACGCTGACAGTCAAAGTTTGCAACGTGTCAAGAAATGTTTTGATATTATTTTATGATTTAAGCATTTATATGCAAAAAAGAATCTCTCATATCATAATTTATTAATGCATAGGTGAGAGGTAAACTGAGTCATCTCATACGTAATTTTATTAAATATTGCTTGTTAAATTGAATATATCCATTTGTATTTTTTTTCACATACCTGATGTTTCACAGTCTCAAGTTTATCTGGATTAGTGATAACTTTTGTGTGCAGACCGCCATTCTTCAGGTAAGTTTCATTGAGTAATTGCTTCATGTAAGTAGTGAAAACCTCGTAACTTGATGTTCTCTTTAATTGTTTGTTAATGTCGCTCAAGCTGGATAGAGCGCTCGACCACGGAATATAATCATTCTCATTCTCTAGGTATTGCAGAAGGCTATAAGTAAAAAATGATTTTTTTCGATAATAAGTATGCAGGTCTCAGTACTTTCCAGAGTCCTCGGTACTACACAGAGGTTTTTTTTTTAAAACAGAGCAATATAAATTACTATGATCACACTCCAAATTAATTACTAAAAAATATTTCTCACATTGAAACGCACATTGATTGGCGGATATTATATTTCGAATGAAGTTATTATGATTTAATATTTAAATTTTTCAAGAATTCGACAAACCTGAGAGATAGCTTGTAGTCGACTATACCGGACCAAGCAAAGTCCATTGAGTCAGTGATCAACTGGAATCTATTAAGTTGGGAGATTCCGCCAAACTCTGGACTCTTCAAAGCCTTAATCAACATCTTCCAATTAGCATCGTCGTAGTTTACTCTGCAGATAGCTGAAAATGAAATAGGCTCTTAAATAAAGGTACTGGTTTTTTCAATGGCAATAAAAAATGTCAACATAAATTTAAAAATGCAATTTAAAAAGCTACTTCGATTCATTAACGAGTCTAGATGAACATTTCTTCAGTATTCTAATAGATTTTATAAACGCTTATGGAGTGTTTGATTTCTTTTGTAAATACGATGCATAGAAATAAATTACCTGATAAGTCAATATTTAAAAGAAGCCATTCATGTGACTTTGTATTGCATTGAACCGAGCTTGTATGTTTTTCGTTTATCCATGCTTTTGGCTTTCCGTCACTTTTTAATGTGATTTCACCAGGTCCAGACATTGTCAAAGGTACCCACCACTTATTGTTGATTGTATTGAGTGAGGGCTTAGATCTCATGAAACGTGTCTGAAATAAAATATTGGAGAAAATAAAGTAAACTGAGTCAAAGTGGGAGAATATTCATGCGGATCATGACCAGTGTTCCCTCCAAGACGAGAGGTTAGTTGTGCGGAAAATTCAAAGGCTGCGCAAACCAATCCAACAAATGTACAGCATAATTTGTCATATTTGATATAAAAAATAATGTTTTTTTTTTGATTTGGACAATAATAAACATTATCATTAGATAATTTATAAATAAGTGTATTAAATAAAACATAAGAAACGTCGTTCCTTACAACTAATCCTTATATTGAATACATCAATTTCTTGTTCTGATAATAGATAAGAATTTTATTTTTGTTAAATTATCTAATTGTTCAATTTCTATCCCAATTTAAAAAAATATTATTTGTATTGGAGTGCACACCAACCCAAACTGCAGCTTAGGAATAACATTGGTCATGACATATAATAATAATATTAAAGGAAGAGGGAGTACTATGTTTATTATGCCCAGTGTTCCCCGATGATAAAATCCACCTTTTCTTTTTATAAATGAAAAAAAAATTATGTCGGGTAATACAAAAAAACGAACAGTGAAAATAAAATGTTTGTTTTTTTATGAAGTTTATAGAAGAAATGGTTGAACAATTCATTGAAATAACTGAATCCAGCCAAATCGAAAAAGAAGTAACCAAGTTTGCTTTTACCTGGGTAATTGCAATCGAATTATTTTCATAATTTCTGATAGCAGTAATCAAAGGATATCCGGTCTGGGTGGTCCAACTGTCCATGACTTGCTTCACTGTCATGTCTGGGGCTAGAGATTTAGTCTCGTGTGCTGCTTCTGTGAGAGAGGCCCACAAATCGTCCTGAGCTGCGTTTGAATATTTGTATTTATTCAAATAGCTGAAATATAATAAAAAAATGTTGTTGTTACATAAATATTTTAATGTCTAAGTACACCTTATTCTATTTTTGCACGGGGGATATGCTTCATGCAAAAGAGTTATGCAACAGAAAACCTTGTAAAAAAAAGATGAAGTATTGATAGAGAAATTAAAGTTATGTTCCATTACAATGGACCGTGCAATTTCGGAACCGTGTAAAGATAAACCGTGCAAAAAGTGAATTGGGTGTATATTGACTATTACATAAGCTTAATTTTATTAAATTGTTTACTTAAAGTATGTTCTTTTTATTTTAAAAAAAATGTTGAATTACTTAGTTAATCCTTTTCTGAATGCGGCTTCACCCAAGAATATGTTCATCATTCTCAAAATGGCTGATCCTTTCTTATAAGAAATCGGGTCGAATATTTGGTTAATTTCACTCGGGTGACCAATAGGCACAGACACCTACAGGAAAAAGTAAAATGGAATGAAGAAGACTGCTAACATCAGTACCTTTCTTGTTCTGACAATAAGTTGAAAAAAAATGTACTTTGAGTTATTTATATTATGTTTCCCTGTTCAAAAATAATGTTATTTTAATTTTAATCAAATTATCAGAGTAATTATATTTGGATATCAATAAGTTGAGAGGTAGTGATAATATATTTATAGTGTTAAATGCAGAAGCAAAACACGATAAATAGACTAATACAGGTTTGTATCAATTGCATGGAAAAGGGCAGAAAGAAAACCTTGGAAACTGAGTGAAAATGGCTAGGTTCAGAATTTTTGAAGAGTAGTTAGGGCAAGGCTTAATTTCACTCTGGGTTGTTGTATCTAAGAATAAATTTAAGATACTTATGTAATTAAGTATCGATAACACTCACTGGATGAGATGTATTAAGAGAATCTAGATCGAAGACATCTTGTAAATTATTGACTGACTCCGATGAGAGACTGTTCCACTCCGGATGGATATTAGCAACTCCTAAGGTAGCAATGTAAGTGGCGAATCCTTCATTCAGCCACAGATCTGTCCACCACTTCATGGTCACCAAGTTTCCAAACCACTGGTGAGCCAATTCATGGGCTATTACCTAAGAAAAGATTGATAAATATATATTTAATATCGAGGTAGGTAAGTATATAAATTCTTGATAAAGTTACACAATAATAAAATTATACCTACTCAATTTTTTTCAAAATAGAAGTAAAATATGTCATATATTTTTATTAATTTGATAGCTTACACTGGCAACGTAGAATTTGTTAGAAGCAGCAGAAATTTCAGGCGAATATAGAAGAGCAGTTTCCCTGTAAGTGATGAGGCCCCAATTTTCCATAGCTCCAGCAGAGAAATCTGGAATGGCAACCATATCTTGCTTGGGCAGCGGGTATGGCACATCAAAGAACTTTTCATAGAAGCTCAGAACCTTAGGTCCAACTTCTGATGCATAGATAGTCTTGAAACAAAAGATTAATTACGAATATGACATTATAACATAATTTATTATTCTTATAAGCCTACAAAACCAATGTTCAGTTTGAATTTTTTAAATTTATGCAATTTTTTTGTAAGTGTAAATTAATTTTGGCTTTCGTTGCTTTTTCGTTTATATCAGGACTAAATAATTTAAAGATAATGAAAAGTTATTTTTCTATTCTTTATATTGATTGGTGAAATATACTGTGTCGGAGTCAAAGTTGTTGGATTTTTAACCCGACTTCACAGCTCTGGTTTATGCTTCTATTAAACTATTGAAATAATTTTAAGTATTTAGTTCCACAAAAATCATTACATGCAGTTGATTTTGGCTTTATTATTTTTATACTTCCTTCTCAATACCCAAATAAACTCCCCGACCTCCGTGGTAATGTTAGTGAGCATATTACCTGATTTAAGGCATCCTTCTTTGCCCAAATTCTAAACTCGGCATTGGATGTGTTTTTTGGCGAGACAATGTGATCCAGCTGTGAAACGATGTACGCCACTAGATAAGTCGACATCGGGACAGATTTTTGAAACTTGTCCCAATACCATCCCGGTGAACCGTCACTAAAATAATTAGAAAGTTATTAGGACTTGTAATCAAAAAACATCTTGATTGGATTTAATCTGTACAAAGGAAGAATTATATTATATTATTTATTAGACCATCTATCGAATTATTAATTTTATTTTTAAAAAGCAATTTTGATTATTTCTTCTTTATTATAATGTGTATTACATATTTTGAAAATGATACTATACATCACTAGAGGAAATGTTGTAATCAAAATCGACAAAATTGACCGAAATCTGTTCAAAGTAATGTTAAAAATATTCCGTACCTAGAAATGTATAGGTATTTTAATTTACGGCAAACTTTTCACCTTTGAGATCTATCATTAGTAGATATAACTTGCCGAATGTCATGTTTAACTACATACTGGTTTTTTATTTAACAGAGCTGCGGTTGGATAAATTAGGAAAAAGATGAATGAACCATAATACTCACATTGGAATTGTTTCAAGCAAGGGCATGTTACTGATCGAGTTCAAACCTTCTTTTCTGCCTAGCGTTATAGAGAAAGTAGCCTTCATATCAGGCTCATCGAAGCACGGGAATGCTCTACGAGCGTAAGTTGGCTCGAATTGAGTCACAGCGATCCACCTACAAAATATTATTTTTTTATGCGTGCTAAAGAAAATAGTTGTTTACGATGCATTGATACAATGAACTGGAACATTATTGGTATTCGTTAGAATATTTGAATCCACTGTATATGTGAATAAAATATTGACTGTATAAACCATTTAAACAGAATAGAATTTTTTTAAAGGAAAACCAAATATTTCAGTACTCACTCATCCTTGCCAGTTTCGTGGTTTTTGTAGCTACTTCTGTAAAAACCAACTAGCGATTCAGAAATGACACCTTCAAAAGGAATCTTTAGATGAAAACTTTTTCCTTTAGTTAGTTCTTTATCAAAGTTTATCGTGAGGAAGTCTACAGGAATATTATACTTCACATTGGTGACTTGATATTTGATATCAGGAGTAAAAGAGTTCAGCTCTATTTCGTTTTCCAATATAGCGAGATTTTTAGACATCAGGGTGATGCTTTTTGTGGTCTCTAATGCTTTAATCTGAAATGATAAAAAAAACATTGTATTAAATTATTATAACATGTTTGTGGAGGATGTATTTAATGCATTCAGAATTCACTATCATATTATGTGTTTCGTGATCTGAGTATATTGATTTTTATAGCAAAGCATGTTGCAGTCTGTTTATAATTTCGTATTTGAATTTTTGATTGAATTGGCATGTGTTTGGAGAACTCCAATGTTATAAGGTAATAAAATATCAAAGTATTTTATTTCTACAAATATTACTTTATATAATATGGTTTATAGCTATTTCGCTTTATGACCTCATCAGAACTATGCTTAAATTTATTTTAAATTAGCTATGTATGTGTATTGGCTTACAAGAGATATGCAATGCATCCTCTCATCCACTCTAACATCCTAATTTATATTGTAAAATATATTATTACATTTAATAAACTGAGTTTAGTGTTTCCCAGAACAATAACCAATATGGGATTATTCATAGCAAATTAGCTTAAATTTATGTGATAGTTTATAATTAATTAAATCAGCATCTTGTAACAGTCTTAGCAACGGTGATAGATTAATATTTGTTTGGTCATTAAGGATGTCATTGGCTTGATTATTTCTATTGATTTCTAGTTGTTCTAGTGCATTTAGCTAAGGGCCATTACTACAAAGATGTAAACATGAGGGTGCTGGATTGAAATTTATGCTATGCAATTGTTTTATGACCTGTTGTAAACCAGTAAACCAGACCGTTACAAGATGCTAATGTAACTAGTTTTAAATAATTATTTTAATTTAAACTAATTTGCTTTGAATATAACCATATTTGTTATTATTCCCGGAAAAAAACGTAGGGTAAATGCTATAGTAAGCGGGACAACTACAGTTATTCGACAGCTCAAATTTAAACATCCAAAATAAGAGTTGCATAGCAATTTTCCTGGTGTGAAGGATAGAAATATGTCTAGTGTTTTCATTTATAGATGACTGCAGTTTTAGTTTTTTTTTACCACTAGATATCAAAACTGAATAAATGTAATTTGCATGCTGTCACACCAAAATAGCGAATAAACGTGTTTGTCTTAGCAGTACTGTTGAGGAACAGAAAAATTTTGTTGGCACTTTGTCTATAAATGTTAAGTGAATTTCGGGGTAAAACTTTTCAAGTAATCGTGCGAAACTACAAACTCTCAATATCAATTAAGATTGAAACAGTTGTACAAAAAAATCTAAAAAGTAAGGACTTAAATATTTTTTTTTATATTTAAAGATTGAGTTTTTAGTTGGTGACCAAGACTTGAGATATTTAAACGAGGCCAAAATCTGATTAAAACGATGTGTCAAATATCTGTGTCAATTGTGTCTAAATACTGTAAAATTCTGTCTCATTACTATGTCTTTCCATCTTAATTTCTTTGAAGCTCATTAAATTCCACATCTCTACGTACAAAGATGCTTATATTTTTGGAGTTAGTCTGTTTAAAGAAAGTACTTCATTAAGTGTCCCAGTACTATAGCATTCACCATAGTCAATTTGTTAAATATAATACTATATTTTTCAATAAAAATTATGGTATTACAGTAGATTAAACAATGTATTGTGTATCTCATCTAAGCCAGCATTTATAACTAAGTAATTATTAGTTTTAACAATGTTTGGATAACGGCATACACCGAAATCAATCACCGGTCAATCATATCTATCACATCTAAATTTGACATTGACCTTACCGGGAATCGAACCCAGACCCTATTGATTGGAAAGCTTTAACCAACTTGACCACAATGGACGTAATATCGCTAGCATTTAAAATATTAGTAATATGAAGACGATTTACCTGTATATTAACTATTCCATTGAATGTGAAGTTGCTCTTATCACCGAGATGTGACAGAATCTGCAGATCGTAGTGCATAGGCATAACATTTTTTGGTAGCCTGTACTCAGGTGAATTACTAGCAGCAACATTCAATAAAAATCCCAGTGCTATAACGCACAGGAAACAGTTTCTGGTGACCATGGTAATACTGTTAAGAAACTCTGGATTCTGAAAAAAGAGAAAATTTATTTTTTATTTTCGATAAATTTGGTAGTCACTTTACGGGAATCCATTTACTATTAAAAAATATAAATTCTACTTGATAACCATCTTCTTCACCGTTTGAATATCACACAAATAAATCATTAATGTGTCCCAGAGATACTGCTTGTTTTTGAGAAGAATAATTTTTCCCAATATACACTCGGATTCGATATTTTAAAAACCTTTATTGACTCAGTATAGATAACACTACACATATTCATCAAAATATTGCTTATATTCTATCAGAATACCAAGTATTTGATTTTTTAAATGTCTTGGACATCCGTATTCTTCACCGCTTGCATATGTTCCGGACACCTGTGTCCGCTTGGTATTCAAGTGGTGAAACTTTAGTGTGGACAAGGAAGTGAAGTTATTAATGCAAAATAAAATATCATAAACTTATTCAACATAATTTTAAACCATTATTTTTTCTATTTCGTTCAATAATATAAATTTTGAATACTGGTAAGATCATTTTGTGGTAACCATAAATGCTGACTGAGACCAAAGGTAAGTCCAGGAAAATTATAGTTTAACTAAAAACTGTGTGGGGATATATTCAAAAGAAAAGGAGATTTTACGTCTTCCTTGGTGTATTAGCAAAACTTTAATGAGAATTTGTTAAATAATTATATAAATGTAAAAAAAAATATTCTACGGATTTCAATCACAAATCTTCAACCTTTTTAATAATGATATATTAAGAATTGTCGTAAAGGTACCACGTAATTCACATTATTATGTATTTTTACAGTATTTTTTTAACAGTTACTATTTAAAGTTAATTTTAATAACAATGTATTTGTTTTTTTTAACGTTAAATACTTTTATTTAAATAAATAGTGGATTTTCATTGAGATGCGATTTTTTATTGAAAAAAATAAGAGGTCACTGCTTAAACATGCTACTGACAGTGCCAGCGCTAGTTTATTTTACGCCCTAGGCAACGGTTATTGGCGCGCACCCTTTTTAAAAAAATTCTCTCATTTTTTTAAAAATACTGAAAAAAACAATTCGGTATCATTATGAATATTTTTTATATATATATCCATGTCCGCTCCTGGTGTATAACATATGGTTTCCTGATGGAGGTGTCTCAAATCATGTAATGCTATTTATAATTTTATACTATTTAAAATAAAATGTACTATTATTTATTATCATCAGAGTGTATAAAATAATTTGAATACTCCATTTATGCGCCCCCTAATGGTTCGCGCCCTAGGCAGTTGCCTATTTCGCCTGTATGGTGGCGCCAGCCCTGGCTACTGACTCTCAGTTATTTTTTTTACTGATAAATTTTATTGGAATATAATGATAAGGAATACTTAACTCAACTGTTATGTTTTGAAAATTCTATTATACTAGAATTAATCAATTACACGGATGTTTGTAAAAAAGTCACTTAACAATTCGTGTTAATTATAGATGTCACTGTTACACTCACTCTTATTATAAGCTTAATTAGTAATTATTTAATGGCTCGTATTTTTCCGGTCCGAATTTATATTAAATGGTCATAATAGATCGGTCAGTGTATATAGTCATAATTTAAATGAAATTAAAAAAAACCCAACCTAACCAAAATGGTTATAAAATATTCTGACCGTATAATATTTTTATTCTGACCAAAAATTGATTTAATTTCTGACCATTTAATTTGTTCCCTTATTTAATTATAATTTGTATTGATTATTTGTCTTCTCAGTATACTATATTTGATTCATGTTTTATTTTTACATTCAAATTTATTAATAAATGTTCCATAGAACTCGCGGCTTGTATTGATTGAGCCATTTATAATACATAAGTCTATGCACCAAGCTCATACTAGCAGTCCTCTATTTTACGCCGCATCCTTCTATTTCTACCCCATTGGCGGCACCAAGGGGGTGGCCATGACGACCATGGCCTCCCCTGAGAAGAATTGTGAGGCAACCTCCTTGAGCCCCGTACTTTCAGAGACCTCGCGCTCTTGGCTAAAATATTTTTTATTTCTAAATTTTTCACGATGTTATAGTGACAAAAATCATATACCTAAATGTTTAAATAAAATCGTACATAATAAATTATTTATTTATATTAAAAAATCTCATTTTATTATGTATAATCTATGTTATCCTACTGAATGGCCATGCCGTGGCATATATTCTAGATCTGCCAGTGCCCTACCCTCTCGAGGAAGTTTGAACGACTGAATAACAACCAGTTTTAGTGAAAACCATTTCTGTTGAAGATGCTCGATTAGGTGTCAATACGATCTACATTAAGATACACATGGTTGAAAATATTCTCAAAAATATACAATATATAATACTTAAGTAGTGCTTTTTTTTGAAAAAAAAGGTGCCGGAACGCACTTTTTTCGAGCATTTTTTAAGAAGGTATATTATTTATTATATATTAGAATATCATTTTGATAGAATTGAAGGCGGCTTTTCATATAATGCATAGAAAATAAAACAAAATATACATAGATTTATTTTACAAATTTCAAATGAAAATTAAACAAAGAACATTACATACATTATGTAACGTAACCTTAAAAAAAATATGTAATTTATTAAAAACGCTATCTAAAATTACATTCCAATTACAATTATTTCCACAGTTTTTCCTAATTTTCGTCAGGTAAATGGTCCCTATTTCATTTTTTTGTGTTGGTGTCTGTGGCTGAATGTCTTCCTCTTAGTAACTATTGATCAACGTATTTTGAAGGATCAAAAAGTATCAAAGATGCTCCGACGAGTTTAATAAACAAAAGTGACGAAACTGTTTTGGTCATCAACGAAGCTCTCATTGGGCTGATAATTAAATTCATTTGTGAAAACCCGCGTTCACATTCACTTAAAGAAATGGGAATAGAATTCAGTGCATAAATTAAATGCCCTTTCCAAGAAAGTACATACTTGATTATCTTTTGCATAACATTAATTTATGGGTCCTATGATACCCTATATATTCAAAAGGGATTAACAGTCAATGGCTTCCAAGAAAAGAAACGAAAGTTTTAAAATAGAAAAAATATTTTTTTACGAACATTTATTAAAATTTCGAGAAAAAAAGGTGCCGGAACGCCGTTCCGCCGCGTTACATGGTAAAAAAAGCCCTGTACTTAAGTAATTTTCACGAAATCACGCACAAATTGTTTAAATACTTATCTTTTGTTTATGTAGTTCTTAAAACATACTTATTAGGTGCTTTGAATACTGAAACGCTATATAAAAATAGTGAATAAGTGAATTCATTATTGTCTGTTATTTAAACCGAATAAGAATTAAATTTAACAAATATTATAATAACTACATATTTTATTTTTTAAACCCAATTCGCGAATTTGTTAATTTTGTTGCCCGATTCGCGTACTCTAATAATTGTTCTTCAATTACTTACAGTATTAAACATTCTTAGTGTAATTTAAAGTAATGAAAAATATTTACAGAATTAAAAGACGAAGCGAGAGGATTGACGGATTACCGTTATCATCGCCAAGGTTTAACAATCCGATATGACAGAAACAATAAGAAAGGGTACAATACTCGTGTTAAAATGTATACCCAAACGGAAACAGGGAACATCACTGCATTACTGGACAAATCAACCGGAAGTTGAAAACTAGCGTAAAGGATGTTCATAATTATTTATACTGTATTTTGTTTATCGGTGTGCTTGCATTTCGATTCGGCTGTTCTTCTGTTTGAAAACGTATCTGTGTGATAGATAATTTGATTTACGTCACATTATCAACGAGTATTTTCACAATGAGTAGAGATAGTTCGCGTTACGGTTCACAATATTTTTGTAATTAAAATGTGAAACGTACGATACAAATTTCTACAAATGTGTCATATCGGATCACTATAATCAGGGCCGGCCCTGACTATAATATATAACTCGAGATAAGCACTTTTCGACAGTTTCGACTACAAGAGTTTTAAAAATCTGTCCATGAACTTGTTGTAGGTTATTCCTGTATAAATCTGTAACGATCTAATTAATGAGCTGATTATTTTTATCAGCCGCTTATATTCCTGATAATTTGTAAAATTACCAAGCATTGTCTTGATATTACCGACGTAAGTAGTCTCCGTTATGTATACTTGCTGTTTATGACGGAAAATCTATTTGTTGGTTATTTATGGATACAATAATGTATTACAATAAAATTCTCATTTAGTAAAATGTTCAAGTATTCCGACATTAAATGTTTTCAGATAGATAATAGTTAGGAAATTGATTGATACTAGGGCTTCCAATCCCGGGATCTTCTTAGTGCCAAACCCGGGATATCGGGATTAGCTATGACATGTAGAAAACTTAACTTTTCTTTAAAAAGCTCAATAGGGCTGGAATACTTATTCACTGGCAGACGTAACTTTTTTAAATGATACGAGTTTAAAAAAAAGGTCTTCGTGTTGAGAATAATTCTGAAATCTCTCAATTCAACATTTTTTTCGCCAGAACTTTTGGAAAAAATGGTAAGTGATCAATCGCAAGATCCCGGGATCAAAAAAAAGGAGCCGGATTGGATGCCCTAGTTCAGTGGTCGGCAAACTGCGGCTCGCGAGCCACGTGTGGCTCTTTTCCCCCATGAGTGTGGTTCTTCCACAAAATACCACATACAGTGCGATTTAAATTTCGTGTCCCACATACAGAAGTCGGTCTTCGGTCTTAAAACTTAGAGTTGGAAAGGGTGATATCAGCAAACGTACCTCAATAGAATTGAGGATCTTTTGAGCAAAAGCCAGCATTGGAGTACCCTTATCAAGTTGATAACAATGTTCCTGCCTATATAGCTAATGTTTAAGCAATTTAGCTCTCAAAAGAAATTTCAATCGCTGTATAGTTGATATTTGACTCAGTTCAGTAATGACTTTACCGACCACTGACCTAGTTAATAAGCGAAGAAAGTACTAAGCAATTAACCATTTAAATGCTCACAAATTGCTTTTGGCAGGTATCGTGAAAATTAGAATAGTAATTAATACAAGTAAGCTCTCTACTTCGAAAAAAATGTTTTTTATGTATAAATAAAATCTTGATGCCTTTGGTTTTTATTAAAGTGTTGATTACGATTACATTATAATACTAATTCACTAACTGACAAATGTAGACCTTAAGCGGGGGAAAATACTTTGCAATTTATTAGCTCTTTATAATAAAACCATAATTTATTTTGATTAGTATTATAATATATTACATTAACACACATCAGCCAAAAAATAGCGAGAAATATAAGAATTTGCTCATTGGCAATGGTTTTAAACGAAAATAGTTATTTACATATTTAATTTCTATTATCTACATTAACATAATATGATTATTATTAGTGAAAAGTGAATGCACAAAAATTTCAATGACCCAATCTTGCAAAACAATCGTTTAAGTGCCGTTTGAAGGTAATCAATGTATCAAGATGAATGTATATTAACTTGTTTTGTACGGAATAAATTAATCATGCACCTGATTGACTACCTGTAATCTTGCGGTTATATTTTATTAATACAGACATACTGATTTACGACGAGCGGTTGAAACCTTGTGTTTTTTTAATATGCTAGCAGTAGAACTTATTTCGTTTTTATACATAATGTGAAATCTTCGATTTTTTCTAGACCGTTTATCTATTTATATACGGTACCCACTCCCAATGTGGGACAAATTGACTAATAAATCATCTTGATAACACGTTTTTATTCATTAAGTAAAGTAAATGGATCTGGCTGGGAACAACGTTCCCTCTAAGCTGCGCGCGTGGGCGGCTGCGCAGCAGTTGGGAAGCCCCCGCGCACTCATTCCGGGTTGGCGCGCACTACAAGACAGTTGGTCAATTAATACTTGATCAATCCGCGCAGCCTTTTTAAATTTCCGCGCAGCTAACCTCTTGTCTTAGAGTAAGGGGGGGGGCAAACTTTTTGGACGGAGGGCCAAATTCAGGAATTCAAAATGAGTGGGGGACCGCAAGTAAAATACCATTTTTATATGTACACTATTTATCATGAAAAAAAACAATCTAATGAGAGGAATGAAACTGTTTTACGTCTATTAACATTTTTTTTATAATTTATGTGTTAATTTTGTAGTTGAGATTCTTAAAACTTGTTGTAAATGTTCATCAGTGATGTTTGATCGTAAAGAGTTTTTATTGAGGTTCATGATTGAAAATGTTTGTTCACATATATAGGTTGATCCAAAAATAACGATTATTATATTTATTTTCAATCATTTTTTAAAAAGGCGTTAAAAGATAAAAAACATGAATCTTTTTCTACACTATAATATTGCTCGCGGGCCTCAGTTTGCCCGTGCCTGCCTTAGAGAGAACATTGGCTGGGAACAGACTAATACTTAGCTAATCGCGAAACTAAAGTGATGTGAAGGAAATGTAAATATCACAGAAACCCAGTCACTTTGCGCACATATTCATAAATCGATTGAATAATCAATATATGAACACGTCCATTTGGTTATTTGATTTTGCGATTCCGCTATCGGTGCAACCGAAAAATTCGAACTCCCAAATGCATTGACCACTCAGCTACAGATTCGGTATCAGTAGGTGAACACAGGTGCTGTGTGATGATAGGTATTGATATTAAATAAGAAATATAATTTTCATTCAAATCAAAATTTCACACCAATTAAAAAAATATTATACATACTTAAAATATAACACAGTTATGTGCGATGAAAGGTTTTGATAGTCTCGCTGATTATTTCAAATTCCTCTACGCCAGTCACGCAACGCATTTTTTTTACGATAAAATCGTAAACAGTTTTAAGTAAAATGCAGCTTTTTTCGCAAAACAATAATTATATCAAGTTAGTAAAAAATAGCATGAGTACATTATCTGAAAAGTAAAAGAAAATTAATTGCCTATTATTAGTTTAGTTACTCGTACACGTTCACGTGTTTGTGTATAGAAAGAGTCTAGAATCTAGATTGTAGAGTGTAGATAAACTAATTGCATTGGACTGTGTGCTAAAGTCCCACATAGCAATTACTTTCAAGTTGATTGATTTGAGCCGTTAGATGTAGGGGTATAGCTAAATACATATACGTGCGCAAATGAGTTTACTAAATCGGGTTTTTTGACATCACAACTTCAGATAAAGGGTCTAACTAACATAACATGCATAACTGTATCAAGCCTACAACATTATAATTTAATCAACAGGTCCGTAACGGGACTAAGTTTCTAGTGAAAGATGACGTGCAACTTTTAGTCCGACCATAGATTCAAAATATAAATATATTACATCTATGATAGATACCCTTTTTCCATCGAATCAAACACATTTGAATCAAATATTCAATATTCATTTGTTTTTATTATTTGACATTTTTACTAATTATATTTAGGTTTTCAGGTGGTGTTCGATAGTTTTTGTTATAACTATATATTTGTCGCCTGCTGTAGCCCAGTTGGTTAGAGCTTGCACCGCTTGACCGATCACGCAGGTCTGGGTTTGATTCCCGGTCAGATCACAGTGAATTTGAGAATTATTCAATTCAAAGTTGTGATCGAAGACTGGGTGTTTGTGATGTCAATTCACATCATTTCCTATCCCCCATCCTCCTGATCCTTTAACAACTGGGTGTAGCAATAGCGGTTAGCCAACCACTAGTCCTGTTCTAGCCTTACCCTTCCTTCCTTACTACTCACATTGAAAAAAGTAAGGTTGAGCGACTGAGTAACAAACAGTTACCTCCATTAGAAGGCCATATGCTCCACATTGAGAGTGGACATGGATTAAAAAAATATATATATATAATTATTGTGTACCGTGGCTCAAATTATAAGACAATTATTTAATAGTAATAAAGAGTATAGAAAGAACACACCTTAACCACTAGAGAAAGTTCATAACAAAATAAATATAACTAACGAGATTATTGTATATATTGTCATTAAGAAATTAAATTAATACACTATTTGCAATAGTATATTTTGAGATTGATACCATTTTTATATTTCAGTCTAGTAAGAACACTTGAAGCTACTATATTCTATGAACATTTTTAAATATTCATCTTAGCACCAGGAGTGTAACTGCAAATTGATAACCCACCAGATTTGAAAATCTGCATCGAACCAATTTTGCAAACTTTTGACTAATTCAACGAATAAATGACATTAAAATCGCGAGATAAAGTACATCATTATTTTTAGAGGCCTCTTTGCCATTTACGTCAACCCTCTGTTCACGGTATTCAAGTGCTTTTAGAAATGATGCGTAAAAAATAAGAAAATTGTAAAAAATGGATATTCCTTGAAAATATTACAGGAAACTGCGTAGTACATTTTAAAAATGCAATCCTGTATCCAGGCCGTTGCTACTAAAGGTTGGCGAATATGGTGTCGAGGTACTGCAGGAGCATAAGGAAGACCAAAATGATAACAATGATTTTTAGAAAAATACGAAAAACCAAAAAAGGCCCTCGCTATGATCTTGTCTGTATCACCCACATTCAGTTCGGTTATATAAGTACCTTATTATGATAGTAACAGTAATTATTATTGTGATATGAAATATCTACTTTCACTTTGAAAATAAAATGCTTGAGTACATAACGATATTCGAAAGTGCGTTTTTGCTATCAACAGTGTTGTGTCACTGGTTGGTTCTTTTTTTTTTGCTTTTATAGTAAAATATTTGTATGAATACACCCTGTCCACGAGTCTCGGTTGATAGATATTCAATCCATTAACAAACGAGAGAATCATATCTGCGGCTTCGTGCCACCAGCGTTACTTTGAACTGGTTATTACTAAATGATAATTGAGTAGCTCATAGTGTAGCTGCAACAAATTGAATGGAGATCAATGCACTGGGACGATGCATTTCCAACTACACGTGGACTACAAAAATGTTATAAACTAGTAAGTCAAATCAATTTTAATACGGTGGTATTCGTTCAGCGTGGACACGCGATGGTAGAAGTCTTGTTACTCGTTAAAACAAATTAACAAATAAAAACGTTTTATTATGTTGGCATAATAAACATATTATTGCTATGTAATATAGCGTTTAAATAATAAAATATGTTATGCTCTACTGACCATATAATTATACAACAAATTAGGCATTATATAAAAGCTATATTAAATAAAATTTCACATGTTCTTTGATTTCATAATATGAAGTGACATTTTAGTACTTAGTTACTCTTATCATAATCCAATTAAAATACATATTTTGGCGACATCGTCGAATCTGGTATTTCTTTTTTATTCAGGGATTTAAACTATGTATTGCCGATGACTATTATTATATTTTCACCTTAAAATAAAATTGATATATGATTATATAATGAAGCATTTTGTCGGGAACCAATTGTTTTTACTTTATTACCATATTAATCATATAAACTATACGTTATATCAATAGATTGTAAGGAAAATAATTTGGTTTATCTCTCTAACAAAATGCATTTGTTTATAGGCTAAAATCTCTAAAAATAATCTATCAACGTTTCAACGTTGATTTTTCAAACAATTTATTGATTAACATCCATTGGCTGTCTGCGATTTTTTTATGCACTCCCTGTTCAATGCCCATAATAGGAGGTAAATGAAGCGATTAGCTTACTACTCGTCACATAGTAACAAATTTGCGTATTTTCCACCATCCCAATTTGAATCTAGGAAAAAAGTTTGTTAACGTTGATTAGTTGAAGATAATTGTTTTATGTAACTAAATAATGTTTAATAAAAAGAAATGTTTTATTGAATTATTTTAATGCAGTATTATCCGAAAGACTTTAATATTTTATTATGGAGACAGATATAATACAATATCGAAAACAGGTAATTTACGTTTCGTCGTTATATAAACGGAATGTAAAAAATAGTTACATTAAAAAAAATGAATCTAAGTGGATTTTTTATGTCAGCATATACATAGATTATGGATATTGTTTGTTTGAGCTTAATTGCGAGGTAAACACAATGGTGAGTGGTGCGAATCAGAAGAGAATAAAACAATATGGTTCGTTGGTATGTAAATTGCGGAATTATCATATTATAATGTAGTAAAATTATATTAAAAAAAGCACTTACAAAAAAGTATAAAACTAATTCCACATTATTCCACAGTACCGCTTTCGCTCATTGCGAGCATTATCAAGTGATTACACATACAACAATGCATATAAAGTGTGACGAACGAATGGTAAAAGAAATCTATTTACAATAAATAATGTGGACTTGGTCCAAAATTGTTTTATTTTTAAGTTTATTGTCTTTCCATTAAGAATTGATAGTAACCACTTTAAAAGTGATGGTAAAGTTACATATCGACTGTGGAAAGGAAAAAGGACGTAACCCACACATGCCAAATTTTACAGGAGGCACAAAAAACGTGTTTTGATGATTTTGGGCCATATACAAATTATAAAATATACACAACCTTGACGTGTACGGAAACTTCTAAGCTGGTGTTTAATTGACGTAATCTAATATTAATTAAAGAAATTGTCTAGGAAAAACCTTTTTTCCAGTCTTTTTTCTTGGTTCCAATTTTCACAAGCTAATCTTTTTTCAAACTTAATAGCTAAATTTAAATACTACTTCGGTATTTGCAGCTTACATCCTTTTGATAGAACGTGTATCAAGTTTTGATAAAGCTGGGTTACGTCCTTCCCTTCCACAGTTGATATTCTTATTCATCGTGAAAACGAAATTATATTTTCTTAAAAAAAAAACTTTCTTTGCGCTTTAATACTAATCAAAACTGATCAAGTCCAATGTAAAATTTGTAACATAAAACCAATCACACACCGGACAACATTGTTTAACACCAACATGGTTTGAATAGGAATATGTCTATGGATATAACCTGTTTTAAAATTGTTTATAAGATGATCGCCATAATCTTTCCATGTTAGTACAAGTGGACATACACAGGGACGTCTTGAGGGCATAAACAAGTAGGCAGTTGCCTAGGGGCGGCAAGTCCTAGAGAGCGGCAAATGATCACAGATTTTTTTAAATAACTAAATATTTTTGACACGAATTTGATTTATAATAAATACAAAATACCAAATCAAGATTCGATACTTTTATTATTTAAGTACATTTAAAATTTACATTCTTTTTTATGATGTGTAATGAGGTTAAAAGTTATTTTTTTTTCATAATTATTTAACAATAATGTGGGCTTTTGGATCATATTTATTTGTGAGAATCTTTGTCAATAAGGTAAACATATAATATGAATAACCTGAAACGAAAACGGAATAAGTGACAAAATATTTGTTTGTGTATGTAAGTGAGTAGAGGATTCGAATTTCTACGTGCATATTTATTTTAAGAATAATGGAAAGGAATGAAAGAAAATAGGCGCTATTTTAGGGGTCTGCCTAGAGGCGGTACATATCCTAGGAACGTCACCGGATATACATCCACCATCAAGCAGTCAGCGAAGGGTACAATCACCTTTGTGCGACGAAAAATACTACCTTTGGTAAGAAACAGTCTACCAAAAGTTCCTTTGTCTTGGAGGAAACGACATGTGCGTCAGATTATTCGCACGATCACATAAATGAAAATAAAACAATGAAACACAGCTCATTGGTATGCTAGGATAGTTATAAATATGGAATTGTTCAATATTCATAGTTATTTGAGTTGCGATAATTAATATCTTATTTATGGTATTGGCATAGAATCAATTACTTGCGATAACGCCAGAAGTAAAACGTTTTAAAAAGGTTAGGCTTTTAGAAATACCCAAGTTGTTGTGAGGTGCATCATAAGTATTACGTACCTATACACAGTACCGGCGCGAGGCTATTTAGCCCTTTAGGCAACGGTTATTGGCGCGCCTTTTTAACAAAACGTCCCATTATTTTTTCAAAATAATGAAAAAAACCTATGCGGAATCGTTAGAAATACATTTTTATAAAATATTCGTGTCCGTTCCCAATATGGAACATATGGCCTCATAATGGAGGTATCTCATCAGTTTTTTTCTACGTGAACTGTTTGTTACTCAGTCGCCCAACCTCTTTTTTTGGAATCATATAGAAATATATACATAATTACAACGAATATCAACAAACACCGAAGTAAAATAAAATCTACTACTATTTATTATTATTATTATTAGAGTATATAAAACTTACTTTAATACTACTTTTATGCGCCCCTTAATGGTTTGAGCCCTAGGCGGTTGCCTATTTCACCTGTATGGTGGCGCCGGCTCTGCCTAAACAATTGTAGTTATCTAAAGATAGACTGCAGCGTATTAATATGCATGATAACACAATTCGGAGGATAGCAGAGATATCATACAATCAATAACAACATTTTTTTAAACACAACAGCGTTTACTTGGGTAATCAATAAATCTCATGCCCAAATAAATGTATAATAAGATTTTTTTTAAATACTTAATTAAAAAGTGCTGAGGCGCTGTTTATTCTGATACCTTATTTATGTTATTTTCATTTATACATTTCTTTCCAAAACAATGAAAATTGAAAACGTAAAAATACTTTGCGGATTAAATTTCTGACTCATTTAAAAAAATCGATGATTATTACCATTTTCAAATGTTTGAATGAAATTTCATGTGCTCTACAATTATTTTTCGTAAAGATTTTAATTGAGCTGTTCTATGATTCCCGTTTGAAGATATCGTAATTGAACTCTACTCTTTAGAAATATCACAATGTGATTTTTAAAAGGAAAGACTCTTTACATGTCAACGTACTTCACAACCGATATTTCCAAACATGTTTTTTTTTTGATAGTTTAATTTGAACTGTGATATGCACATTAAACTAATCCAACCAGTTTGAGGAAAAATCGATTACGAGCGATGAAATAAATACTTTGAAATATTTCGAATCGGATGAAATATTCATTATCATTTTTCGTTTGATTATGTACGTTTCGTGTCAATGATAACTTACAGTATATTATAACTGAAGTAAATACAATTATTTTAATAATATATAATACAAATGACACAATCTGAACGACCGGCAAATATAATTTGCCGCGAACATACTCAATTTGTAAGACGGATATGGCATTGGGCCTGCATATGAGAAAGAATATTTTCTTCAAAAAGATAGATTTTGTACAAAATTTTCTAATTTTGCGAATTCTTATAGAATTTTTCAGTGAGGTTTCTTCAATCAATTAATCGATTACAATTCAATGGCGTAAGAAGATATTTTGAACCGTATCTAAACAATAAACAAATTCTCCGTTTTTTTTATAAATATAATAATGCTTTTATTTCTCACTATTGGTTAATAATTAATTACTTTTAGGGTGTTCACCGTCAATACTTGGTGGAAAGGCATTATATTAAGAAAAAAACACAATATTCCTTTGTACTTTATTTCCATTTTATTTAGGTCAGGACCGATTTCGCCCATGGCGAGCATTGTCAACTGATCAGTTAATATTAATTAACTATTTAAACAATTTTAATAAGTATATGTAAAACTGAATTATATCTAATTCATGAGAAGTGGTTTCTTCTTCGTTTAATGCTAAAATGCGTTGACTTCCATATTCTCTGTGTGATTACATAATAATTAATTAATGCAAATCATTTCTAATCTTAAGAAAGGGATAATTCAATCGTCATTTTCCAACGAATTTCTGTACACATTGAAAGATTTGTAAAAGAAATCGATAGTACTTTAGTTTAACTCTTGACACCTAGGATTTTTTAATGTAATTTTTTTCTATACACTTATATCTCTACACATTATTCATCCTGGGGACGAATGCTTTGAATATGTTTTTAATAACTACGTCACTGCTATAAATGATCAACAAGAATCTTCTGCTAATCCACGATTGGATTTAATGAATCTTATAAGTCATAAATTGTTAATCTTTATAATTCTCAGAAGTAAACAATAAGTATTATGCAGCACACGTTGTGTTATTAACGATTAAGTACAAGTGTGTACCTATTTTCAGTTATTTTTTCGATTATAACTGCATTATAATTATTATAATCGACACTGTAATTTGAGCCGTCGAGAGTTGAAGGTGTGCCAAGAAATAACATGGTTAAAGTTTCTATTGGACTTTTAATACAATCACGAATTTACTTGATGTTTTGGTCGATTGCATATTTTTATTTTAGGGAGATAACCTATTGCAGTGTGTAATTTACTGAGCTTACTTCACTTTTACGAGACTTTGAGACGTGTGGAATATTATATCGTATCCAACTCAACTTTTCGTAATATAGTCAATCCTGTTTTTATGCGGTAGATGTGTTCCACGAAATATCGCATTAAAAAAATTGCACAAAAAAAGACATGACTTCCATACAGAAAGTGGCGATGCGTTCCATGAATTTTAAAATCCGCATAACTTTGAAACAGCGAGTCAAAATATACCAAAAATCTCATAAAAAAAAACTTGACTTCCATAGAAAAAGTGGGGATAACTTACATGCATTTTAAAATCTGCATAACTTTGAAACAGCGAGTTAAAATATACACTAAATCGCAAATTATACGAAAATTAGATGAAAAACACGGTGTAAAAATATTAAAAATATTCAGGCACAAAGAAATAGTCTGCGCATCAATTTTATAAAACTATGGTTTTTTTCTTACAAAAAAAATAGTCATCAGAGTTTGTTCAGATTTTCTTTTTCGATAATTAATTGGTAATGCAGTTTGTAATACCTATAAATATATTTTTTAAGATATCGTTGAAACTTGAATGCGCGTTCAGAATTTGAATCATTTAGAATCAAATGATCTTTTAACTTACTAAAAAGTTGGAGACCTTCTTGAATTATTTTCGCAGTGAAGGAACTGGAATTTCTTCCAGTTCGTCATCGTTTTCTGATTTTTTGTCAATAGTAAAAGTTAAATTAATGACATCATCGTCACTTATAACATTATCCGTAAGTAATTCATCGATATAATTTTTGCTAAAGGTATCAAACCTTTCTCCGCCAAGTTCATGTACTAAAGTAATCATTTCAGCTGATATTACCGATGTTTCATTGGTTGCATCAACTGTGACACACCCAAGTAGGTGGATTTAATTCAGCGATGGTAGATGCAACATGATTTAAACAGTCCAAAATTGTATTTTTTTCCAAATGTCGATTGTGTTTATGATTCATTTTCTATTATATCCAAAATACAACGATACATGCTCTCGATATAATATTTAACATTTTTATATATCGTAAAATAAAGTGCCGCGTAAAATAAAAAACCGCATAACTTCGAAATCGCATAAAAAACCCGCATAAAAACAGGATTGACTGTATACCACTCGGCTCACATAGGCTTCGTATGCAATGATCGCTACTTCATTGTAATTTAATATTATTCACTACCAAAGAATTAGTCAAAAGAAGAAAGTTATGGCAATGTTATGCATTTTGCAGTGTGAAAACCCCAGAACATAATTCCTTCCCATTAAACATAAATTAATATGAAATTTCTATATAATATGGTTTATGGGAGTTAATAGTATGCCTGTAGTCTAGAAAACTTCAACGGTAAACCATGTTTAGAAATGTCCCCAAGCTTATTATACTTGGATAATTCTTATGAACACAACACTTTTCAGCTCGATCCGTCTCTTTTCGAGATTTGAGTCGAGGAAGATAAAACCAGGATCTTAATTTCGAAAGAGGTCGAATAATTATTTCGACTTCATCTGGAATATGACAGTTATATTATCTATTAACACTCAAGGAAATTAAATAAATACACGAAATCGTATAACAATGTTTGGTTAATGTTATTTTAATTAAAATATGGTATCTATTTGATAAAACCTTGAAAACACTATTACACATTTTCTATAGGGAAACTAAAAATACAGTCTATATCTAAATTTAGTGAGGAACGTTGCCTCATATTTATAATTTATATTATCTTATGAACTGCATTTTTTTAAAAGACTCATGTCCTACGATACGCGTGATCGGTCAGAACCATATAATTAATTTCATCACGTTTTTTAGCATTATTAAATTAAATGAAATAAGGATCTACGTCGATTGAAAAGCTGGCATCGATTTTAAAAATTATTTCTGGAATCTATAAATTAAGCACCGAAATATGTATAGCCACATTAGACCTAATAGAAAAATCCTCCATGGGACTACGCACTGTTATTACGTTCGTGTAAATTAAAACAAACTGCGATAATAATATTTTGATATTAAGATGATGACTTCTGATTCGTGAAACTGAGATTTACAATGTGTGAATCTGAAAATGAATTCAAATGCGCGATTGTCATTGTTATACAATGATTAATACAGCTATCTAGAGACATATAGTGTAAATCAAGATTCAATTATAGTTAGTAATTATTGAAGTATGAAAAATTTACGATTAAATAAATAGGACTGTCAAGGGCACAAGTTATGAAATAATTCCACTGATCAGTTTTATTGATTACTTTTTACGATTCATTGAGTTTATTTATTATAAATTATTATGTAATTTAAAGAAATAACAATACGATTGTGAAACTGAAGTTTTATGCGACAAGATACTGAGTAAAATGTTTGTATCGCTATTTTTAAATTTGGTTAACATTTTTTGTAAAGGATGTTTAGCGACAAACGATTGCAAGTTGGGTTTAACCTTTCTCTCTCTATTCGGAGACGGTGCAGAGCAAACTTCGCTTTCTTCATTGACTATTTTTTAGGATCAGTGTTGTAGAACATCACAAACGTATGCCTTTTGGATACAGATGGACAAATCAGAATTAAACTTCGGATACAGGGCGAGTATAGTTTGATCTTGCAATCTACTGCAATTGAAAAACAAATTGTCAACAAGTACTAGATTTGTTTCATGTTGACACTAGGAACTTTAGTCATGTAGGTGATATTCATTTTTACTATCAGGCTGCAGTACTGTTGTCAATACCATATACTATAATAATACGTTATTAGTTATCAATACTCGATTGTAAGTTTAATTGCATTCACGTGCCATTGGGTTCTCAGTAGAAAATTTCAAGTTAGACGTGTCACCACAAAAAAATACTGAACAAAGTCGAGCCCAATCCACGTTTTGTTCCACGTAAATATGAATAAAATTAAACATGTGAAATGATTTTTACTTTTTTTGTACAATGTATTCGGTTCAAATTTCGAGTTTGTATTTACTCTATCTACGCCTCTGAATTCTCGAGTTCAACGCATTGTTTACAATAATAATTGATAAACAATTTTATTATAAAAATTTTCCTCAACCTTTTGTAACAATAGGCTACCTGTTTATCCTATGATCACTCAATTTAAATTCAATTTGATCTCTAAATATTCATTTAAAATAGATTGATCGTAAAATAGTTTGCGTGTTATGTTAATTATAAATGAATCCAGACGACTATATTCAGTGGCGGATCAAGTCAAGTGGATACTTGATCCACCGAGACAAGTAAAAATTTCGGGGCCCTCAAATTCAAGTTAGAAAAACAATGTTTTATACATAGAAACTCTTATTAATTTAAAATATAATAAAAGAAATATAAATAAAAAAAGCATATTTTTACGTAAATTTTCGCCTCGCTTTATTTCTTGCAAATTCGTCAATTATTTTGGCAGTATCAATTCGGTTTGAAATTTTTCGCTCTATATACAAAATGACCATACTATTTAATCTTTCTTATCCCATAGTACTTCTCAAATATTTTTTTCACGCTGTAAAACAGAAAACGATCATTCATATAACCGTTAGATAAGGTATCTAATGCATTAGAATCTAACGAATTTGATAAGGGAATTGTTTTAAAAAAAACAATAGTTTTCCAAAACACTGTCATTAGGGCAAGGCGGCTTTCCATTTGTCCGTTTTTTTAGTAGTGAAGACGCCTCCTCTATAGCACCTTTTTTTCTTCTTCTGGATTACAAATTTCATTTATAGCTTGTTTTATATGGGTTAAATCAAGTTTTTTTAGCTTATACAGCATCTGCTCTTGCCGACCATCTTGTATTTGAAACTCTTTTCACCGTTACGAAATTTTTGCACATTTTTAAATTGTTGGTTAAAATTTTACAGCGATAGGTAGACGCAGAAAAAAATATAAATAAATTATGCACAAACATAAATTACTGTATGGCAGCGCTACAATTTTCCGCAGCAAAATTTCCAATTAAATTTAAAGAATGGTTTGCACACGGGATAAAAATTGCACTCTTTGACCCGTGCTTGTAGACCTGAATACTTTCCCGACATGTTTGCAGCATTTTGCAAAAGATTGTCACCTTCGGGGCGCCACGCGGCCGCTTAGTCCGCTTAACTCTAGATCCGCCCCTGAATATATTTATATTGCGATCATGGATAATAAATTAAACTTTAATCGATAAGACTTATAATTTTCTTAAGTATAAACAAAACAAACCAATATAAACAAAAATATTCCTGTACCAGCACTTATAGTTGAAAAAACCGATTAATAACCGATTGACCTATAAGAATATTCTTTTTTTCATTTTCTCACATTATAAAACTAAATAATTATATATATGTAGGTATTATTGTAGATGTTCATAATATATTTGAGGGTTTTATTTACAAACACTGCTCATCCCAAAATGGTTAAAAAATTAAACTTTAATTTCATGTTTAAGTATTTTTAGTTTTACATTACTTTGAAATGATATTATGTATGTTATCAAACCATGTTTGAAACCTATTTCTAAAAATATTTTGAAAATTTATTTTTATCTACTAAATTACATTCATGGTTCATGTCAAAAAAATTGTAATGAGCCGTGTTGAGCATTGTATGTTTACTCTTCAATAGAACCTTAAAAATATAAACAAATAAGCTTGAAACAATAAACACACGTAAAGGCCTACTTATATGTAGGTGGTTTTATAGATATAACACGTTTTCTATCTCGAAAATATCAATAAATAATATACTTAATCGTTGATGCTTATTTTTTGTTTAAATTTATTACCGGTTGTTAGTAAGCGTTTACTTTCTAAATGTGCAACCCGACGATTTTTGCCATACTTTTCAAATTTCAAAGCGTACTTTGATCGGAAATCATTCAAAAATATAACAAATGTTAAACAATACATTTTTAGCATCGACGAGTTTATTGGTTGGAAATAAAATTTATTTTCGTTCAACTTAAAGTAACACTTCAAAAAATAAACAAAACAATTAACGTTCGTACTAGTAATTGTTTGGTTAACTACGTAAGTGCGACACTTACGTGAAAGCAAAAAAACCTAGTTGATTATATTGCATTGCCAATACTTAGTGGGATGACATTATACAGTATAATATAAACATACGAAAATTACTTATACCATAAATTTATTTACTCATAAACACCGGTTTCGCTTAGTTAGTAAACGTTTTTAAATGATAATTACGTCGGTAAAACCGGTCACGAAATTGAAATAAAGTTGCGGAATATGAAGTATGTATAACAATTAAACTTTCGTATCTTGAAAAACTACGTCTCCCACGTTTACTAGGCTATACATAGAAAATAAAACTGCTATAACAACATTATTAAGTATGAATTTATGAATTGCGTTTTATACTATAACAATACAAATAGTCTTAAATATTTTCGATGTTTCTTGATATTATATTTTATTTATTTAGTACCATTAAAAATATTATGCGTATACCTTTGTTGAGGCGAAGTATTTTTTAAAAATAGCTGTATCTGTAACTAATATCTTCTAATATCTAATAACTAAGATTATAAGATAATACAGAATAGTTTACCTTTATTTTCAAATCTTTCGATAGTTTTTTTGGCGCGTATTTTTTTCACAATTCACAAAAGAAGGCCAACACTACATCACCGGGTGGTGTGCAATCCACGACTAAATTGTTTGCTCCGACAAACCGGCAGTTAAATACACTATAATACTGAACGGCAATACTCACTAACCACTAATAAACCACCGATAGACAACCATTTAATAGTATAATAAGTAATTATTTTTTCATCGGATTGTTTATTGTCATATTTTCCAATGATATCCAATATTTGGTTTTATGGCGATAATTACTATAAAAAAATCGTTTAGCACTTCACACACCCAGTGACGTTCCTAGACAATTTGCCGCCTCTAAGCAGTGTAGCGCCCCTATTATTTTTCGATATAAAAAAAATTAAATGACATTACATATAAATCATTTTATAATGCAAGAGTATAAGTGACGTTTTTTAAAAATATACCCCATATAATACATATAAAAATTCGAATTATCGGCTCATCTACGTACTCAAAATCAAAAAAAAATATGTTGTCACTTATTTCGATTTCGTTTCAGGTTATTCATATGTTTACCTTATTGACAAAGATCCTCACAAATAAATATGATCCAAAAAGCCCATATTATTTTTAAATAATTATAATGTAATTTCTTCTCACCTTCATTAATTTACGCCAACGCCAAATTTAACAATTAAAAAATGTACACGTTGGTCATAATATTAATTCTATTGAAAATGTATATTTAGGCATTTTTTATCAAAGACATTAAGGCATCGTATGCACTCTAAGCCAAATTCGTGTGTCAGAAATATTATGTAAGTGATTTGAAAAAAATCTGTTATCATTTGCCGCTCCTTATTACATAGCGCCCCTATGCAACTGCCTACTCGCTTATGCCCACGGGAAGTCCCTGCACACACTAAAGCGACAAAATATATTTCACTGGCAGGAATTAATATTTTTATCAATCTAGTGTGGTTTTATTGTTCCTTATCAGTGGTGTAAAATGAGTATGAAGTATTTGTATTTTTAAAAAAGTTTTAAATATTCTTATTATATCTAACAATAATTAAAAACTACTTATCTACAAAAAGTTTTAAAAAAATCTCACTTATTAACCACTTGAATACCAAGCGGACACAGGTGTCCGGAACATATTCAAGCGAACACGGATGTCCAAGACATTTAAAAAATCAAATACTTGGTATTCTAATAGAATATAAGCAATATGTTGATGAATATTTGTAGTTCCATCTATACTGAGTCAATATAGGTTTTTAAAATATCGAATTCGAGTGTATATTAGGCAAAATTATTTTTCTCAAAAACACGCAGTATCTCTGGGACATATTAATGATTTATTTGCGCGGTATTCAAGCGGTTAAATATTAAATTTAATAGAAGTTTTTTCTCGTAGTTTCTAATATATAAATATGGAAAAAATCTCAAAAAATAATATTAAATGAATATAAATAATATTTTAGCGTGTCAATGAATGCGTGGGATGGATTTTGTTCCAATTTTTTGTTATTTATTTCAATTTGCGATAGTAATTTAGCCGATAATGGTTATAATATATTTTTATTATAAAAAATGCGATAACAAATTGTTTGCTTAATGTCATTAACATTAAACAAAAATTAGGAATAGCTTATCTTCTATGTTTTAAGATTTGGTCACTCTTCTAACTGATTTGTAAAACGCGTCAAAAGTAAATTTTATAGGAAACATGAAACAAATAGTCATTACTTATATTTTATTGTGTTGATTTATTATTCAATGATTGATTTTAAGCAGAATGTCCCTCTTTAGAGTCTAAAGATTGTTTGAAATTTTATATTCTTTAGAACAAGTAAACGATTTTTCTGCATAGTAGACATTTGATTAATAATTGTATATTAATGGTCTCCGGATACGTTCCACTGACGACCGTTGTTTCTTTAAAAAGGTTGTTGAAATCAATGGATTGTTATAAATTATTATAGGAGAATTATTTATTTTTCTTATCGATCTTTTACAGCTATTGTGCATTTAGTGTTCATATTCACAAACAAACTAATCTTGAATGACATCTACAATAGTATAAATAAATATTTTCTCATTTTACAGTAAATCCTCTTTTTATGCGGTCTTTTTATGTGAATTCAAAGTTATGCGGTTTTTTAGAAATGCAAATTTAAAAAAATATATATTATATTAACGTACAAAATATTACATCAAGATCACGTATCGTTGTTTTTTGGATAGAATAGAGAATGAATCAATAACATTAACATAAGCCGACATTTAAAAAAAAAAAAAACGATTTTTGACTGTTTAAATCATGTTGCATCTGCCATCGCTGAATTAAGTCCACGTACTTAGGTGTATTACAGTCGATGAAACCATTGGAACATCGGTGATATCAGCTGAAATTATTACTTTAGCACATGAACTTGGCGGAGAAGGGTTTGATACCTTTAGCGATATAAGTGACGATGATGTCATCAATTTAATTTTGGCTATTGACAAAAACCAAAAAAAATGATGACAAAGTGGGAGAAACTCCAGTTTACTAACTTCGAAAATAGTTCAAGATAGTCTCCAGCTTTGCAGTAAATTAGAAAATCATTTAATTTTAAATAATTTAAAATCTGAACGCGCATTTCAGTTTCAACGAGAGCTTAAATTTTTTATTTATGGGTATAACGAACTGCATAAACAATTAATCATCGAAAAAGAATATCTGAACAATCTCTGATCACTAATTTAATTGTTAGAAAAAAAACCAACACAGAACGATAGTGTGATAAACATTAATTCCACGCGTAAAGAACCATCGTCTTTTGAAATTTATACGCATACTATTTCTTTCGAAAAAAGTGTGTTTTCGAACCACCTAGCTATTGTCAAACAGTGACGACAGTTTTACTTAAAATGTTACTAAAGTGAAACAATAACCAACAATTTTATTTTTTACTTATAAAAATATGTAATTCTTACGCCGTGTTTTTCTCCTAATTTTCCTAATAAATTTATGCGATTCTGGGTATATTTTAACTCTCTGTTTCATCATGAACGCATCCTCACTTTTTCTATGGAAGTCAAGTCTTTTTTTATGCCATATTTCGTGGAACGCATCTACCGCATAAAAAGAGGATTGGCTATACTTATGATCCTTATTTACTTGCAATAGTTACAATTGAATGATTTTTTATTACGTTTATTTTTCTATTAAATAATTATGAAACATCAGGCTCGAGAGAAACTAATTTTGATTTTAAATATTATTAATTATTTTATATGCTTCTTTAAGCATATAAAATAATTAATTCATGTTGATACATTTTATCTACACTAATTAGAATATTTCCCATTATTGACACAACCCTTTTCGCGGAGAGTGGATCAATTAACTAATCTAATATAAATTTCATATTCAAGTAGGAAAAAAGCGTTTTTGAATATTTATTCTTTTTCATTCTAAGGTTATCTACCGCTTACTTTTTTAGCATTTATTTTTATTCACGGAAATTTACTTTTTAAGCACATAAGTTTTTATCAATGAGAAAGTTTGTATAATGCTTGTACGATTTGTTTCATTGAAGTTATACAAAATCTGATTGAATAACATAATATTGTGTGAGTACTTAAAATTTCATACAACAAAATACATCAAATTAAAGTATGCTATATGTCATAAGCATTTTGATTTTTTTCAACTAGTGATATGGTCCCTAGTGGATTTTAACATTTCATAATCAAATGTTATAAAATGCATAAAATTCTCCATATAGAATAAAAAGCATTGCACAAGTACAGTAAAGCATCTAGGTACATGTACTTTTTTATGATTCTTTTTCTAGTAAGTCGTTTGCAAGTAATTTAATTACAAAACTATTTTTTAAGTCTTGTGACATCTACTGTTATTAGATTACTCATACGTCGTTTTGTTGCACAACACTTAGATCCATGTTAAAGCTTTGCAATTCTTTTCATCAAACATTTTCTTTGACGAATAATGTTATTCTCATATTAATATAAATTTATCTATATCAAAATTAATCAATTTATCAAATGAATTTTACATTCGAAGCATGTGTTGTCTTTAATATTTTTTTTCAAAACATGCAATTAGATTTAAATATAAATAATTATATTTATAAATATCATGAGCTGTGGAAAAAAAATCTTGCTTAATTGTTTTTCACATCGGCATTTACTTTTAAAATCATTTATGAGACAAGTCATTTAAAATAAAAATGGTATCTTTGTGTCCCAAATATATTTTTAGATTATTTTGCAAAAAATGAAAAATACATTATGATAGTTAAATCGAAACACTATTCTGAAACTATTAATGCATTTTCCTATTTTATTTATTTCTGAAAATACATAGCAGTGGCGTAACTGCTATCTATCTACAATCCATGTAAAGTAGTTACGAGAAATGATTCGCTTAGGCATGCATTGAATACTTATTCTTCGATTTCTTCATATATGTGACGTTACAAAACAAATTAGGTCATTTCCAGTTACTGAATTTTTTGAGATTTTTAAATGGTATTACTCTTCGTGTTTTTTTGTATCATAATATTTATTTCAAATATAATTATATTTTCTTTTTCTCCTACAAAAGTTTTCACTAAGTACATATGTGATATTATTCAAACCTAGTCATCTCCATCGAGGATTAACATGATCGTCTTGATTGAAATAAATAACTCAATGTCTTTCAATGATCAACTGACAGTTACATAACAGTAAAATATAGAATGTGAATAAAATATTAAAAAAATGAATTTCTAACTAAAATAATTATTTTTAAAAAATAAGGTAAAAGATTTTTAATCTATAAATATCGTGAAAAAATATTTTGGCACAGCGCTATTTTTAATTTACCTAGATGTAAATATTTCACTACAAATCAAAAATTTTAATTTTCAACAAAAGTAATTTCGAAACAGGTCGAATCCAGAAATATAATCAAAAGTTAAATCAAACGTGGCTATCTCCAAAATAAAAATGTAAATTTCTTGTTTATTACCAGCCAATTGGTAATTGGAAACCGTCGTTATAAAATAACACTATATAGACTCATTGGTTAAATAACCAAAAAATATAAATACAATTTTTTAACTCAGTTTCATATATGATGGAGATGACCACCGAAGAATTTGAAGTCCTCGAATTGGTATACTTTTTCCCCAGATTGTCACAGAAGCTTTTTTTTTTTTTTTAGCTCGCCAAGGAATTTCAAATCCACAGTTTCGCCAATTTCGTGTCAATTTTCGGGATTTGCTAAAGATTTCTCAATTGACATGGTCGCGATCCCGGGATATCGCGATCAGAAAACTGAACGGTATCCCGAATCCCGGGATTGGATGCCCTAATCGCGACTATATAAATCCCGAACACCAACAATACTAGTCAGCCATCTTCAATTTTCCGGGCGTGCGATAATTGACTTCTGAATTTAAATGTCAAACCCAACTTTACGCGCTGTCAAACTGCGAATTGTAACGTCGCCCGCTTTGGTCTAGTTGGTAAGAGCTTGCTCTACCGATCAGGTGGGTCCGGGTTCGATTCCCGGTAAGGTCAATGTCAATTTGAATTTTTTCAATTTTAATTTGAGATCTAAGACATGGGCATTTGTGAAGTCAATTCTCCTTGAGTTAATATCATGTGACTTTCAAAAATTCTCGTCGAGTATACGTTTCAACTTGAAAATATTTCACGTATTGGCGTAAGCTGTAATGTCAAATATTGTTTCTTTAAAATGCAATTCGAAATAACGACTTAAATTATATATGTTTGCCTCATATTTTGTCAAAACAAATACAAACCCAATCCTAATTTTCACTAACCGGTGACATTCCACCTTTAAAATGTTTTAATATTGGCAAATTAATTAAATATAAAACCGAGGACACAAAAAAGGTTATTTGTATCAATCTTGTTTGTATTCAAATACTTCACTTATGGTGGAAAATCTACACCTTTATTGATTATTCAAAAATATTTGATCATTCAATTTTAATAATAAGATTCAATTTTTTAAAAAATATATCAGCCACTGCTTCATTCACTGTTGCAATCAACAAGGTAATTTACATCCGACATCTTGAAGCCCTAGACAGGTATTATATTACAATATTTAAAAAAAATGTATCGAAATCATTCAATACCTAGTACATTTAACGTGTTAATGCGACCACAATATAGCGCATTTGCTAAGAGAACATGGTGTCTTGTTTTATAAAAAAATATTATTGAATTCGTGATTTCTCAATGCATTTTTTGTAGAAAATTTCGAATTTGTGATAAAATATTACAACACTATTTAGATAAACTTAATATACAGTTGTATACATAATGTTATTACAAACATTCATTTCATTTTCCAGTACATAAAACTTATATAAGATTTGTTTTTTCAATCATAACATGCCAGTAAGTTATTAAAAAATGCATTCGTTTTTTTTTTACTTTACTCTTTATTCCATAAATATAATATGTAGTTAAAATATCACTTTGAAAAATATTGTAACACCAGTAAAATACAGTCGTTAATTTGTCATCTTGCATGGTAGTAATTTGAAGATTTCTGTTATTTATCTTTATCGAGAAACATGTACGAGATAAATCACTGCGACAAATATTTACGCCCTTTTGTCCTTGCGCAACTCGCTGCTTCATAGAGACTTAAAAATAGCTTCCATCCGCGAGTTATTTTATGAAATGGCTCTAAATTTTCACAGCGTGTCAGACAAAAATTATTTACTTACAATTTTAAAATATTAAAATAAGTATTTGGAATTGCAACTAATGTAAATGAGTTGAATATTTTTAAACTGATAGGTAGATCATACGAGATAAACACGATGAACATTTATTTATAGGCCACTCGAGATCAACTCTAAGAGAATTGACATCACAAACACCCATGTCTATGGTAGCAAATTTTAGTTTTTGACATTGACCTTACCGGGGATTGGTCCATACCCGCCTGATCGGTAGAGCGAAGCTCTTGCCTACTAGACTACAGCGAGTGGCAATTCCCAATAATAACTTACTCTTAAATGTACTTCTCATTATTGATAATAACTAAGTATCATTTAGGGATGATAGCAGTTTCGCTCGACGACCCCCCCCCCATAGATTATAATTTATATATCAAAATACACGACACTTTATTATGAAAATTACTTCCTCGACTTACTTTGTTCTGTAATATTTTATGTATGTATGGGTAAAGTTAGGGATTCCAATTAACCGGACATTTAAACTAACCGGTTTTCGGTTTTTTTCAAATAAATAAACCGGGTAACCGGTTTAAACCGGATTTATTTTCAAAAAACCAATTTTAGTACCACACTAACCAATGTTTCAAAAAAAAAGTTTTTTGATTATTTAAAAAACAGTCAATAAGTGCATAAAATTAGAACTAAATAATTTTCACTATGCGCAAACATGCATTCGAGTCCTTACGATTGTATGCCTAACATTGTCACATTTTAAAATAATTGTTTAAAAAAAAATGTAACGCATATTCAGCTAGTGTTCAAGTGTATAATATAACACTTCGAATACCTTTTTGCTCGTCTTTATTACATGCACATCTGCATATTGGAAAGACACCGACTCCTTAAAGTAGCCGATGATTTATGGCACCGATTGTTAGAAAATAATAAAAAAAAAAGTTTTAAAATTGAATTGTTTTATAACTTGAAAGATATAATAAAACATGGGCTTGGTCACTTAACCTTTTTATGTATGTATGCTGCAAAAAAAGTGAATATAAATTGCCATCTTTTAAGTTCAGGTACTTACTACTTTCTCGAAATAATAGCAATCTATATTATACAATATCCATATCCAATATTATATTGTTAATAATTATAAATAATCCGACTAATAAAGATTAAATGAATACGTGAAAAAAATGTAGATTATAAATTTTTGTTTACTAATATTTAAATTGCTTTGTAACAGTACAAGTTTTCGGTTCGGATATTTTTTTCATTTAAAAGATATAATGATGAACGTATTTTTGGTTCAATAAGGTTCACTTGTTTTATTATCATTGATATTTTGACAATCCTTTCGCATTACAGATATTTGATTGAAAGCAGTATAGTTGTCCATAATTTCGACTACATAGTTGTTATTAATATGTCACAGAAATTAGACAATTGAACAGTAAAATACTTTATTATATTGTACTACTTATAATACTATTATTATATACAACATTCTTAAATATTTATACTCTACATATGAATAGTTAAATAAAATCTCGTGGTGTTCAAAGCGGAAAAAGCTTTTTTTATTAACCCGGTTAACCGCCCAAAATAAACCGGTTTTCGGTTTTTTTCAAAACACCCAAAAAACCGGTTAACCGGTTTCGGTTTAAACCGGTTTGGAAGCCCTAGTAAAGTATAAAGGGAGATAATATATAATATGAATAATATTCAAATGATGCTTACGTGAAAAGGCTTTACTGTGGAATGCTCACCTCTGCACCGATCACGCTCTTCTGTCAGCAACGATAGAAAGGGAATGCAAATAACATCAACGATGAAGGAGACTAAGAACTTTGGCGCTATAGCAGTTATAGGACTTATTATTATTATCATACATTTAAATCTCGAATAAACTAGATCCTTATCGCAAATCTGACAATATCAGACTTTCAAAATCTTTTTAACATTTATAGGGTCAGTGGCGGTTCTAGGTACTGGGCTAGGTGGGCTAAGCCCGACCTGCATTTTTCACCCAAAACTTTAGATGGCTGAATAAAAATGAACAGCAATTCGGCCGCTGAACAAAATAAATACATTTATAAGCGTAACTAACCTTTCCCAAATGAATACAATATCTTTGTTTTAATTTTCCTCTGTCAATATAAAACAATTTTACGTCTACCTACAATCATATTCCCGATTGTGTTTTGTATTACAATTTTAAACTGAGCCGGCACAATAACCCTATAAATACTTCACAGAGAAAAGGCAACGTCACTCTGGCAACACCACTCAGGGGCTATTAGATGTTTAGACCGTAACCACAGACAATATTTCTTTACACTGGGGCGCAATCAAGCACGATTAGATTTTTTTTGTATTTGTATGTACGGAAACGTCATCAAACACAAAGGATTGTGTTTCAATCTGTCAAGCTTCTGTTGATCGTTGGGGGCTGAACTGATTCAGCCCATTACGCATACTTATGCATTGAAACACAAAACCAATATCGTTGTATTGTATGAAAGTGACATGTATTGACTTTCAGTGTGACAGTTCTGTATTGCTTTTAGTAGGTACTTGTTATTTCACTTTGAAAGAGACGAATTTAAGGATTCCGTGTTATTATTCTATTATTTCTTAGTTACATTAGCATTGATTTTATTATATAATAATTTATGCATTGCAGTAGTATCGTAGTATTTGTTAATTTGCTTGTAGATTAATGTATAAGGTGAAGTAGAAATATGCTTTTCTCTAGCCCACCCAAGATTTTAGGTCAGGAACCGCCACTGTATAGGGTGCTATATATAAGAGTTTAGTTTTTTAATAGTTACTAACTACAAACTGGGTGCCATTCGGGGTTAAACTATTAAATAAACGACGAGCGTTTTATGGACTAATTACGATTGAAGTATTTTTCTAAATATCGACACGTAGGTACAAATTTACGGTATATATTTCCCCGTTATATTTATATTTTTCAAATACATTTTGTAGTACTGCACAATTTTGTAGATAAACTATAATGGAAACGTCCAATATTTAACATGGAGCATCGGAAAACGTAAACAAATATTCCAGCCCCTTCAAAATTCTACGTCATTCGATACATTTATTTGTAATGACTAAGGAAGGGAATCCAATCCTCAATGCCGTAGTGTTTTCTCTATATTTGCATGTCGGGATTAGTAAATATAATCCCCAGAACATCCAAGATTGATTTTATTTTAAAACTGAATCGTGCTGGTTTTATAAAAAAAGTTATTACACAAAAATTATGTCGCCACTCGTAGAATTATCGCAAACATATAATAAATCACGCTACATTTCATTTTTAGAAATCATTTTTGAAAAGAAATTTCTCTGACGAAAAATATAAAATGAAAAAGTAGAGCTCATTTATGGTGATAACTAATAAAGTTGATTTAAAATATATTAAATTCTAGAGTATATTACAGCATACTGTGTACTGAATTCGGTGAATATTTTAGGTGACATTAAATGCGTTTTTTGCCATTAATTGATTCATTTTTTAACCTCATCACGCCTAGTGCACATTACTATTGCAATAATTATTGATGTTTTTTTTAATACCATTTTCGCTTTTCTTTATGGGGAATATTGTAATGTATATTAATTTCTGTCAAAACCATAGTAAACGTGATTGTTAAATTGTTCAATTGTTCTAAATACATAAATTCTGTAAAAAAAACTTTAAAAAGAAACTTAATTTCTGGCTGAAGAGGAAAATAATAACAAAAGCTCTTATATAACCAGTACAAACAACCAATAGTTATATGGTCGTATGCCCACGAGAAACCCGTGTATATTTTAATAGAATTCTTGTACCCCTTAAAATTGTGTAAACATACATGGTGTAAAATAAATGTGTTTTATAATATATAATTAATTGTACTGTTAATTTTTATAAATATTATCAATTTCATTTGTACAAATAAAATATAAACCAATTCCGAGACCAGCCGCAGCATCCCGGGTCATAAAATTGTAATCCCTGGGTCAACATTTTTGCTCGGTATTGGATTCCTTACTTACTGGATTTTGATAGCGTCAGCTCGCTGATTGTTAATCCATAATCGAAAAAGAACACCGCTTAACACAAACGTGTTTATGAAAATAACGACATAATATTGCGAACCTATCCTTCAAGCGAATAAATTTTAATTGGAAAATTAACTTTATGTACTGCTATATAATATAAGTGCTGTATACAATAATTGTTATTTGATAAAAGTTTCTAAAATGTGTAACGATTTTGATTAGTATGCCACCAAAACAACGGCGAATGATTTTCTTGTTAAATTTGAATGTCCATGATTTCAACCAAACCGATTTTCACTGTCTATTACTTATATTTGAATCTATCAGGTGGGGTAGTTTGGTTAACTAAGGCCGTGCAGTGCAAGTGGCATGACCTCGTCTTCTATTTTGTTTTCCATCACGTCCATTTTGTTTTATTATTTTACCAGCATTTATATGTTAATCAAATCGAACAATTAGTTTCATAGCTGAGAAAATTAAATAAGACATTCTTGAAAATGGAAGAAATTACTGTAAAAAAATAATACATGTATCAAAATTTTGATAATTTACAGAAAATCGATTCACGAGTAAGTTAACGTTAAATATTTAAAAAAAACATCTAGGGTGACGTATCAATCACAATATTTATTAAATGCCATCCTTACGCATTCGATGGGCTTAGAAGATAATTAATTCTAAATCGACGGAAAGAATTTCAACTGATAAATAGAACATATTATTAACTTTGCATTGTACGCCTTCTTGCTAAATAGAATTATTCAAATGGAATTCAGAACAAATACCAGTACTCAAATGTATATATTCATAAAGTACTGTTATGTTTGCTTAATAAATTATAAATTAATCATAAAGCATTTAAAAACAAATTATTTTGAATAACATATTCAGTCAGTCTACAATAACTGCCATATGACAGGACTAGTATTTGTTTGATCGCTAAGCTCTGATTTTATGACAGGGTGATTAGGATTTAGTTTAGGACATCACAGGCATCTTATGCATTCGAACACACAAGTCCACAAATCGATTGAAAAAAAAAACAATATGCAGTGGAACTTCTCATAACGAGACTAATTCGTTCCAGAGTCTTATTCGTTATGTGAAACACTCATTAAGCGAAACAATTTTTCCCATATAAAACATTGTAAAATACAATAATGCGTTCCATGTCGAAAATACAATCATTTTTTTATATTTCAAACGTTTATTAAAACAAAATTACATACGTCTTATAAATTGTTAAGGAGCGTAGCAACTTGGAATGCGATTTCGATTTGCAAAAAAACAAAAAAATCGTCTGTTTTATTATTTATGAAAAATAATTAATTCTTTTTTACAAGAAAGCTGTCTAGAGGCATTCGTTTTTGCCGATGCTTCAAAATTTGGTGAAAATGTGACACAGCATTATCATTGAATAAATTTGTAAAACGCATAACCGCCTCCTTATTAGGGTGATGCTTATAAATGTATGATGCAACAGTTTCCCATGCTTTTAGCATTTCTTTTATTGCGCCAGAAGATTGTTGATCTGCTACTTCCTCCTTCTCCACTAACAAACTCTCCCCCATAACTTCTTGCTGTGAAAAACAGTGCAACTCCATAAGCTCTTCGGTGGTCAGCTCTTGACTGTGCTCTTTCACAAGCTCATCAATATCGTTGTTATCCACCTCCAGTCCCATGGTATTAGAGTGGACACTCACAGGTGAGTGACGTGAAGATGGGATTTCTCCTTTCTGCGTTGCTCGTTAAGGGAGCATTTTTCAGAATCTGTTTTGCTCGTTATGCGAATTACTCATTATTACAGGTGCTCGTTATGAGAGGTTCCACTGTATCAAACTGCTGTGAGCTCCATTACATCATTGAGCCAACTTGAGCCAAATGTTGACCACTTGACCCCGCTCCCGGCTATTTTTTGTTTTGTTTGATGTAATTTTATTTACTCGTATTATGGCAAAATTGTATCCACATAAAGTAAAGACAAAACAAAGAACTGCTCCTTAGATCTATGTCGATTATTAAAATAGTTCAAGGAGCCACAACTGGTGTTTATACTTTCTGCTTAAAAACTAATTTATTCGTAAAACATAAAAAAAACCTTGATTTCATAATTTTATTCCTACACTTCAAATGGAACCTAGATATTTAACACACGTAATCAGCGTTTCTCAAGTGTTTTGCGATCAGGATGATCCTGCAACAGCAGTAGTAATATTTCCCACCTTTCTTGTGTTTTATTATATTGCAGGTGTGCGATCTAAACTCACTGTGAGTTCCAGTTCTTATGTGTTTGCACTTGAATGCCAAATGGCGGAACCAGAACTGTTGGTGGAAGTGTTTTTTTTATTTCATTTTTATATCAAGCACCACTTTCAGTCGATATCATGGATTGTATTATTAATATATAGTATAAATTATTAATATACCACAAACTTTTATTCCTTTTGTCTCGCCAAAATCTACATTTAGAATCTTGTAGTTCTTGGCTCGCAATATTAGCTAATATGGAAGAAAATTGAATCTTACGAGATTATGATACCGAGATTTCAGTGAGTGCATGTCTACAGTTTGAGAACTTTTTCAAATATTAAATTAACCAAATAATACCATGTAGGTTGTAGTCGTTTATTTTAAATTTCAATTGGGAAAGCGTGTACGAATAAATGGAAGATACAAAATAAGCTTTAAAATTTTTGGTGCATTACAATCAATTTTTGTATACATATATATTTATTCATTTTTTGTAAACGCTCCTAACTTTTATTAACGAATTTAAGTCAGAAAATCATTATAGATCTAAGAACTAGAGGAATCAAATATATAATATAAAAATTAGCTACATTTTTCAGTGAAAGAATTAGTTTTCTTTATTCAAATAAACTTAATATGTATGTACGTTAGCAGGGGTGGGCTGCCAATTTGTGTACAAGTAGCTCGCTTAATCTCAACGCTTAAGATGCGGATTTGTGTATCACTCTACCGTAGGAGTGGGCTGGAGGGGGCTCTTCAGACCCCCATAGCCCCTCCAGCCCACCCATTTACAGTATAACCAAATTTATTAAATTAGTATTGCGTTTAAGAATCGATTGTTTATTTGTTAAACCTTTTTGTATGCCGCGTAGCACATATGCGCTGTCAAAGATTAAAAAAATGTTTATAAATTCAATAAGTGTTTCAAGTTGGCCATTATTGCTTTGTCTGTAACAGTACAATGACACGACACGTTCATAATTTGCTAATCCAGGATGTATACACACAATGTTGTTTTTACTATTCAAATCGAATTAGTGTAAAATCTGCAATTAATTATTCATTATATTCAGCCAACGTTATTATTTTCAAATTGAAAGTCAAACTTTCATTATAAGACTTTTCTAAAAAAAGACGCAAAGGTTAATAGATATATTATTAAGTTATTAGTATATTTATTAAATCTAATATACTATTATAATGTAGGTCAGGGGTTCAAAACTTAGGGCTGGCGACTATCTGAGTGACAAATTATCTATTGATCTATAATGTCAAATGTGTCACATCATTTTATTCAATTACTGTTTTTAAATAAACCTATGCCTAAATGAATTAATTATAATATGTATTTCGATAAATAAGAGTCCATTGAATTCTATTTAAGCTCCCAATTCAATCAGCCACAAAATTAAAGTTGCATTAACCTTTTGGCTGCCGTAGATAATTTGCAACTATTAATTTAATTAGTTATTGATGAGATAACTAGTCTTTGGCGTATTGAGCACGAAATTTTTTACGAGATATCTCGTCTGTGGTGCCCATCTTAGTAACAGGGAAACCGACCATTAACTTAGGTGATAATAACATCTCTAATGGCTGTTTTGAAAATATACTTATTTATTTTTTGATTTTTCTTGCGTGGACAAAGTTTTTGTATTTTATCGTTTAAAGTAGTTCGTATCATCTTACTATATCTATATAAACCAGGGCTGTGAAGTTGTGGTGTTTCGAGTGGAATCGATGTCGTAAAGAAACTGGTGACTCTCACTCTTTTTTTATCATTAAATTAGAAAATACAAAAAGATATGCAATTTATATACATATATAATTTTGGATCTTTTTAAAAATTAGCCGGAGTCAGACCAGCCGTAAATGCCAAAATGCCAAAGTCGGAGTCGGAAACCACAACCCTGGTTGCTATATAGCTTATTTTTCTTGTACAAATAGTGTACCATTACTTACTACTATGTATTGTGCAAGCATAGTCGAGCACTCTCGTGGATTGAAAAAAAATCCTCTGTTCGAAGATGTCATCCCACGACTATTGTTGGTAACAATCGTATCATATTGGTAAGAGTCGTGAGTAGGGATTCTGAAGTCTCGGGGTTTCCAAAGTCCCGGGACATCCCGGGACTCGAGACTTTTATTTCCCCTTCAATAAAATTATAATTGTATTCAAATCAAATATTTGCATGTATGTATTACATAAAAACATACATGCCGTATACGTCTTTTGAAAGAACGCACTAGTAAAAATCGCGTTTTTTAATGCAATGTTTAATAATAATTATTTTTCTTATGTAATGGATATGTGCAATGCTTACGGTTAATTTTTACTAAGAAGGGATGAAATATCAGAAAAAATATCAAAGAAATATTTAGAAATCTGCCGTCAGGAGTAAATTTATGACCGTAACTTCACAAGATAGCTTTTAGACCTTTTTTGCCCAATAAGAGACATTGGTACTTATGTATAATAGTGAAAAAACATTTGTACACTAAACAACATGAGGTATGAACATTTAATTTTAATATTTTGGAATTTGCTTTTGCTACAATTATATTACAATATATAAACACATGGTATTTAAAACTTCTAAGAAATTATAAATCGCAAAAATCTGTTTTTTATCAGATCCCTTTTATATATGAATAATACATTTTGCTTAAAACTCCGGGTTTTAATCTTTTAGCCTGAATATAATGCATTTTTTTTTCAAAACTGATCCCGAGAATAGACACCAAAGTCCCGGGACTTAAGACTGCAAAAAAACTAACAAGTCCCGGGATGGGACATTCTCCAAAAAAGTCCCGGGACTTAAGACTGCAAAAAAATTAACAAGTCCCGGGATGTCTCGACACAGAATCCCTAGTCGTGAGTGACGCATTATGGGTGCAGTGGCCTACACCAAATAATTGTTTTCGAAGGTTTCGATGAGGCGCTTAGCACTCGGTGTCCTTTGATTAGCATATTGCCTTCGGAACTTTCTTTATATGGTGGCAATGATGGATGGATATGTATATAAATAGTTATATTTATGCAAAGCAGATAAACTGAACTAGTCAATTCATTTTCATTGCTCGGCGAGCCGAATTTATTGCAACTTTTACATTTTGTTTCGTCACCGATAGGCTGTTTTTTATTGAAGAAATTCCAAATGTCTAATACTGGAGGACACGGCACCATTATTACCCACCGTCCATCCTATTTTTTTTTATCCGATCACGAAAATAATTTGGAGCAGCATAGCTCGAAACTTAGAAGTCAAAAGAAGCATTTATTTTCTAAAACTCAGGATATATTTTCCCCGTAAACTATTATAAATCCAGCATAATTCAAAATGAATCCGTATTCATTTTTAAGTCACAAAGATTCGGAATGGTCCGAAACGATTTTCTAAGGTTGAGGTGCTCAATTGGCCTTATTTTGATGTCCATTAAATGTGTTGATGGAAACTTTTTCATTCTGAACAATGAAATCTCTTTTCAACAATAATGGTAATAATATAGAATGTGCAGATATTTATTGTTATCGCGTCAAACATTTTTTCAGTGGCGAAAAGATTTCGCTTCGATGATATAAAAAATGAATTGCTGATAGCATAAATTAAATATCTGGGTGAAATTGTTTTTTTATCGATGTTTTAAGCTGTCGCCGTCATAGTTGATTTAAATAATAAATTGTGCACAGCAAATCGCAAACGGCAAAAAATCATGTTTAGAATAAACAAGTAGGTAGTTTAAACAATATTAAATTGTGTCAAGTTCACAAAGCAAAACTTTTGTTTATTATAGATTTCACCTTTACGAGAAAAGAAATCGCATAATATAAGTACAATAAGAAACTTTATGTGTACCTACCTGTAGATAGTGTGTTTTATGTTAATACTAGTTTATTGCCTGACTTTGCCCAGGATATTTTTTTGTTATTATAATTAATTTTATTAATACTTGACTATAAATATAATATTTTAGTCTCTGGTTCATCATTGGTGATGATAAAAAATATTGTGGTATCCTTCACCCTTTAAATTGTTTCCATTTTTCCGGTTACTCCCGGTGCATCAAAGAAAAAATATCTATTAAAAAAACACAGGTTAGGTTAGGTTAGTTTGCAATTAACAAAGGCTGCGCCAAGAAATAAAGCATTTAATTATATTTATAACGCAATTCTCGCAACATTTCCCGAATCATGCGTGCTGTTTTTAAAGACTTGTCCTGCGAATCTCTGGCAAAGATTTTTCGGTCATGATTAGGACTGTATCGTCAATAAGTTTCTCGTTAATCGTTTGAATACCGTGCAAATAAATCATTAGATACTGCGTGTTTTTGAGAAAAATATTTTTTCCCAATATACACTCGAATTCGATATTTTAAAAACATATATTGACTCAGTATAGATGGAACTACAAATATTTATCAAAATATTGGTTATATTCTATTATAATACCAAGTATTTGATTTTTTAAATGTCTTGGATATCCGTGTTCGCTTGCATATGTGCGGGACACCTGTTTCCGCTTGTTATTCAAATGGTTAAATATGCCATCGATATAGGTCATTGGTAGATCCAACCGTGATGGCCATGGCCACCCCCTGAGAATAATTGATAGGTAACCGCCTTGGTCCCGAATTTTCAGAGGCACCGATCTCTAGGATAAACTATTTTTGGGTTTCTAAATTTTTGACGCGCGCTTTGATGCTTAAATAAAATCGATACAAAATAAATTTAAATAATACTTATCATTTTATTATGTAGAATTCGTATTTTCAAATTGAATGGACATCCCCTGGCATATTTTCTAGAGTCGTCAGTGGTATATATAGGTCGAGGCAATTTGCCTCTATCTATATTCTGTACCAATGTGCAATGTTAATGTTCTCCCGATGCGCTGTTGGGTTGGTAGTTCACAAAATGAGGGGATTATTGTAGAGTGTTCGAATTTTCAATGGCGATTTCTAAAATGCAACTTTTTGTAATGTTTTGATCAGTGGCGGTTTGTGACCTAAAATCTTGGGTGGGCTAAAGAAAAGTTTAGCATTGTATACTATCTACGAAATTGCGCATGTTTCCACTTCACCTTATACATTAATCTACAAGCAAATTAACAAATACTACGACACTACTGCAAAGCATAAATTATTAAATAATAAAATCAAAGCTAATGTACATAAGTATGAAATGATACTATATTATAATACACAATCGAGAGTATTATTGTAGGTAGACATATCATTGCCTTATATTGACAGAGGAAAATCAAAACAAAGATATAGTATAAATTTGCGAAAGGTTAGTTACGTTTAGAAATGTATTTATTTTGTTCAGCGGCCGAATTGCTGTTCATTTTTATTCGGCCATCTTAAGTTTTTTTTACACATTTTGAGTGAAAAATGCAGGTCGGGCTAAGCCCACCTAGCCCAGTACGTAGAACCGCCACTGGTTTTGATTGATTGATAGTCAATATCAAGTAGCCACAATGCCAAGCACGCTTCACAGATCATGAAACGTGTCACATTCAATTCCATCGAATGCAGTGGCGGATTACCCGTTAAGCGAACGAGGCGCACGCTTGAGACCTCCAAATATTAGGGGCCTCAAAAATAGCTTATAATATAATAGAATATAATCCATATAAATTTTGTTTTGAATTTTCTGATGTTTTTATGTTATCCGAAAAACAGGGCCTCCAAACTTTATTGCGCCTTAATTGACCTAATGTCGGTTGATGCCAATCAAAATTTTTGGGGTTTACCGTGTAGACACAGCTAAGAGCGACGCCATGTCCGCCAACGATTAAACCTTGCTTGCATCGGTTGAAACATTTTTTTCATTGTCCCATGTATAACAGTATAACATTTGAAAAATTGCAGTGTAATAATGTCTACGAAAAGCTATCATTTTCGCAGAGCTCAAAGAATCCTGTCAATGTCGTGTTTTGTCAGCCCGTCCCAGGATCAAACACCTTCAGAATCAAAGGATTTTCCGGGAAAGTTCACCAACATTGCCAGATTTCATTTTCACAGTTATTGTTTGTCCACTATCTTCTGACTTCCTTGGTCAGTATAAACAGTTACTGTTGTAAATTGCGTTTCCTTGATGGATTGATATGGGTATATATTACTGATGTTCTGTATGTCATGCATAGTGGCAACGATTGGCGCATCCAAGGGGGAGGCCATGAGGGCCATGCCCCCCCCCCAGGAGAATTTGTTTTCCATTTTTCTAATTTATTAAAACTTTATCGTGAAATGGGCTCTTTAATTGTTAAGTTTACTATGTTTTATAGGATACATAGTTAATTATGTATTGACTATTTTTATATAGATATATTATTCAATCATCTATTTTATAATGTATTATTTATATATCATGTTTATTTTCAAATTAAATGGCCCCCTCTGGGACAATTTCTGAATCCGCCACTGGTGGCAAGCAGGGCCGACTCGAGGCCCGTGTGCGAGGCGCCTCGCAAAACTAGGACTAAATAAGTGGATAGAATTACAATCTTAGTGCGGCACCTGTGTGCGCTGCGAAGCGTGCGGCATGTGCAATGTGCCGGCCCTGATGGCAACCAATGTTCCCACTAAAGTGTACACCTCCCAAAATGTAGCCGGACACATTTTTCCATCCCCGCACTGGTTGCACACAGAAATATTGTAAAAAAAAGTTTGTTTCACCAAATTTTATTATGAGTAACAATCCTTCCCCAGAATACCAATTGGGGTTAAGCGAGCCCCTTGTTAACGTATTGGCAGCCCACCGCTGCAGACAGTTGTCTAGACCTGTTGATAGGCGTGCGGCACGTGCGTATGGCTCAGGTATGAATTGGTGTTGATATAAGGCCGCTCTTATAGAATAATTTCCAAAGTCATAGCAGACTTAAGTTTCAAGCACTGCTATAGAAAAATCAGAAAACCACGAGTAGATCGTTGAATCCCAGCCTCCACTTACAAATTGTATGGCGGTTATACGTAGATCGACTCTCAGCTTTGATATATCACATCATTTTTCGTAACATATGTTTGAAAGATTTCTTGTGAGTGGATTCTGTGATTCTTTAGTGTTGTTAATTTATAATTAATGATACATCGAAAGCCCATATATATAAATTATGTAATGATTGATATTGTTGTAATAAATCTAATTAATCTATGTAATATTCGTTAATACATATTTTATTATTCTACTGAAACATTTTGCAGTCACCGTGCAGCCCATGAGTTTGGGAAATATGATTTAAATAAAGGGAAGAAATAGGTTTTAGGAAAGAAGATGTGTTTCAACATTAAAACGTTTTTTTTTTTTTACATTTTCATAAACATATATTTAAATAGATAAGTTCAACACTTATTAAGTAACATTCGGAACGCATTACCATTAAACAGTAATTAGGTATACACTGAAAATAGCTATATCATAACCTAACAATAAGATCATAGAATGTTTTACTGAAAACAGAACAGTATCATATTACCTAGCAGGTATGACTAGAATACAATCATTTCAAATGACATGGTATGGTATTGTTATATTATCTATCAGTTAAAAACTTAAAATGAAGTAACATTGCAATGTAAAATTATTTTGTTTAGAAATGAAGTAGGTAGATAGATCTCTATATTGAAAAAAATTTTGGAGATTGGGTTTTGAAAGAAATACATTGTTTTTAAAAAAATTGATAAGTGTTAGAATTCTTTCATTATGTTTTGACACGACGCATAGATGAACTTGTATTGAAATTCGACAAAGAATGCATAGTATATCTCTTGCGAACCAATAACTTGTAATAATTTCATCCATTTGTCTCTAAAAATCTTAATTTATTTAATAAGAACGATTGATTTACTGCTGTATTTTTTGTGAATATGTTCAAATTAAATTTACAAATAATGTCTTCAATTTTGAGACTGTAGATGAATTGAAATCAAATCATGCAAATCTGGCTGTAAGTTTGAGTTTGTGTGAATTCTTCTAGCCGTTGAGTTGGTGAGAGGCAAAATCCGGAAAACGAATGCCACTTGAAAAATCAACATGTCTTGAAGACCCTCAGTCGCAAGTTGGGTATAAGGTAGTTGAATTGGGTCAATAGGTTTCAATATAATGTAATATCAACATTAAAAAATAGGTGTATTGTTCTAAAATGTACTTTAAAGTAATACACTTCCAAGCCTCTCGATCAAAAAAAATATTAAAGATTATAATTGCAAGCGTGAAGCACATAATGATGAAAGTTTCCATGGTTTAAAACTAAATGTATTTGTCAACATACCTATTTCAATACTAACTGTGGTGCATTAAATTTGAATACATCAATGGTAAAATGATGTAATTGGAAAATAATGTTAGGCAGAAAATTAATTGAAAAATATCACTATATGAGAAAATTAAGTTCATTGATAATGTGAATGCCTACTTTTCGATATGAAGATGACAGAATTATTTTGTTCAATAATGAAACGTGTATGCGGAACCAGACAAAAAGATTCCCTAGGCTGTTTTACTCATGAGACCCCTCCAAAGCCCCTCAATTTTCAGGAGTAAAAGAAATTTATCAATACAAACAGAATATAATACGGCTGTGAGAAACTTATGCATTTACCGATCTTTATAAAACAAGAAACTGATTAGCCGGAGGCCCTACACTTCAGCGTAGTTAGCTGAAATCTGACACCGTTGTTGGAAACAATTGGATTTGTCGGAAATAGAAATACCATTCTGCCATTTTATTAATTACCACCAAAAAATTTAAGTAGCTAATATATAGTTAAAATAATAAATTTAAGTTGATTAAAATGCCTATAGTCCTAATTTGCTACATTAATTCTATATTAGGGAATGTTAGTGGCAAATTTCACCGAAAGTATGTCAGAAAATCTAATGCCAACTTATGATAGATCCTTAAGACACAACATCGAACATTGATAATTCTATCTAATAGTTGAATATTCTACTACACAATGAGAATATTGAATAGTTATATTATGAGATGGATAAATGTTAAAACAATAAGCAATAATATTACAATTTTGTGTGATAAAACAGTAATTTATTTGTAACATAACGGAGGAATAGAAGTCATCGAGTTCATTTTTTTCAATAGTAAATAATTTTCTGTTAATTCGAATATAAAAGTAATTTAAGTAACACTTATAGATCTACAAATAAAGTCATTATTTTATAAGCTCATCTGATTCCTGTGCTAGTTGCAATGTAAGGTTTGCGATAAAAATATTCTATAAAATGACATTGCATTTAGCTCTGATTGGTTCTGTTGAACTGTTATGTGTTCAATTATAACATACTTTTTAATAAATTTTGTTGAAACTTTAATATTGCTTTAATTCAAGAAAATGTATTGAAAACATTTGCAAATATAAACATTTTTTAATAAGATACAACATAAAAATGTTTCGGGATGTTATTGACACTTAAGTTGTTTTATGATCCGTATGTACTACGTATTATAAGGATCGATGGTGCCACTCGAGGACACCACTACTAACGGTGACATCATACATAAACTAAGCCCTTACATATTAAAAAAAAATGATACCTAACATTTCGAATGCCTATTCTAAAAATCAATTCAACGCATCTAAGAAATACAGGATTAGAACAAATCGGACGTTTATTATATCTTTTCATAAATATTAGAAAAAGTATCAATAATTTTGTGAATTCTTTAGATTTACCAACAATAAATTGAAACCAGACATTATTTTAGCATCAGCTAAAGTCGTAGCCTAATGAGTGAATCCTTAAACTTTTTCTCTAACAACAATGACTGTTACCGTGTCTACAGCGGATCCACTCGTGTAAATAAATACCTGCTCAATAAATTAGATGAAAATATAAATAAAAAAATCATCATTGATTATATCTTTTAGACAACTTTTTAAAATAGATATTTTTCACCTATACACCAATTCAATAAAATGTATATTTTTTATACTAACTCTACGAGTGGGTCAAACCACCAGTAGGTGAAAATTGGTGTTCAATATTATTTGGGATAACTTACCTTATACATGATCTAAGTAATTATAAATAATCTTCGAAATATTTTTTATTGATTCACATGATGTAATGAAATACTGCTGATATTCCAGGCCAATTTAAAAAGTAGAAATACAAACAAAATGTTATCAAATCTGTAAATTAAATGTACTATAAAATCATCACATATTTTCATTTTTGACTGAAATCATTGTATCAGAAATTTTGAAAATATTCTTTACCTTGAATTGAAGTTTCATCGCATCTTTTAATCATTTTGCATACTTCAGATCAAACCCGATTACTTTCATACCTGGTGGAATCTGCACCCAGATGAATCCAAATCATTTCAAACTATTACAGGAATACAATAGTCCGGATTCACAGTATTTCATTAATTAACAATATTCAACGAAAAATTGTTGGTCATTCAAATTGTTGGTTCTCTTTTATATCAAATTGTTACATTGACTAGATTATATTATATTTTGTGACTTTTCTCCTTTAACTTGTTGCAGGCAACGAAACCTGAGATTTAAGATAATTTAAAACCATCCATCATTGAAGGTGATTTTATTAATCCTTTATTTTATTCTATCATTCGAATCTTATATTCTACAAAAGTTTACTCGAGAATTTTACATGACTGGTATTTTTCAGACGCAGTTAAAAATGATGCTTCACTCTATTTCTTTCATCGGCACTATTCAGACTACATAAATTGCGCTGTATCATATTGAACATTTAACAATAGCCCCAGAGCAACTACGGCCGACTTACCACCACTCTTGAATGGCTGGCATTAATCTAACAATAAATATTCTCCTCTTAAATTAAAAAAAATAAAATTTATCAAATTGACAGGATATGAAGTTTGAATTTATCATTAAAAATCATTCCTTTTATTTTATCTTACTAAAATCACCAATAATACATAAACTGAACACTAGATTTAAAATTAATCAACAAAACTGAATGCATTTATAAAAACAAAAACTAAATTCAGAATTCGGTGGGTTAAAAAAAACTTAAATTAATATTCCTAATTGTACCACAAAAATCTCACTTTAATTTACATTCTTTGGTTATGAAATCATTAGTGTATAGATTAATTATTTTCAGGGTGTCGCTTATCAGAAATAATTTTGCATTTCAAATCTGATGAAATTTGCAGAAATTTAAAATTCTTTAGTTTTACAATTTGTATTGATTTTGATATGAATAATAACTCAACATACGTAATGGAACTGTAATAGTGAAGGGTGAGAAATTAATCAGAAGCAAAAATCATTACAGCCTTCAAAATGGAAAAACAGACGTCACGTTACTAATAATGATTTTTTTCATTTTCATTTGTCTAACAATAAAAACATCAATACAACGATAAATGTCTACCTACTGGAATATGCCTGATATAAGATAATTTTGTCACTATATTATGTTTGCAAGAGCATTCATATATCAGATTCTGTGAAGATATCAATCGGATGGTCGCCTTTAATGTGTATGTATCGATTAGTGATAGTTTCTGGAATAACGTCAACTTCGGCTTCAATCTGCGCTAGCTCTTTGCAGATATTTGACGATTCGGCCTGAGAGTCACTGCGGCAGTGTCCTGAAATGGAACATAATTTTAACTTAGTTAACCTTAATTTAATTCACCGATCAACTAAATTGATACACCTTAAGCCAGATACACTAAAAAAGGCATTCGAATAACTTAATGAATTTGGAAGATTGATTCTAAATATTTACATGTTTCACGGATCTGTCTTCTGTAACAGACATTTTTTTATGACAATATCATTAATATACGGTTAATCACATTAAAAATGATTGTTCAAAATGCAGTTACAGTAAAATAATGATCCGATATTATTATGATAGTTTTTTTCATTTAGGCATAGGATTTGGTGTTGAAAAAACAGTGAAATAATAAAAAGTGTAAAAACTTTACTCTGCAATGGTCCATTTCCTAGCAGTTCTTTTCCAGCATCCTGGATATTTTCTCGTATTTTTAGCTACTCATCGAAACTATACTAAATCAGTAAATAAGGTAAGCATGCCAAATATACAAAAAGCTACTTACATGTGGTGCATTGCAATCATCAAAACATAAAACAAAACAAAAACAAAAAAACAGATGAAAAATAAATTGGGTTTTATTTTACAGTATATAACTAGTCAACAAAACAATAAGTAATATTACAAAGAAAAAATTTACATTCATATAAGGCTAGTAATTAATACTAAGATACTATGGTCTGATTATGAAAATCTATGATATGATCTGGAGTATAATATTTTAGGTTTTATTTTAAACTGAAATACGACTAGAATTATGGGAACATCATATTTTGTATTGTAAATATGAATTTAAATGAAATATTTAGCTGCGTACTTTCCATATTTTCAAGACTTTATCAAAAAAACTGTATAAATTAGAATTCATTAAGAATTCTCCACTGGTTCCACCTATTTTTCGCAGCAACTATACTTATCAGCTGTTTATGCAAACAACGGTTTTTAGGTAAAAAAAAAACATTTCTTATTTGAAAATACAGTTCATATTGTTTAAATACTGCAAAAATTTATACTAGCGGCTATTCTCAAATTAATTAGGATCACTAATTAAGGGCTTTCTCTAAAACTCAACAGAGTTTTTGTATTTGGTTTTTACTATTAGTCTAACATAAATGTAATAATTGCAGCTATGTTGGTTGTTGCTATAGTGCAGTGCTCCGCAACCTTTTCTCTCCCTTGGCACCAATGTTCCCGCTAAGGGATGTGCAAGATGTGGCCGCACACTTTTTTCCGTCCTTCGCACAGACCTCACATATAAATGTTGTACAATAGAGTTACATTTTTTATTTAGCGGCTTGAAATGAAGAATTAATTTATCTAGTGTTAGTAAATAGGTCAGAGAATAACTATCAACATATTTGCGCACATTTTTATTTTACTGAAAAATTACCGCACACTAAAGTTGATGGTCCGCACATACAGTAGAAAAATTAGAGGGAATGTTGCATGGCACACCAAAATTTTTTCCAAATTTCCACAGCCCACTTCAAATATGTATTTAGTATAAACATATATACATAAAGATATATGCAAAAATAACATTAGACATCGTTCTCAATTGTGTAATATATATTACCACTTCAGTACTACACTAGCGACTCTGATTTGATCATTGTTTGAACAAATTATTTGATCTTTTCAACACTGAAGTAATGCGCTGCGGCACACTTGGCATCGCCCCACGGCACACTGATTGACTAACAGTGAATATAGTCGCAATTATTACATTTAAGTTATACCAACAGTAAAAACATAATACAAAAATTATATTGAGCATTAAGACCACCCTCGATTAGTATCTAGATCCTAATAAATCTGATAATAGCCCCACTGATACAGTTTACAGATTTTGCTTTTTTACATGGTATGTATCCACCGTGTAAAAAGAGGACCGAGTGTACTATCATAAGCACGGGCCGGATGGTGGGTCGACTGCACTTGTATAAACAATTCTAAATCGTCTCTACAAGAGTCATTAGTGAGATTATTTTTTTAAATGCAAAATTTAGCCTGCCCACTGCATACTTGTAAATGATAACTGGACCACGATACCAAAAAATCGACCAGTCCTAATATAACATTATATATAATAGCGAAATGAATCCAGACCAATCATAGTTTTACATGACTTATTGAATGTTTTCTTTAGACAAAAATAATATTAACAAAACACATGACTAGCAGGTCACAAAAAATAATAAGGGATTAAGTTAAAAAGACACTGTCGTAAAAACTATTGCAGTCAATGTGTCAATAGGCTAAATATTGTATTTGTTTCAATCGCTTCAACCTTGGCATAATTCCAAATTTCAAATAGATGCATACAAGATTGAAAAATATTTTGAAATTTTATAATTTTTAATAACCATCAATATAAGATTAAATAAACAACTTCAAAGTTTAAATGATAAACATATATATCAGTGGGATGGTAAAACCGAAGAGGAATTTATATTCGAGTTTTATCTAACCAAATGCATTATAACATGCTTTGGTTGCATCTCTTACTAGAAATATAACAATTCAAAAACATTTCTAAGGTCCATTCCAAAGAGCATGAGAACTGCGCTGTGAATGTTGATTACAAAGCAATGTTTTCAAGTTTGTAACATTAATTTATTCTATGGATGATAGACCGCAGCACTCGTCCAAGTCACAGTTGGCTTCAGAACTTTTTAAAAGTCAATTTTACCAATATACTGCCGATGCGCATGTTATGTAATATTCATTAGCCTTTTTTGAATTTATCCATGCCATGTTAAAGTATTGTAACAAATAAAAAGATATTAAAAAAATACACTAAAAATATTACAACAGTGAAGGTAATTGAAAAATGTTTAGTTTGTAAGTAAACTATATAAGCAAGCACTCATCTTTGTTGCTCCGTTAAGTGTTATAATTTAATCAAATCATATATTAAATGTGTTATTTCTGTACAAATAATCAAAAGCTGTTATGTTCCACATAGAACGTGGATACATTAAATGACTAGTAATGAAAAAAGAATTATTTCAATCAAATGATACGTGTGAATTGTACAGGTCCTGAATAATTCATTATTTTTATTGTGTACAGTACATAATATCGTATCAATTGAATCTAGTTTAGATCTAATAAAAGAATCTGATGAATCCATTTTTGTTTGGAGTTTGGCAATTCACTCTTCTTTGAAACTGGGTATTACGGATTTTTGAATCAACGAGGTCACAATGGTTTAATACAAATTAAGCACCGGGTGTAGAATATTCAGTTACAATTGAAATAATAATGCTAAAGAATTTGTAAAAATAACATAAGTAAATAATAAAAATAAACACTACTGCACTGGATAATTTCTTTATTACTCTAGTATACATTATTCAAATATGCTCTATGTCCGGCGCCAGTCTTTGTAATTGATTAATAATTTTATGGTCACTTAAGACAAATAAATCCATGCACCGATTGTAACATTTTGCAGGAATAATGCGAATCAGCTAGAATAACAAAATTTCCATTACAATCCCGTACTTTTTCATTTCAATTCGGTTCATATCCGTTTTGTGTTAATTTCAATTAACAAACATGTATATGTAATTAAAACATTACCATCCAGACGTGTGTATGTACTGAGTGAGCATACTTTGTATCAGTGGAAACATTAAAAAATAATTATAACTACTCCTAGTTACCGCCGCAAATAAGACGTTAATTTTATTTTATTTTCCATTGTGAAAAATATCAGTTGTTAAAATTTTAGATAGGCAACTAATTTTTATCTAGCCTAGAATCGTGTTAATTTCATAAAAAAACAAATAAAGTTCAGCTGATACTTGAAAACAAGTATTTTTTGCTTCCATGCAATCCGCAAATCATTCCGTTATTATTTTTGGTAATTTGTTAAGACATAACGCTCAAAAATGTAAATCAGACTTATGATGGAATGCGTGTCGTGAAGCTTACAAATAACAGTCACACTGCAAAACGAGCTGTGGCACTCTAAGCATCGATAAATAAACTGTCATAAAAAACTAAACATAAGATTGATCTTTGTGAATATAGTCTGGTGCACCCGTCGCTCTGGTGGTCGTCACTATAGACGGATCGAAAAAAGAGGTCGAATGACTGAACTGAAATTACACACGGTTAAAAAACAAATCAAATGTTTCACTGCACACCGTCAAAGAACGCTCAACCTTAACTTATAAATAATTAGTATCAAATATTACATCGACCGATACCACAAAAGAGTGCAAAACCTTTGACCAGACTTAAATCAGGTCTTAAAAAAGGATCGTAGCAATGCTTGCTTAGAATTTTGTGACAGTTTTGTTACAACATGAACATAAAACAAATTTACTAAACTACTTAAAATAATCAATATTACATGAAGCATTAAAATTTCATTTCACACATTGAAAATAACATCTACAACATTTACGTATTTCGGTGATGACATTAGTCAAATGAATCGTACGCTTAAAATAACTATCGTTTACTGCTCTACGCTATGTATGTGCAAGACTATCAACCGGGTGAGGGATTTTGGCATAAAACACGAACACAGTGGGTTTAACATATTTTACAACCGAAACAAATACATTTGGCTTCTTTTTTCGTCTTCGACCCGCTATCTTTACGACCATTGCTATCGCGGGTGTGACTCAGATCACGGTTTACGACATCCGAATTGGGTAAGTTTTCTACATCTCTCGCTCTAACGGACACCCTAGTTTCAGACGAGCAATCTGAAGGAGCTATGCTATTTTTAGAACTTCTCAATATATTTTCTAATCTAGATTTCAGTTGCCTCGGGGAGACGCTTTTGGTAGATCTTCCGACAGATTGCGATTTAATAATGAAAAAGGGGGAATCCTCTTCAGTGAAAACATATTTAACCTTATTTTCCAAGCTAGAGTTTAAATTATCATTATCTAAAACTATATCATCGGACGTCTGTTCGTCCCAATGGGTCGGTTGGTTTGAGCAAATTTCTGGAAACGGGGAATGGGATTCGACACTCTCGGGGGTGTAAGGGTCTTGTGGAGCGCTCGCACAGTACAAAAGATGAGTATCTATATTGTTGACGATCAATCCGTCGTAACTGACGTAGTCGGCGTCAGTTATCTGCACATCAGGAACTGGACGAGATTCAAAATCGCCATTGACATCCTTGCAGGAAAGAAAGCTTTCAACAGAATTTCTACTTAAAAGAGAGTAATCTTGCTGAGTTTCATTACTAGATTGCAAACCGATTTTTTTGCTAGCCGAAAAATTGATTATATTTCGACTGTCATTCGATTTATTTACATCTGCGTTAACAGATTTCATATCGTTTATATTTTCCGTCTTCAAATGCGCCAGACTAGGGTCGGTACCTAATCTGACCAACGAGCAGGGTCTGTCTTTAGAAGACGACCGTCTGAATCCTGAATCGTAGCTGATATGACTGGCCACCCGGCTGCGGAAAGAGACAGTCAACGGTTCGAAACATTCTTTGGAAGGGCACTTGAAGAGGCTGCGAGCGCTAGGATGTCGGAAACAAGTTTCCGAAGCAGCTTCAGGAGGAGCAAAGTAGCAATACTTTTCAGGAAAATCTTGCATGCAACATCTCACTGTACCTTTATCGCTCTGCAGCATTAATCGTAGATACACCGGCTGAAAAAAAATTGTTTATATCATAAATTCACCAAAATTTTTTTTTCTACACTGCATACTTCTGAGAAGGAAACATAGAATGGCAGGGATGGATAATATTACTTCAAAAAAAAACAAAGCAGTCATTTCTGCCCAATGCAGAAGTGGACAAAAGTGTTATATCAATACGATCTATAGTTTTAAAAGGCTAAATTATAAACAAGTGTATAAGAGATAATTGTGTTGTGATAACATTGATTATAATATACGAACTAACAACTACACATTAATGTTGCTGACCATCTTCAAATTAGACGTCTGACAGAAAACGTCGACAATACGTATAATTACTGAGGCCCGTTAACAAATTAACAACTTCATTAAATATTATTCATTATTCAGTTAAAAAATTAAATGAATTGTTTAAAATTTACAGTGCTGCCAGCATTCAGAAAAAAAAACACCAAACTGTGCAATTTATGAATATTGTATGTCGTTTTCAAATAATGTTTACATGCACAGCGGGCAAGGGTGGAATGACACCAAACCCTGCATACATTCAAGATAGGTAGGAAAAAGGTAAATAAATGACTCAGTCATTAATCGAACAAGAAAAATAAGTAAATAATCAAGTAACCTTATGATCCCCCATGCAAGTGCTCTCGCCCATAATTCCATACTCCACACGTTTTCTGAGCGACGGATTGTTACTATCGGTGGACAATTTTCTAAGTTCTGCATGTTCACCGAGTTTGGGGGAGCCTTCCGACTGATTGCGAACAAGCCGCCTTCTAGTGGGAGAACTATCTCTTCCGTCACCTCCGCTTCTGTCAAACCGAATTTAATTAGAATTATACTGCTGCGGTAAGCGTCGGTCTGCAACGGTATTAACTTAACATAAATATATAAAGGATGTCACCATCATTTGCCGAGCCATCGATTAGTCAACTCATGAAGTTCTGCATTGATTCTGTTTCATATTTATACATTTTGAGAGAAAGTACAATGATTTCTTTGCAGGCTTATCAAAGCAAATAAAAAAATATAAATGTTAACTTTTTAGTTGCCGTAGAAAAAATTTACGAGATATCTCATCTGTGGCAACCATCGGGTTAATTGTAAAATTTTACAAATCATTAGACACTGCTAAGGCTCAATGGGTTAGTGTTATATGTTTTAAAAACAAAATTCGGACGTAAAATAGTCTAGAAATCATGTAATACAAACAGTGCTTGTAAAAAAAGTATTGGTCATTTTATCTTATACATGAATAAAATGTAGATAGTATTTTTAAATGGGATTAATAAACACCGAGGTGCACTACGATGGAGTAAATAATTTCTCAATAACCATTAACCTTTAGAGGAGTGAATAGATTTATACAGACCTTACTTTAATTTACTGCCTTTTCTTAACATGACAATTTTGTGACTTTTTCCCATTGAATATATGTAATTCATACTTAGAGCATACATATGCTTACAGACAGATGCTCCTGTGTTGAGTTTAAACTACTTTTATACTCATTTACAGAAAAATGGCGCCGTCCATACTCCTCTAAAGGTAAAGCCAATTTTTTGAAATTTATGCGTACATTATAATCTAAGAGTAAATAAATACCTAGCATTAAGAGCGTGTATAATGTTTGTAGGATCGGCAATACTCTTCCGGCTTTGAGCTATTCCAGGTACTGTGAGACCGTCGAATTCCGAACCTGATCCAGGTTTCCGTGCTGGACTCTAATATCGAAAAAAAATCAAAGATGCATATAATTTGAATAATATTATTAATTATTATTATCATTGGTAGAATAGACTTCTCTACTTCCTTGTCTTATGTTATGGAGACAGCAAATATCAGCAAAAAATAATATATGAAAACATTTATTTTTTTAATGAAATTATTGAGGATTTATAGTTATCGACAATAAAATTCATGAGATTGGTGTGACTGCTAGAGAATTTTTTTTGACGAGATGTGTATAAAAAGCTACCAAGTGCTTATAAATATTTTATTACTTTATTTTAAGGCACGGTGGATATGTTAAGCCAGGTTCACCGAGTACATGAATATAGATTGATTTAATAATTAGTAGTAAATGACCGGATCTTTACAGCATTGGATTGCAGACTGTTGCCATGTTTATCATATTTAATAGGCGACGGCGATGGCGACGCAGATCTTGCAGGGCTGCTTTCTGAAGAGCTGTTTTGGCCGGATGATCTGTGACTGCTCTTTGAAGGACTGCCGCCACCGCTGTCTGTCGATTCTGCCATAGATCGTCTGAAAACAAACATTAAAAAAGCCAACAACAAATAAATGATTTTTTCTGCAAACAATATTTATTTTTTTACCAATGCATGCACTCAATGTAAAATATTAGGATACCGGATGCAGAAATCCAAACAGAAGTTTTTTGACAAAAACAGCTTGTTGTTTAGTTATTCAGCCTTTTGCTTTTGAAGCCATTGTAAATAAAATGAGGAAAATAACAAATACATGTATGTTTTATGCCACACAAAGGATTGACAGTAAACATTATAAAACTTATTTAAAAAAAAAAAATTATTTTCATAAGTGCTTAGAAATTGACAGTTGATTTTCTTCATTGGTAAACTGTTGCCAAGATGGCTAAGGAAATACCTTGAGCCTTGCGTGTGCTTGAGAACTCCGTCCATCTGTTCTACGATAGATCTTCGGCTTTCGGAGGGATCTCTTTGCATCAGTTTAGCTCCGTCTAAATGATGAATTATGAGCCTCGCCGTTTGAGAGAGAAGAATCCGGTCACACCATGCTGGACACCTATTCACATCAATAAATTCCAGTAAATGCCCACTGTTCACCTTTCTATTTTGGTCTATATTCAACCAACCAAAACCAGTTGTAATCTATTAATGAACTGTATATTTAAACAGAATTGCGACTCAATATCATATTTGCAAAATCATGTTTGAACAACAGGTGCCAAAAAATATATTTTTTAAACATTTATTTTTATTTATCACTTCTAAGGAAACTGGTACTGACTGATAAATGATGTGGAATTAGTACAAAAAAGTGTTTAATTTTTATAATATTGTATTAAGTTATAAACAAATTATCGAGGATAAAACCAAAAAGGCATATTCACATATGTATCAGCAGCAACAACAATTTTAAATTATAATGGTTTTAACGAAAACCATTATGGTGGAAAAGATTCGAGTCAGAACAGAGAAAATGTATTATTAATATTCCATTAAAAACTGAAAAAACCATTAAGCATACAGAATATAAAGTAAAAAGTACCTTGTTTTCATGAAATGAGTTGGCTGTTCAACATTTTCTTCAAAAGGATACGATGGTGGAAATTTTACGGGAAATTCATACAGATGCGGTTTCAGTGCTTCCAATTCTTTGTCAAATTTAAGTACCTGAACATCAATAAAAATCAAAATTAATATAACACAGTAAAACGCACCGCAAGCTTCTTGAATAGTAAATTTTAAATTACAAATTATAAATTACCCAGGGCTCGCGGAACAACTTTTGATGTTCAATATGGCTGAATTCCTTCTTGCCAACGGTCAATATAACCCTGTCTTCATTTTGGTTGCGAAATTGTAATTTTGTGTATTCCACCGATTTACCATTGTAAATTCTTGTTGTTTTCAAGTCCTCAGTCAGTTTCTAAAAAGATATTTCAAAATAATGTTAATAATGATCAAAAAAATGATACTGGGATCGTAATAAAATAAAAAAAACATTGAAATAATGTTTTTAATTACTTCATACAGTGAAAAAATATGGAAATTGCTTAAAAAATAATAAAAACATGTAAATTCAATTAATGGGGTAGAGAAGATCTTTGATCAAGAAGGTAGACAAAAAGAATTCATAAGACACCCAACCGATACTTAATATATTTAATACAACCAAACATTGAAAACACTGTAAATAAGTATTTTTTAAAGCATAACCCGTAATTAGGTTTAAATATATTTAGTCTATTGCAACAATATGAACTAATTCCGATTTATATTTCAATTATTGTAAAATCGTGTGCAATTAATACACAATAATAAAAATAGGTTTACCTTTACAACACCTCCGGTGTCCAGTCTGAAGTTAAAGTCTCCAAAAATAAAAAAAGGCGGCTGATTGGGATCATGATGTAGATGCTGAAGAGTATGACGTAGAGCTCTTCTTCTGCTTCGACAATAAACGGACGGACAAGCTTCCAAAGAAAGAAGATTAGAAGCGTCGTGGAAGAGATGGACGTTGACTAATTCGAAGGCCGTGTTGCGAATCATCCAGCGAACCCGTAGAAAACCTTTGCGAGACCATTTACACTGCAATAATAGGTCAATAATATGAATCGGCCACCAATTTTACGGGGATGTGTGGAGTTTATCGTTGCCCTCACATGTTATAATGTCTGAAAGTTGCACTATGACATCAGTGTGACGTGTTCTGAAATAAAACAGTTCTCTATTCTTGCACTTCAAAGATTGTCTATTGTTCAATCATTATTTGTTTAGTGTATAAATAATTGTGAAATTCTTTGGATTACTTGAAAATTATTACTATAAGTAAATGCGTAATGTCAACAGTAAATTTAAAATAGGAGTATGTGAGATTTGTATTCATGTTTACAACCAGAAACAAAAGAAAGGAACCAATGGAAAAAGAGGGCAGCGGATATCAGTTAGCACTTGTGTTGCATAGCTTGTGTAAATAGTCTACACTCAATCCACTTTTTACGCGATTATTACCATTCCCTTTTTTACGTGATTATTTAGAGCAAAAATCAATTGAACAAGGATGAAAAATGTCAACACGGATGGGAAACTTAAATGAAAAAAGAGCCTAATGTCAACTGGGCTGGAAAATTTCAAAATCAATTGAGACTGCATGATGAACTGCAGATAACAAATATTTCAGACTATGTTCCTGTCATAAGTCAGCCATGATGATTTTAATTATTACCAGTTCTATAGAGAATCGTAAATTGTTTTAAATTTGTAAAAGACAGGTTTTTTTCGGGTTGAGGAGTTTAAATCTGGGCTTCGGGTCGGATTCGGGTAACAAGTGTGATATTAGACTCGGGCCCGGGCTAGGTCGGGCCTGAGTCTTTAGGACTAGGACTGGGTAATTTTGTAAAATTTCGGCCCGTGCAGACCTCTATTGTGAACACAAATAAATTACCATCGGAGCAACAAAACCAATCCATTGTAATAATAATCGACTCAGATCAAAAATTTAGGAACAGTATTTCAGAGCAAAATTCTAATTTGTGTAAAAGTTCAACAAGTCCGTTAAAAATAATTGTGAACTAATGTATTTCACCATCGACAGTGAAATAAGCAAGTGATTGCAATATGAAAGCTAATAATACAATATAATGCATTATTCATTTTAATCTTTATATTAAATAAAGAAATTAAGGGTTTATAATATTATGTCGGGTAATAATTGCGGCGCACGTGCGGCGTGCACTAAGATTTTAGCACTATGCTCTCATTTAGGTCTAGTTTTTCAAGGCACCTTGGGCGCCTCGCACACAGGCGCAGATATCCTCAAGTCGGCCCTGGGTGTATTGCACATTGGGGGAAATTAGTAAGGCAATAATAGTATATTATGTCACTGGTGTTCAATATACAACATTTATAGATTCATTGGGGAAAATGGCTATTTCATATTATATTTGGTTTCTAAAAAGTATTGAAAAAAAATAATGAAATAACCAGAAAGTATGCTTTTATACTTTTGAAATCATATTGTGGCAATTCTGTAAGTAATTAGCTTTATTTCTTTGAGCAGAAAGTAAAAAAAAAACATGGATTGTATACTCAATTTATTAATTACTGGATGTTTTCTGCATAGTTGAATATATAAATATGTGGCTAATTATTCTTGATATTATGAATTGATAAAAAGATTTATCTTATTTAGAAATTACCTCTGGAAAAAAGTGCTGGGGGAATTTGGCTTTTTCTTTGGTAGGTGCTTTTTCAATATTGCCAGCGTAGACTTCTTTTCCTTCAGCGGGTACCCACCCCTGGGTGATAAAGTCCCAAATCTTCACTTCCGTTAAGGACGAATGGACGAAATACATGTTACCGAGAGCCTGAAAGCAATATATTGTACAGAACAAGTGAATCGATATTTGTTTTACAATGTAGAGGGAGTGCTTCATTAGTGATCCGTGTATGATTGTTTCCCGTTTCTCCTTCAAAGATTACCTCAAGGAAAGTTATAACTGCAGCAGTAAATGATTTATTATCTGCTATAAAGCAATATAAATAGAATTACTACATAATCATTCCAACTCTTTAATCCTGAGCCTTTTAGGGCGCTGAGATTTTCATTAAAACAGTGGCAATCTATCACCATATCAATCTTTAATCTGTCATAAATGAAAGACAATAATATAGATATGTAATCTAAATCATGTCGCCGACATTCATATAAAACTTGGCGTAGATTATATCATCTTGAGCTTAATTAATATTGAAAAAAAAAACTTTTTACATGCTTCCATAGTGCACTTTTCTGAAGAAGCAACAGTTTTCCCAGCATTTAATTAAAAAATGACAAAACTAGTTTACTATTCAACAGTAATATGAATTAAAAATTAGAAAAAAATATCCCAGTATAAATATTTGTTGTACAAAATTAAAAAATATTTTTTCCCACCTTTGCTCTGATACAATGAAAGATTGCATCTTTGAAAAATATTAATGCAGATATTTTATTGGTACAGTAAACAATGACTTACAGTGAATTTTTCAGGAGAACTATAATCTTCATCAAGGTATATCCTGATTTTGTCAAATAGTCTCAATTCTGGACTGTCGCAAAGTCTCTGTATGAACTCCTGTACATATTGCATTGATTTTTCATACGTTTTTCCGCCAACCTCTTGCATATGAAGACCGATAAACTTTGGCTCCATTTTGGATATGGTTTGTAGAAATTCCGTCGTCCACATTGGTAACATCACGGATGGCTGATAAAAAAAAATATTTTAAGAAGTAACTCAATAGTAGTAAATGTAACAGAGGACATCAAAAGGTATCATCCATTCAAATTATTTCCTATTGTGAATAAGTGACATCAGGATCAATCCAATATTGTGTTTATGTTTTCTCATTTATGATTCAGGTTTCATATTAATGAATGAAAAGCGTTCTAAGTATTATGACTGTTTTACAAATAATTTAATAAAAAATAAAATGTCATCTTTCATAAAAATGAAATGGTTACAATATAGTAAATATTTGATTAATCAAATAATAGTTAATATATATAAGATAATTTAGTACCTTAATGTTTAGCAAATTACAATAATTTACGCGAAAGACGTCACTACGTTCTGATTGTTGATAAATAATACACTTCTAAAGGTTGCTTGACTACAAGTACTTATGCATGTTCTTGGTAGAAAATAATAATACATAGAATATTGAAATGTCATTATGTCAATAAATAATAACTCACAGATTCAAAAATTGATCCCACATTTGCAGTGATGAGGAGAATGGGTATTTTTTCGGTTCCCATCTTTTTGAACTTCAACATGATTCCGAAAGAATAACCACAAAAACACAAATCCAACGGTCACAATACAAAAACTAGGTTACTTATCGAGAACACACAGTTTCACGTCATTTTTACGTATGTATTTCGTACACCGATGACGCCTGTACAGAATAACTAATAATTATCATTCATAATAATTGTTTCGCGAGCTGTCAAACAATTAACTAAGAGTGTTTATTTAATTATTTGGTAGCGCTGCCATCAATTTGACAGGTCTCCTCCGATCCATATCTTGCCATTCTATCAGCCTGGCACTCCCTTGAACAGAGGTGAATTGGGATAAAAGCCATATTTTATAAAAATGGAAATTTATAAAGTTATATATAAAAAATACCACTGTTATCAAAATAACACATTGATAAAAAAACGTAAAATGATTTTTATAAATGTTTTATCCATGTAAATGGATAATCTGTAAGATAAGAAGGTATATATGTAAGTTAAATGTAGAAATTTCTTTGTCACGCGTTTTTTACGAAAAAACACCTATATGAATATTTTTATAACATAGTAACAATGCCAAACATAAATATGAACAATTATTGGTCCATAAAAGCGCTTAACCTGGGGTGCGAGAAAGAATTTTTTGATGTGTGGGAGAAGTTTCTATTTTGATATATTTACAAAATGTAAAGCAATATTTTGAAAATTAAATCAGATAAGAAAATATTTCATCCCAAAATGGTTGAATACATTTACTTCGTAGTTTTACAGTATAACATATCCCTTGATTTATATGCAAATCTGGAAAATTCGGTCGATAAAAAAGATGTAGGTATGTTTGTTATCAACAATCCATATTTAGAGATCCGTGAAAGTAGCAAAAAGTCAAAAGACTACAATACCCCTGGATCGATAACGGATTAAGCAATAAGAAGGCTCCAGGCGCAATCAAATTTGAAGACCCTATTTTTCGAGTAGCTTAAAAAAAGATTATGCTATTTTGGAGCCCTCAACCGCGTACCTTTTGTGCTTATGGGATAATATGACCACTGCCCTGTTTTTCTTCTGCCAGGGCTCTTTCGTCGAATTACCTATATCAATGAAAATTATTTTCTTTATACTAATATTGATTTGTCAATGAAAAATAAATGTGTAATATTATTTTTGTTTCCCATGTAAAACTATAACAATGCGCATAAATTGTGACCAATATTAATTATTACAAATGCATTATTTTGCAGTATAATAATTACTGGCAATGTTTATTTTGGCGCCAGTACGAAGGAGGAAATGAAAAATAAATTGACAGTAATTGCAAACATAATTTACATTAGGTATGTATATACATTTATACAAAATATGGATACTTTTTGGGAAAAAAGTAATTTTGAGTAATATGTAAATATTAAAAAAAAAAAAACATTAAAATCATATGGGCAAAAGATGCAAAAAGGCTTGTAAAAATAAGGTCAATCTAAAACAACTTTTATAATATTAATAATTATTAAGTCAATTAAATAATGGAACTTTCTATGTTCCAAATTCTTCCCTGTACTAGGGCTGTTGCACATGTGCAGAAGCAAAAGTTGGACTAGTTTGACAGAAAGCTATCGATTTTCGATTTTTGCATAAAACAACATTGGTTATGTTGCTCTGTCTCTGTGTTCAAAGGAGTTGTAAAATAATATAGAAGGTATATAGAATTTGTGTAAAAAGAATAAATTATTTTATCAGATTCATCACACTATGTGTATAAATAGATACTTAGGCTTCATTGCTGGTAAATCAATCGCATTAATTTGTATTAATGTATAAATATTGTATAAACAATAATACATGATTAGGTACTCTAAAACTATAAACGTAAGAAGTGCATGAAATGTCGAGTTAATTTCTTTTCTTGAGGTAAAGTGTAGTGCAGAAAATCTATATAGTTGCCTTGTCTGTTACAGGTAATACAAACATGATGTACTTGTTAGGATTTTTTCTTTTACTCGTTTCATCGCCAATATCTTACGCTGAGGATGTCACTGAAACTGAAATGTTTTCCATCGTTATTACACCGAAAATGTTCAATTGGACATATCAAGGTAGTCACTAAAATATACCCAAATATTGAGATATCCATTTACGTGATTACAAATTGTATATTCAACCATTTAGTTAGGTTAACTTTACTATTAGTATAATAATATAGTTTTTTTAATTATGCTTTTGTGTTTTACTGTCCAAAAAACATTTATGTATTCTTATTCATACAATGAAAAAAGCCATCAGAGCTTTCCTGTGTATAATACCTATTTTATATTGAATGAAATATGAGAACTTAAAAAGAACATATACAGATATTAAAAAAAAATAGTTTATACTTTCATTGTTGTCGAATTTAAATAATAAACTTTATATTTATTATTTTTATTTCAGTATTCGATAATCAATATACGTTTCATCCCTCTATTTTGAATAAGCCTGATTTGCCGCAGTGGTTACATTATGTTTATAGTGTCAGACATCATTCAGGATTTATTTATGGCACTCCTCCATACAATCAGAAGGATATACTGGTGAGACTAATAAATTGTTGCACGTATTTTTATATATGTTAAATTCTACCTAGTGTTGGACCTATAGTTGTAAACATTGTCTTATTTAGTCGCAGCATCCATTGGTTATAATGTCAGTCTGCACACTTTAATAAATTAATTTACCGAATTGTGTGCTTAAGGTCTCTTGCCGATCATGTGTTGATATTCTAACTACTAGTTCTGTCCTTGTCACAATAATAGGGAGATTTCGTAGAGCAACTTCAGTTGAGATGCTCCATTAGAAGTCGTTATGCTCCGTCTTAGAAGTGGACATGGTTGAAAAAAATATCTTAATGACAAATGTTTTCTAAAAGAGAGGTTTCATTTTACATTTTTTTTAAAAATTATTACTTAATTATTTAGTTTCACAAGAAGTTAAAAAAAACTTTCTATCATCGGATTTATAGTAGTTCTGTTGTAGGCGTGATGCTGAAATAGATATCAATTATAAAATTTAATCCTTGTAGAAATAAATAATTTGCTACTTTGACCATATTACTGGTAGTACGCTTTGTTGCCATTCTACCTACTGATGGCTACACGTTTATTATAGTTATGTAATAGTTAATGGAATTATTCAAAGTTAATTTAACAAAAATATCCAAAATCAAACTTCTTTTTTGTTGAGGTTTTTTGGAAATTTTTCATACATTTGAAGTAATAAAATATATAATTTTATAATATTTCAGATTCAGGTAATTGCGTTGAACCGGGAAGATTATGAAACAAGAAGTTTGATTATTCCGCTTCATGTATTAAAAAAAGATAATATTGCTACGTATGAAGTTCAATTAAAAATTGATAATATTGATGTTGAGGATTTACTAGATGAACACAGGTCAGTAATAAAATGGTTTTCTTTTTATGAACGATGTGTTAATAATTTTTTAGAGAGGTTATAGAGAGCCTAAGAAATTATCTGAGAATGGTTGTTAGATGATAACTCTATTTTCCATTTTTGAATGGTGATTATTTTGGGGAATCACAATATCCATCTTTTGTGCATTTATTAATTGATGCTATGCAAATATTTAGCAAGAGATTTTAAACCTGAAGTATAAGCATACCATCTCATGTTTTAAATTTGTTTTTTCTGTAATATTACATCTTTAGTGTAATTGATCATAGTTAATTTAACTACCAACCTACACTTCAGGCTAAAATCTTGACAAGTGAATAATGTGATTTATTCAAGAAATTTCTTAACTCCACAAAATTAATTTCTTATTTACAAGAAATGAGCGTGGTTGCATCAAACCAAATACTGTATTTGACAAATTGAAAAAAACTGTTGTCTTCTTCCACCTAAATGGGTATAAATATTTTGAATAATTGGTTTCACAAATGAAGACTCTTGGATATTTTTTATTTTTTTTTATCCTGGTTTGTATCAAATATTTTCCGCTTCAAATATGTACTGCTATTTATGTTTTTTTTTTTAAATCCAATGCATATCTAGAATTGAACGTCTTAAAGACGTGTTCCGTAAAAAGCTGTGGCGTGACAGTACAATTAGTTTGTATACAACCTTTATGGCTTCAGCAGTTGAACTCGGCGCTAGATTACCTCTGAGGCCAAATGAAGGTGAAGGGTAAGTATATAAATAGAGCTATAATACAGTAAATAAATATATACGCTATATATCAGCCCAGGAACAATTAAGTCCTTAACCTTTAGAGGAGTGAATAGATTTATATAGACCTTACTTTAATTCACTGCCTTTTCTTAACATGACAATTTTGTGACTTTTTCCCAATGAATATATGTAATTCATACTTAGAGCACATATATGCTTACAGATAAACACTCCTGTGTTGAGTTTAAAGTACTTCCATACTCATTTACAGAAAAATGGCGCCGACGTACATGTACGTCCATACTCCTCTAAAGGTTAATCTGCAGGCTACATATTGATAAAAATATATTTATAACTCGGAAATAATGTGAAACACTCTTAAACCAAGCTCTTTTCAATCACAATTTATAAACTAATAAGCCTATTATAATATGATAAAAAATCTCTTCGAAACTTCGTGATATGATAAGTTGCAAAGAACTTTAAATGCAAAGTTAAAGATTTTTTACATTTACAGGGTAGTTTTGAAATTAGGTAGCTATAAACCGCACTCACCAGAACTGTTGCAACTTCAAGAAGAAGTGAGACCTTTATCTAAGCTTTCGTGGTGCCCGCGAGACTTCAAAAGAACTACAGTCGAGAGACTTTTTCGAGATGCCGGCTTCAATCTAGATTGGTGTACATTTAGATTGGTGAGAATTTTTTATTTATTTTCATTTAAATTCAATATGTTCTTGTGTTGAAAAAAGTAATTTTCAATTTTCGCCTAGTCAAACAATATATCCCTGTTGATTTTCCAGTTGGAGACTGACAACCCATCAATTAAAACAAATGTAAACAAAAAGAATTCATTGAAAGGAAACAATGAATTGAGAAATAAGATAGTTCATAAAGACGACGGCCTGAAGACAGCTGATGTTAATATACTTCTTAGCAATTTTCAAAGATGGCTGCCACCCACGAAAAATCAAGTCCCCCAGCGAAGCTATGTTAATGAATTTACATTTACAATAATAATTCCTATGCTCTTTATGATCATATTGGTATCTTTGCTGAGTCTTATTCTCTGCTTTCATCACGAAGGAATGTGAGTATTTAAAATCTTATTTTGCTTAACGCTTCCCTGCTTAACACTACGGTGCTAAAAAATCCTTCCGATATGTTGCTGGCCCTCAACAGCTTAATGAATGCACGTTTTTTTTTTTTAAATTCACCTGGCGGCCGTACAATTTTGCGAAAAATTCGCAAAAATTGTAATTTTACTAAATTCACTATAATTTGTAAACGGATGGAGATATCTTTACCAAATTTAATTTTCTTAGCCCCGAGATACTTCACCTATACGCATATATAAGTCCGCTGGCCGGCAACCTTTGTTTTTCAAAGACTCAAATACGCCTCCGCAGTCGTTAAGCTGTTAAAGAGCCAAGTGAAAAAAAATGTAGCACAATATGTGGAATAATCAAAGTTATTTTAAATTTTATATTAAAATGAACTTCCACAAAGTTACCATCGAAAGTAGAAAAAAAAATGTTTTAACACTTACCTCCCTGCCCTTTGATGGACGGTAAAAACCCAGGACGTATATTTTTTAAAAACATTTTTCACTTGGTTCCTAAAGGGCCAGCAACATATCGGAAGTATTTTTTAGCACTGTAGGGGAAGAATACCCTCCAATAGCACTCTCCTAGAACACAATTTTCAAGGTAAAACTACATACATATTCAATAAATATGTAATACTATTAATTAATGCATTGGAAAAAACAAAATATATTATGTGCTCAAGTGAACAAACTAAAAGTAGAAGGTCATTTAAAACAGTGTTCTTCAACCTTTTTACATCCGCCGACCGGTAAAAATTGGGAAAATATATCGCGGACCGGCGTCAACCAACATCACTCGATAAGTTTGTAGGATGACATATAGATCGCACCACTACCTGTTGACAAATCCATATAATTTTCAGGAAGTACCAACCTTCAAATAATACGTAATAACAATTTACGTGTAGTTCACATGGTACAGTGGTTTTAGTAACGCTACTTTTGTAATTTTCAAAACAATGGAAAAATCTGAATCTCGTGTGTTGATAAAGCATTGCTTTTTAATGGGAAATAATACCGTTCAAGGAAAACAATAGCTTGATAAGTGTTATTTGTAGTCTGTTACATCGAGACAAATGGTAGAGAAGTGGTTTGCTGATTTCTGAACGCTCATTTCATGATTTCTGAACTAAGCGTTCTGGTCGCCCAAATTCGGCATTTGTTCCAGAATACATCAAAAAAGTCCCCCACAAAGTTTTGACTGACCGTAAATTGAAGTTGCATGAGATAGTTGACACCGTAAAGATATTAGATGGCAGTTAATTCACCATGTTGCATCAACATCGAGGAGATAATACAGTAAAAAAAAAACCTAACATAAGTCTTCGTAGACTGGTAATAAACTCCATAGGTTGAAGAACACTGATTTAAAATATGTGAATAGAATAATGTTTGATGTGATTTCATTAAATTTACAAAACACAATTAAAAACCCAAATTTTGTATGGGTGCCAATTCTTCTATAGGGCGGGTTTCTATAACTCGGTCCCTATCCCGGCGCTATATGATATACTGTACTTTATTAGATTACTATAATTATTTTTTTTTAAGTAATTCTAACAAAACGAGATTACTTTAATGATTTTAATGAATGAGAACACATAATTGTTTTGTAGTTTTATAGTAGTAATTACCAAAAAAAACTGCAGTAGAGTGTTTATCAAGAAATATTCAAATAACATTATTGCCCAATAGTACATCTTTCAATTCTGCACACATGTACATGGTGAAACACTAATCTAAGTAGAATTAATTTAATGATGAAATTGGTTTTCAGGGATGATATGGAATACAGAAGTTTTATTGAAAATATATTTCATATTTGCGCTGAATATATAGAAGCCAGAAGGTATCAATAATAACATATGATATGGATACAATTTTGGTTTTGGTGTGACTTTTTAACTTTTTATTTTCTTCTGTTAGTATGAAATAACCTGTTTTAAAAAAAATCGTGTATCAGTTCGAAAGAGCACTTATTCCATCCCTGAATTGCTTTGGAAATTTGTGAAAAAGTGTGGGTGCTGTTATTTATTTTACTCTACAAGTTTCCGGTCAGAGTTTGTGCATTTTGCAATAATAGCCAATGAAAAGAAATTGATTGAGTTTTTTTTTAACTAAAAATGAAAAGATGTGATCATAAATGAATACAGCGCCTGTCAGACGTGTATGCCATTTTCCGTCATCCTTTAAATACTGCTAATAAAAAAATTAAAAGCTTTTGGAAATTGGATCTCGGCTCCGCCAGCCCCAGAATTTGATGTATAGATTAAAAGCTTTTAATATATTGTATGTTTACTTCTGTCTTTCATGAACATAATATTGTAAAATATGAAAAGACAGTTTACACATTAATAAGCACAAAACAAATAGTTTTTACATGAAATAGGGATTACTTAACACTTTAAATTTATACACCCCTAGTGGTGTTGTTTTAATGAAATAGTGTCAGGTTGCTTTTTAAAAATCCTCATTATCCCTGTCCTCACTTCCAAGAGTATATCTTTTATCTATTACAGAAAGATCTCACTCATTTCACCATGCTAAGATTTTTCTTTTCCTAATCATTTTGAGATTGGTTTGACTAATCGCTTCTCTTGCATTTTTCATGTTACATCATGTAAAAAACTAGTGAAATTTTAAATTTACTTCAGAATTGTGTAAAGAAGTACCAAAGCCTGGAAGAGTCTCAGCCTGCCTCGTTACACCTCGTAAAAAGAAAGTCTACATCTGAACATGTTTTTTCATAATCATTGAAAATAATTATTTTAATTTAATTTAAAACTTTGTTATTCTCTTGGTTTGCTAAGCTTACTTTTTATTTGAAATTAAAATGTGATTTTCAACAAATAACATCCTTTTTTATATTTTCAGAAGCTCTCGTAACATATCAAATACAGATAGCAAAGTGGAGCTATCTCAATATCACAGTGATGCATCTGGAATAACAGTCGCTAATACTAGTAACAGCGCTAGTAATCTCCAAAATTTCCTAGGCGACAATATTAGCAACAAAAGTGGTCTGCCTTCAAGGTACTAAAATATGACATATTTTGTAACATTTCTGTGCATTATCAAAAAAAATTGAAATCTGAAGATACCAAAGATGTTAATGTATGCAGCTACTAGAGGTTTGGCCCGGTTAAGGAATTTATGTCATCAGAAAAATATTTTGGACTATTTTCGTGTCATAAGTCAGCCATGATGATTTTATTTATTACCAGTTCTATAGAGAATCGTAAATTGTAAAAAACGGGTTTTTTTCAGGCTGAGTAGTATAAATCTGGACTTCAGGTCGGGTTCGGGTAACAAGTGTGATATAAGACTCGGGGCCCGGGCCGAGTCGGGCATGAGTCTTTCGGGCTCGGACTGGGTAATTTTGTAAAATTTCGGTCCGTGCAGACCTCTAGTGACTACGATCAAGCTTATATCTATAAAATTTCATAAGCTAATTTTAACTCAGCGAAGCATGTATCTGAGTTGTCAACGATGTTGGCTTTAGTTGCGGAGTGCACGGGCCCGAATTTCAGTACAAGCAGTTTTATAAGTTTACTTATGGTCGGAGGCGTGAATGTCGAAATTCCCACACACCTATCTGGTTCTTCAGACGGGGTGTAGCAAGAGGGATCAGTAAACCACTAGTACTCATTGTATCTTTATATTTATACTCTTTCCAAACACGACAGACTGAGTGACCGTGTTACAAGCAATTATCATAAAACAACTTCTGTTGAGATAAGATTTGACCAATCCATAAGTTACACACTGGGAGCGGACGTAACAAAAAAATGTTAGTAAATCGTGATAAATTGTTTTTTTTTTCAGTCCAAGCAGTCTGACAAAGCCCAGGTCTAATCCGAATCTGATTGTTGAATATAATAGACCGCAGCCTCCGCCATATCTCGGGTCCAATACCAACTCTCTGGTATTGCGACATCGGCAAACCGCTAATGAAGATTTAGCCACTAAGAGAAACCAAGCGCGCACATTAGAAGAATCTCTCCAAATGTTGAATGAAGCTAATATAGCAAATAGAAACTACCACGTAGACAACGTTGTATTCCCCAACAGAGTCTTGATGAGTGCTAATTTGCTCATTTCGGATAGCCCTGAAGGAAACGCTACAGATGAAGACTACGTCCCGATAAAACCTGAATCTGAACTATCACTCAGGCGAAATAATGGTATGGTTAATGGAAATTTGAATAATGGCAGTATTTTGAAAAATATGGATGATTTTTGACATCAGGATGAAAATGGAAAGTGTGGAGATTGGGATGATGCAATCGAGCCCCCTGTTAAAACATGGTTTTGTTAAAAGTAGTAAAATGTTCAGCGCGTTCATAATAAAATCAAAGTACTGCCAACATTTTAACAGTTTTTACAAAAATGAATGTTAGTTCAAGGAATTCAAGTCATCAATTTTTTTATAACAATTATTAACTTTGGGTTTATTAGATATTTTAGAAACTGCTGCATTTGTTAATATACTATAATTTAAGACTTTAAAATTTATATGTTTAGCGAGTTTAATGTAGTTTGAATTTCTAGTCATTAGAGGCTTTTGGCTTTTGGCTGTTAATTAGTAGCAAATATTGTAGGTACACCTGATTCTCATTTTGTATGGAAAAAAAATCCCGACAACCAACATGCAAATATCTGTTTAAATTAAAAGGCACATTAACAGTTAACTGCTAATTAACATATACTAAGAAGTACTGATAACCATGGTACCTTTTCTGGCATTAACAAATTTTCAGTGTCACAAGGAGAGCATGTAGATATTAACTCGAAAGCTTTTTCATTACAAAATGTTACTCTTGAGCGCAAAACAACCACATCTTGGGTGAAAGCATTTAATGCTGTTAAGTTACGGTATACATCAAGTAAGGGTTTCAATCCATAGCAGGTAAAACATTGAATACCGTAAAATGGTAGAAATTTAGTAGTTATATATAACCAGGGCTGTAGAATTGGGCAAAAAAAGACGACTCTTAATCCAGATTAAAATAAAAAAACTGATTTTATTTTTTCAAATATTTCTGTTTAACTTGCATATCTGTATACCATCAGATCACTAGTTACTAGAACAGATTTTAGTTGATTTCACCAATAAATATGATACGACTAATAATTTTTTAATAATCACTTTTAAGGTGTTCACTGTCAATACTTGGTGGAATGGCATTATAATAAAAATAACAAAAGATTTTTAGTTCTTTTTCCACTTAAAATTTATTTGATCAGGACCGGTTTCGCTCCTCACGAGCATTATCAACTGAGAATTTTTTAATATCTTTAATTATTTTTCTCTGGACTCTAAAGCCCTGGTTATAACACGCTATATTTTTTCTTCTGTAAAAAAGGAAGGTACGTTATTATATAGGTATGAGATGTTGTAGAAATTAATGTTAAATGAAATATTGATATTATTAATGTTGACATGTAAACATGACTAAATTAAAAAAAAAAATATTTTGTTTTGTTGGAGGAAGTATTCAAAGGGAAATAGTAACTCATATCAAACTATAATGTTAAAGTAAAGTATAATATTATATAAAGTTTATTTTATTCATTTTTCAGTAACTAAATAATATTTGTACATTTAAATATACGTATGCTAGTCATGTGAAAACTTTTGTATACTTATGCTTCACTTGTCGTCAAATAAAGTGTAGCATACATTGTAATGTTTTAATAATAAAAAATACACTATGTAATAAAAGAATGAAATAGTAAAAAACATGTTTTATTCACTTTAATAGATTATAATATTATGCAGGTGACTCATGCGAAATTCATTCCAGCAATTTAATTTGAATTAAAAATAAATCTAATATTAAGACCGGGATCATTGAGATCATAACATAGATGCACAATTCATTTTTATGTATATGACGTAATAAGATTAGCACGAAATATAAAATCACTAAATGATATGGTGTGTACATAAATTATTATTGACTTTATTTTTCACATTTTACACCCAATTTTCTTTTAACAAGGAATCCCAGAATATACACAAAAATGAGGGATATTTAGACCAGCTTATCAACATAAATATTGTTTCGGGAAGACACTAATCTTTCAGATAACAGTAATCACCTAGATTTTCACTATCATAATCAGTAATTTATATCCCAGTGAATCTCTGAAAATTAAAGATGCAACGGATTTGAAATGTCGGGCGATTATCACGAATCAATAAATCAAGTATTCTCAAAATAATATTTATTTATTTATATAAAAATCCGTAATAGCCTAACAGTATCTAAAAATAAAAATTAATAAGATTTTATTTATGCTTTCTATTTATTATTTAATAATACCCTTATTTTTAGTTAATTACATACCAAAATATACATTTAGTGTATTTTTTTGACAATTATTTTTCATAACTGTTAAAAGAGAATCGGGTGTATTAAACCAATAAAATTAAATATTTTGCAATAATTTTTGAGGTAGTAGTAGTAAATTATGCTATATTCTAAATCTACTGTAAAAAATATATTGTTTCCTTACTTATTATCTTATGTAATACATATTGAGACCTATTCGTGGTATAGCATTTGTAAATCAAATTGAAAACAATTAGATTGTGAGACTATCTGAAAATGAATTCAATTTTATATGAAAATAGGATAGGAGCTATTTTTTAAAAGAAACTTTTAGATTTGTGTAAGATGCTCTTTGTTATTATTTCTTCACCGGAAAAAACTAAGAGTTAATTTCGATAATAAACTCATTATAATAATAAGAATGATTTAATTAACCTTTTGACCGCGGCTAAGAATATAGAAAATAAGGTCCGTACACGGCACTGTTTTCGCAATTTTTTTAATACCATTTTCGACCATAAATATAGATTGTAATATTGTAGTATCCAGAAATGTTGATTAACATCTAAATTATTTTTTAAAATGATCAAAACCATAAAATTTTTCCTAGTTTCAATAAAATGGTCAAATAATCATTCTTCATACAATTGGATTAAATCGCTGCCATTTTACTGAGACTGAGAACACTGCGCCACCATTGTGGAAAAAATATTTCTCGGAACGTAATTATTTTCACCTGCTCACTGCTCATCACCCGTCTACTATGTATTTTGATACAAATATTATTATTTTGACATGAATGACGACGGCCGCCATTTTGTTGATGTCTTTGGTAGGATTACACGTAAATGATATTTTAGCCTGTATGGTTATTTTTTCTTCCGAATTCAATAAATGGCATTGATAATATACAGTATTCAGTTCCATATTCAAGAGATTTAAGCTGCAATAATAGTTGTGTTATAAAGCTGCAATGGTCACGTGTTCTATAACAGCCGCTCTCGCATGGGCCTCGTCAGGTCGGACTGGTATAGCAGTCATCCTCGGTCAAAAGGTTAATGATCAAAATTGACTGATGGGTTAATTAATATTGTCTAAGATGTTTTTATATATAAATATAATGCCTTTCCACCAAGAATTGACGGTTAACACCTTAAAAGTAATCAGCTGTAATCGCCTCGACTTGACTCTATTGGTATTGGCAGGTGTATTGATGTGCTATTGATATATCCATTGATATGATGGCTATCACTGGAGTTCCGGTTACCCATAGCATTGTGGTCTTCATTTAAATTTTGGTTATTTCTGTCAGCCTCAACTCTGATCGGTAGCGAAGGAACCTTAGCATTTTCATATAAATTCGATAGTGGTGTGTTATTTTCAGCTGCGACAGCTTCATTTTTTAGCCTGTCCCTGTGCCTTTTTTTATATGAAGGATAATTACTCAAAAGGTCATCTTTGTGATTGTATTTGAAATGGCTTTTCATATTTGACAATTGGGCGAAACCTTTGAAACATACCGGACAGGCGTACGGCGTCTCACCGGTATGCAACATTTCATGGTCTATCAATGTTTTCAATGCAGCATACCGCTTCCCACAGAATTTGCAAGAATAAGGTTTTTCTCCGGTGTGAGTTCTCATGTGGAGCTTTAAGCTTGATTTGAATGTAAAAGGACGTTGGCAGATTTCACATTCGAATTCCATTTCTCCAGTATGCGATTTCATGTGATTCTATAAAAAAAAAAACAGTATTTACAATAAACTTGATATAATAGTACATTGAAATCGACTACTAGAGTTCCATCGCTTCTGGAAGACTGACTAGATAAATCGGGACAATAAGTAAGCCATGAAGCCAATTATTGGATATATTTCCAGTAAGCGTCTGAATTGGATTTTGAATAAGATTTAGTTATAGATTTATTGAAATCAGCTCAAGTTATCGAATAACTTTAGTTATTTAAAAGCTGTTAATAAAACAATGACCTTTAATAAAAAATCTTTACTTTTTGTTTTTATTGCGAGTGCACATTTAATTGTTTGTGTTCAAATACGTCTTTCAGGATTAGCAAATTTGGAAGTAAGTCAATTGCCGATTTACTTTATTATAAACTAACAATTATACAAAAATTGCATATAGTAGTCTCAGATAAAGCTCAGCTAAGCAAAAAGAATAATTATATATTTTATGTTTACCTTTAATGTAGCATTATCTGCGAGATCCTTATAACAAACATTACATTTGACAACGCTCAATCTTTTGTGAACTCTATTCAAATGCTTGACAGCGTGCGATCTAGTTAAAAATAATCGTCCACAAATGCTGCAGGGTATATTCTTCACACCAAAATGTGTGTTCAAATGTTCAACAAGATTCCTTTTACAGTTAAATGACTTCATACATTCATTACACATGAATGACTCTTTTTTATGAATGCGCAAGTGCGAATGAAAGGCTGACTTTTTTGAAAATACTTGTCCGCAAATTGTGCACAGGCTACTGTTATCAAATGGAACTTTTTCTTTTTTAATTTTCGTTATCTTTTCTACGGACTTTTTTATTTTCTTCAATTTTTTTGATCTTTCTCTGACTTCTTTTTTAAGTGTTCTGGATTTTTTTCTTTTACTGTTATGTGTCTTAATAGGTTTATGTATTATTGAATCAGTTTTGTTATCATCATCGCTCGGAGCGCTCAGTGCATTATCAAAATCATCGCACATGTAACATTCTTCTTTTACAGTCTTAGATTCATCTAATTTCTTAATTGGAGTTTGCCATGAATTGTGTAGAAGTAAATTATTTCTAAGAATTTTGTCGTTATCCTGACATTGAGATCTGAAATTTACGGCTATATCCAAAATTTTAACACATTCTGAGCATATATGATCAGGTAGTCCATCACTCGCCTGCACCTGAAATCAAAATTGAAAAGTAACGCGAGTCAATCTATGTGCATCCTAACAATTATTTCAGTTAAAAATAGTGTTGCTTCTTGATCGGGGGTTCTCAACAGCAGGGAATTCCCCCATCAGGGAGAATACCAGAGCTCCAGGGGATGAATCATTGAATTACTGGATTCTTATTTTTTTTCTAAAATTATCTGAAAATATGATTTTACTTACTGATGGTGAAAGGAGAAATGGAGTGAATAAGGCTGGGAACTCCGGTTCTCGATAGATAGTCTTATTCAGGTGTCAATATTGAAATTGAAATGAGATGGAAATTGTATTTTAATATATTTCATTTACGTTCAAAATATGTTATAAGCCGGGTCAATGTTGTTTTCTTCAGTTACAGAGCAACACGGGTTTGAATTTCAGTATGGGCAGATTCACAAATTTATTTGTGGATTTCTTTTCAAAGGCATGGATGTCTGTGATGTCTAAAAACATAGTCCAGTCGTCTCTGGAGGGTTAAGGTATTTTTAAAATTCTAGCTTTCAAGATTGTAAAGGAACTCGTTTACTATTTTTTTCTCATTAATGTCAGTTATAAAACCTAAAGCTTTTCCTGATCCTTAATAAAACTTATTCGAATATGGTTTGAACGATATTGATTCGAATAGTCAGATCATAGCATAAGTTTACAGTAAACTTTATTGGAACTAAACTACAACTGAAATGATTATTTCGATACATCATAAATTTAAAATAAATCTATATGCATTCATTATCTATTTGATTCGTTGTCAAAACGTTGTTTTATTTTATTTACTGCAAATGATCTAAAGATCTAGTATCCCTAACTTAATTTACTTAAATTGTAATAGAATTTGTTGACATAGGCGCTTCATTATTTGACGTGACACGAACGGCGATCGTAATTATCCACATAAATTTAGTAATATTTACAATTAAGAATCATCACGAGATCATTAATACGTATGCTTGTACACGACGAGTATTTTGTTTACAATACAAAGTGATCGCTAACCTCTAACATACAGCAAATTTGTATCTTGCTAAGAACTTTTGAATCCTCCTGAAATAAGCTGTAGTGCGCATCGTCACCCAAACATAGCCTGCAAATTTTTCTGTCCTCCATAGCAATAACATTTGAGCAATTTTAGCTGTTGTTTTCAATCGCGCTTGCTTTCCTGTGTAGCAGCCATACAACCGCCATGGCCATAGAATTTGACAACTGACAGGATAATATTGCCATACAAATGACTACACCATTATTATTATATATATCAGGGGTTACCAACCCAGTGACCACGATAATAATAAATGATTCAACATATCGACGTATTACTTATTTAAAAAAAATAACAAACATACTGTTAATAATATGTCGAATTTTCAATGACGACGTTAGAGTCGATCGGCTTTGGTAAGAGTAGCAAAAGCTGATTTATCTGTTTTTGACACCCAAAAAATACACAAATTAAAATCTTTATTTTAAATGTTGAATATTTCAAAGCGAGTCCCGAAATCCCAATCTCAGGATTTAATAATACTTAAGGAATCTTAGAATTTCAAGACCCCTGATCCGGGAATTGAAGGCCCTCTATGAAGCAATAATAATAATATAAAAAAACTTTACAATACGGCAAATGTGTACAAAATAAAACAATTGTGTAGTTACAGAGCCTGCAAGCCTTATGGAAGACTTATAAATCGATTTATCAAACGAGAATCATATTTTTATTTATTGCTTGTGAACCAGTGTTAACCATCGCTTTGATTTTGTTGCTCCAGTAATTTTTACTAATACGCCGCAAGTATAATGTAAGTAGATCTTTACTAATAATGTCAAAACAAATAAAAAAGAGCAGTAAAAATATAAGTGATCATTACTTAAATTCACTTTTCAATACATAATAAATCAGAAATATTAAATACTATCTAATGACTTTTATGGCCTTATAATAGAAACAAATAAGTTCTCGGTGGAGTTATGATTTGTAAATAGTGTGCATAATAATATAATTACGATTTAGTAGAAATGACGTAGATACATAATATGTTTTTGACCAGTTCAAATTCTTTCCGCTCATCCATTACCGCGGATATAGGGTGCTATGGCTCATCACTAATATTTTATTTTTAGCACTGGCAAATCAGGCTTCCATAAACAATTTCTGATTTGACTGACTGATAGAAAAGACAAATTTGGCAGCGTTTCGAATGTCATAAAAAATGGTGTATTTGTTTTAGTTCTTAATTAAAGTTTGTAACGCCTCATTTGATTAGTACGGCTATATAATGACATCAGAAAGCAATGATTGTGAATATTTTTTTTTCTGAAAATTCAATAATAAAGTTGTTAAAAGTGTAATTAATATAATGCATACTAATTTTTAAATTATCTTTTCAGCCAACTCCGAGACGAGTCTTTTAGTAATCGTTGTTGATACAAATCCGTATCAACGATTTATTCAAGATAATCCAAAACTTTTAATACACTGTCTTGATTCAGTAATCGCATTTGCTAATTCTCACTTAATGCAAAAGGCTCAAAACAAATTGGCTGTTTTGGGTTGTCATCAACATAGGAGGTATTATAATGGAAACTTTGGATTTATTTATTTGATACCTTAATCCATTTCAAAGATCGCAACACGGGGTTTCCTCTAGATCAGTGCTTCCCAACTTTGGATCCGCAGGTTTTTCGCGGGGTCCGCGAAAATTTTCATTCTTTCAACATTCTTTGTGATAAAATATGGGTAATCTTTTACTTTAGAGTAGAAAACTCACTGACAGTAAATCCATGATGGCCGCCGCGTCAGCGCTACCAATAGAAAAACATGTCACATAAACAAAATGTTTTTTAATATCTCAACACAACTTTGTGGATCCAAACGATAGTCAATTGGATACGCAAAATGTGGAGAATTTGTGGATGGGTGCTAAACGAAAACTGAAACGTCAATTCGGAACAAGTAGAGAATTATTCGAATCTTATTTGCACGAATTTATGCTTAGGAATTCGTTTCGCACTCCGTGTAGTGGAGTATTTCTGACGCTTCTTAAAGACAATTATGCTTCTTAGGTATGTAAAATAAAGAATGAAATAATAACAACAATAATAATGAATATTTTGTTTATGTGACGTATGTTTTTCTATTGGTAGCTCTGACGCGGCGGCCATCTTGGATTAACTGTCAGTGAGTTTTCTACTCTAAAGTAAAAGATTACCAAAATATGAACATGTGAAATAAAAAAATTTGAGGGGTCCGCAGATTATTGTTTTCAGATTTAGGGGTCCGTGGCATGAAAAGAGTTGGGAAGCACAGCTCTAGATAATGTTGAGAAATATCTCTGATACAAATGGTATCATTAAGAAACTTAATGTTTACAGATGGGAAGGGTAAATAATCATACATTGAAACAATCTAATTCAAAATTTACAAATACAAAAGTCTTATTATGACAGCGCCGCCATTTTCAAAATGTATTGCTTTTATTAATAAACTCAAGTATTAATAAATAATTGTAATAATTAAAATATTCAACAAATGAGCCAATACAATTTCGTCTAACATTTACATCTAGGGATAATTGAAATTAGTACCGATAAAACACTTTTGAAACCAATTACTTGAGGGCATACTAATTTTACTGCTTATTCATCATAGAAAAAACAAAATCTTTTTTTATCATCTATCAAATCTCTTCCCATGAAAGCATTTTATGAATAATTTATTTTGGTATTTACTAATTGAATTGCTTTTAATGTATGGTTATTTTACCTTCTGATTTACAAACATTGAGTTTCCTTGTGAATGGCATCCTTTGTTGGGTTATTTTGTTATGTATTTTAATAGTAAAAAGAGTTGTGGCAGTCCTGGAAAGGCTTACTCTTTTTTTATGTAAATATGTTTTCGACTTTTAGCGAATACTTATATCCTTCCCCTGGAAAACCATTGGATGTCCGACAAATTGATGGCCAGTACGAATTATTTACTTTAGTAGACAGAACTATTAAACAGAGGTAATTATCTTATATTTCGTATTTTTATTTTCTCCACACTCCTAATTATAAGCTATTTTTGTGCTAACTGGTTGTTATCTTAGTTGCTCAACTATTTTTGTCGGAGAGGCTAAAGAGAGAAGAATAGGGTTATTCCAGGGGATCACAATCTTTTTCGTCGTAGGGAAAATTTTGAAAACAATATTTGGCTGGCCATTCTTTTTTTCTGTTTCCGTTCTCATTTCCTGTTTTTTGAAAGCATAAGACAAAAAAAATAAATATATTAAAAAAAAATAATCATGTGTTTTGTGCAATTGTTTGCTTAAAACTAAATCCTGCAATCTAGGTTCAAATTTAGTGGAATATGCAAACCAGATACAATATGGTTGACTGTTAATTTTGATCCTAAGTATGATTTACTAAGCTCATTGTAGACAATTTTTGTTCACAGATATAAATATATATTAACAAATAAAGAAGCCATTTGATGAGCATGTTTAGTAACTATCAACATGCCAGACCATTCATTCTTGTTAGAACATGTTTTTTTTTTTAAATAATTTGAAATATCCCATATGAAAAAAAATAATAATATCCAGATTTAAAACGAATCTTGCGGAACACATCAAAAAGTTACGCAGGACATTACTGGTCCCCGTGACACATTTTTTGAACCCCTGGGTTAGTGTAGCCGGTAGTTAGCTAATTACTCTCAATTCATAATTTTCAACACTTTTTCAATCTAATATTTGACATCTTGAGTATGGGTGCTAGTGATGTCCCTTCTCCTCGAGTTGTCCACATGTGACTAAAAATTCTCACTAAGTTAATTTTATGTGAATATAATTATCGGAAATGTAAATTTTTTGAATAAATTTTGTATATTTCTTAGAAAATAAGGGGTTTGTCAATATTATTTAAATTCAATAATATACATATTGACTGTGGAAAGGAAAAAGGACGTAACACACAGTTTTTTCAAAACAGGTTTTTTTCGATAATCACAATGTATCAAACTTGATACACGTTCTATCAAAAGGATGCAAGCTGCAAATGCCGAATTAGTATCTAAGTTTAACTTTTAGGTTTGAAAAAGATGATCTTGTGAAACATTAAAACCAAGAAAAAAGACTGAAATAAAGGTTCTTCTTAGACAATTTCTTTAATTAATATTAGATTATGTCAATTTAACCCCAGTTTAGAAGTCGCTGTGCACTTCAAGGTTGTGTATAATTGAATAGGGTAAAATATCAAGGTATTTCAGTTCTACAGTTTTTAAAAAAGTTAAAGGTTGATAGCTATTTCGGCTTACGCCATCGTCAGAACTGTGCTTTAAACGTACATATATAAACGTATATGTATAATTGGCCCAAAATCATCAAAACACGTTTTTCGCACCTCCTGTAAAATTTGATATGTGTGGGTTACGTCCTTTTTCCTTTCCACAGTCGATATGTAAATCAGTCAGAATTGCTTTACAAATGCTTTCAATTGAACTGTGTTTATTTTAGCATTCACCGGGCCACCCTAATCTCTGATTATTTTATTTGCAGACTAGGTGATTTGGTAAGGTTAGACGAAGATGTTCAAGGAAAACCGCCTGGAGAATCGCTACTCGCTGGAACTATTGCAATGGGCTTATGTTATATCGCTCGGGTAATTTATTACATGAATTAATAATTTCAACCACTGTGCATCGTCATTTTTGTCATACACAGTCTTCAATTCGTAGCACTATCATCAGTGCATGATTTTATGTATCACTGTGGCGCTCTAACACTAAGAGGGTTGATGATATACTATATTGTCAGCTATTTGGTAACTTTAAAGAATTTTAGCAAGCGGTTTGATAAAATTTTAGTATAAAAGTATCCAGCTAGAAGAAAAAAGAGATTCTTACAATTTTTCAACTGTATTTTTTTGTGCTTCAACATATGTGTCCACTACGGGAATTTCTCATTTGGTTAAACCATGTCACAAAAATTGCTATCAAGCTTAGTTAGTGACTGATTCAATTTGACCAGTCTATTTTCACTATATATTGACACATTATTCATTGTGGTTTAGTTTGTTAAAGCTTGCTCTTCTGACCAGACGGGTCTGGGTTCGACTCCCGGTAAGGTTAATGTCAAATTAAGATTTCTCAATTCAAATTTGAGACCTAAGACATGGGTGTTTGTGATGTCAATTTACCTCAAAAAATACCTCTAATCCTTGACCTATAGGATGTATTTGGTGAAACTAACGGATGCTGTTATGTCATGGGAGTAAATAAAGTGACTAATGGGATACGAAATCATAAGTGTCCAAGCAGAACAACATGGTTAAATAAATAATGACTAATGTTTTTTACAATCGTAAATCAGGCAATAATTTATATTAATGTTAATATTGCAGTTGCCCTCTCAACATTAGTTATTGTCAACTGTTGTTTTGGTTTCAGATGAAACGTTTGATACCTCCGGGCCAAAAATTGAACAGTCGAGTTTTAGTTATAACTGGAAGTAGCGATACAGCCGCTCAATATATCAATTATATGAACGTTTTCTTCACAGCTCAGGTAGGATATTAATTATTTCATTTTTTGTTTTGTTTTACAAAAGACTTGTTACTTAATGAATGCCTTTTTCCTCGGATAGGCGGAGTGAAATATTAAAATTATATACTCACGCCTATCAATCTATCAATCATATTGAAAAGCCGTGGCTGGCTTAACATTTGAAGTACATAATGTTTTGGTAGGCTCATTTTATAATTTGGAATTTAAAGAAAGATACTTGTGACATTGTTAGGGGATTTGATCAAAATGTATCTTTACTTTTAAAACTGGACAGATACAATGAAATATTCACGGTGTCGATAATGACACAATTATATCACCTATCCGATGACGAATCAAGTTAAACGTACTTGAGTGGGTATAGTAGGAATGTCTCAAAATGGTTATTTGTAAGTCTTTTTAGACATTCCATGTCACATTTTAAATGTTCCCTGTTTTGAAATAAATCCTGCTATTATTTGAAACAATAGATCCTGGATGTGCTTACCGCAAAGCTGTACAATTAATGGTGTATAATTAATATATGTTTTTATTTCAGAAACAACAAGTATTAATAGACGTTTGTTCACTCGATAAGCATCTCAGTTTGCTGCAACAGGGTTGTGATATAACCGGTGGACTTTATCTGAAGGTTCCTGCCTTGGAAGGACTTCTGCAATATTTGCTGGTACTTTTTATTTCGAAGCATTGTGTTAAAAAATAAATATAATACTTTTGTACTTATAATACATTATTTATTTTGAATCAGGACTGGCTTTTGCTTCTCAATATAAGTCATTTCCACCAAGAATTGACAGTGAACACTTTAAAAGTGATATAGTATTTAAACAGAGAAGAACTATTACACTCACATTGGGGTCAGGCTTTTGAATGGTGTGAGAATTAACATTTATTTTGGCTGCTGCAAATACTTCCCTAACATCTTATTATATACTGTGGTGAAAAACGATATGGAACTAAAATATAACTAAACATTGCTCCCAGAAAGAAGACATTGCTTGTTCAATTTATTGCCAGACAATTATTTTGTTTAAACCATTGAAGAGGATACATGCAATGAAATTGAAATGTTGGCTGATAGCCAACAGTCATAACATGGTTTCAACAACATATTTTATTTGTGCCGTATTTTCAATACTTTTTGTAAAATATGATGCTTGTTTTGTTTAAATACGAGAATGAAAATAAAATAAGTTAATACTGGTATTACTAAACTATACTAGTTAATATCATTTAGTAACATCAAAGTGTTCTCTTTTTTTCAGTGGGTATTTTTACCCGAAGGACCTGTTAGAAAAAAGCTGGTTCTTCCTCCCCCCGGGAGAGTGGATTATAGGGCTGCTTGCTTCTGCCACAGGGAACTCATCACAATAGGCTTTGTATGCTCCGTTTGTCTAAGTGGTAAGTTAGCTCCTAAATTATGACATTTCTACTGAATGGCTTACAAGGAAAATAATCATAATATTATAAACTCAGCTTATTAAAAAATATTCTTGAATTTTTTGAGTTACATCCAGTGGCGGTTCCTGACCTGAAATCTTGGGTGGGCTAGAGAAAAGCATATTTCCACTTCACTTTATACATTAATCTACAAGCAAATTAACAAATATTACGACACTACTGCAATGCATAAATTTTTATATAATAAAATCAATGCTAATGTAACTAAGAAATAATAGAATAATAACAGGGAATCCTTAAATTCGTCTCTTTCAAAGTGAAATAACAAGTACCTACTAAAAGCAGTATAGAACTGTCACTTGCTGTCACTGAAAGTCAATACCTGTCACTTTCATACAATACAACGATATTGGTTTTGTGTTTCAATGCATAAGTATGCGTAATGGGCTGAATCAGATCAGCCCCCAACGATCAACAGAAGTTCGACAGATTGAAACACTATCCTTTGTGTTTGATGACGTTTCCGTACATACAAATACAAAAAAAATCTAATCGTGCTTGATTGCGCCCCAGTGTAAAGAAATATGTCATGATATTGTCTGTGGTTACGGACTTAACGGGCGCTAGCCCCTGAGTGGTGTTGCCAGTGACGTAACGTTCCTGTTCCCTGTGAAGTATTTATAGGGTTATTGTTTTTTTATGCCGGCTCAGTTTAAAATTGTAATACAAAACACAATCGAGAATATGATTGTAGGTAGACGTAACATTGTCTTATATTGACAGAGGAAAATTAAAACAACGATATTATATTCATTTGGGAAAGGTAAGTTACGCTTATAAATGTATTTATTTTGTTCAGCGGCCGAATTGCTGTTGATTTTTATTCAGCCATCTAATGTTTTGGGTGAAAAATGCAGGTCGGGCTTAGCCCACCTAGCCCAGTACCTAGAACCGCCACTGGTTACATTATCATTGAGTTACATAGGTATAAACGAGCATTTCTCAACTTGTCTCATGGCCAGCAGACCAGATTCTGTCAGCTTATAATAATTCTGATTCAGACATGAAATTATGAGGCCAATGTAGAAAGAAGAACAGTACTTTTTTCACAAATATTTTTTTTATTTTTTTTTATTTTCATTGTTTTTAAACTATTCACATTAGGCCAGTTCTTGACCCTTATTTGTATAATATGGTGTACAGTAGAACCTCTCATAACGAGCTTAATTCGTTCCAGAATCTTACTCGTTATGTGAAACACTCGTTATGCGAAACAATTTTCCCCATATAAAACAATGTAAAATACAATAATGCGTTCCATGCCGGAAAAAAAATCATTTTTTATATTTTTAACGTCTATTAAAGTAAAATTTTATACTTATAAATTGTTAAGGAGCGTAACAACCTGGAATGCGATCTTGATGTGCAAAAAATGATAAAAATCAACTATTTTATTATTTATGACAATTAATTAATTATTTTTTACTAGCAGACATTTGTTTTTGCCGACGCTTCAAAATTTGGTGGAAATGTGACAGCATTATCATTGAATAAATTTCTAAAACGCATAGCCACCTCCTTATTAGGGTGATGCTTCTCAGTGTACGATGCAACACTTTCAGATGCTTTCAGCTTTTCTCTTATTGCGCCAGAAGATTGTTGCTCGGCTACTTCCTCCTCTTCCACTAACAAACTCTCCACCATAACTTCATGCTGTGAAAAACAATGCAACTCCATAAGCTTTTCGGTGGTCAGCTCTTGACTGTACTCTTTCACAAGGTCATCGATATTGTTGTTATCCACCTCCAGTCCCATGGTATTGGCCAATGATACAATCTCGTTGACTGTAGACTTCACAGGTACTGTTTCAAACCCCTCAAAATCACATTCAACAACGCTCTTTGGCAAAGCTTCTTCCAAGCTGAAATGAGGTTTCTCTTGGTAACCGCTTCCCATGCCTTGTCAATCGTCGTGAGGCAAGCAACGATGTGAAAGTGATCTTTCCAAAACTCTGCGTTACTCGTTATGCGAAATATCGCTCGTTAAGGGAGCATTTTTTTTACAATCTGTTTTCCTCGTTATGAGAATTACTCATTATAAAAGGTGCTCATTTTGAGAGGTTCCACTGTATATTATATATTATCCATAATTAATTGTATTTAAAAAAGAACAATTTTTTGGGTAATATTTTGACTTTGGGCATAGGAGAATTGTGATGAATATCACATGTAGAGTATAAATGTGGCATAGTCTTTTTCAACAAGATATTTCTAGCATTTATGCTCTATAAATCTCGCTCTTCTCTGTCGAGTCGCATCTATGGTCTAATTTATTCTGTGGTTCATTAAAAGATGAGAGTGTGAATATATTACATACTAAACAATTAAATGCTGACTGTAAATGGGCCAAAAATGTTTTTATTATTATTTAAACTGAAACTCAGAGGGGATATTACTATGGAAACTTAGATGATATCACCTTCACATTGTGTGCTTGCAATAAGTTATTAAAAGTTTTGAATTGGTTTAGCAGATTTTTGTTTATTTTCTCTGTTGGTATTCTTGTAAAAGTAAACAATTTTTTTGTACCGATTCCACAATTTTAATAATGATCAGTGCCAGTTTCTCTCATTGTCAGATTCTTCAACTGATGGTATAAATAGAATGCCTTTCCAACAAGAATTGACATTTAAAACCTTAAAAGTTATCATGTTCTTAGTATTGACTTACGCTACATTGTGTTCATTTTAGAATAGGCTTGTATCTTTTTGGTGTTATAATTTTCCATAAAAAATAATTTCTTCTTTTTTTTTTAGTTTTCTGTAAATTCAGCCCAATCTGCACGACATGCCAGTAAGTAATAATTAATAAGTTAATAGGGAAATATTTATTTTTGTATTATTGAAAACCAAGCTGTAAATTATTAAAATCTTTTAAAAACCTCATTCCTATCCTACAAGTACGCCTCACGCGATTGTAGCAGCATTTGGGAACACCACAATTTCTAGAGTATTAACCAGTTAAAAGGATGGTGGGTAAATCTCGTGATTTCGCAGTTCCCACCTTATCACTGTTTAAGAATGATGCATTATCATATTCAAGCTTTAGGGCGTAAAAATTTAATATCTACGCAATCTTTATTTTTACGTTTTTATGCGCTGTGTATTTATTATTTAAGAGTAAAATTATAATTACAAAAAAAATATTGTGTGCATTCTTCTTAAAAGAAAAATTTGTTTTGCCATAATATATTGAATTAATACTTAATTTTTCTACTGATATAATTATAAAGTAGAATTTAAAACGATTATGTGTGTGTTTGTCAAAAAAATTATATTTTGCGATATTTTAAAATTGTGGAAGCCATCATGGTGAAAGAAAATCAGAATATGAGAGAAATCTTGAATGATAAGATATTAGAGTCTGATATGTTACTTCAGATATCACTCTATAAAAGATTAAAAAAAAATGTTTGATTTTATTTCTTGAATGGTGTGTGTGAAATTTTGTTATTGATAAATATCTAGACCAGTGTTCTTCAACCTTTTTACATCCGCGGACTGGTAAGAAATGGAAAAAATATTTCACAGACGTCACGGCGTCAACCATATCCACATATGTACACACAGCCAGTTCTTGATATACGACTATTTGGACTAACAATGGAATTATAAATTAGTAAAAATTATTTTTTCTCCAGTTTCTTTCAAATATTTTATAAAATAATCTTTGGCTGCCGGTGAATCATATATAATTGGGCTTATTTATGGCTTAATATACATATATCATTTTAATGCTGTCTATTTTATTTTTAAGGTTTTAATTTTTTTTTCTTATTTCTATGAAATTCAACTTATGACCGTTTTGACTTACGTTCAAGGTTGTGTAACAGAACCTGTTGTAAGTTGAGAATTGAACAGCTGTACAAGTTTGCTTAGGATAATATATTCAAAAAGTAACAATCTAAGCATCAAGTCAATGTTGCATAGAATTTTATTCATGAAAGCCAATAAAACTATTTTTGGTGCAAGATTTGTTGCTGCTTTATTGTGATCAAATTTTCTCATTTTTAGTATAAAATTTACTATTTATTTAACCTTTTAACTGCCAGCAGATGTATGTATGGCGGTACCTCGCACGCCACGAGTTTAATTGCAATTATATATATTTTTTAATTTATCGTTTTTGAAAATGTTTTAAAGTTTATTTGTTAAAACTTACCAAATAAATGAAGAGTGCGCCGATGACGATGCGATTGTGCCGCCATTTATACATAATAACAATGTTAAAATGTTTATGACACATCAGGGTTGTCACAAATTTTGTCATAGAAAATACGCGAACTAAATATTATTTCAAAAGTAATTGTTTATTTGAGTTTAGTTTTTAAAATGTACCCACACTAAGTTTCAGAAAATTAATAGTCTTCTATCGTATGATATGCCTCAAAGCAAGTATCGACGCAGAGAGGCACTTTGCACTGATTGCATTGATATCTCGATTCTTTTCGTATTTTTTTGGATACACATACCACGCATCTCTTCATTGCCTTGGCTTTATTATCTTTTGTGGGTAATTTACCCATAAAGTGCCTTTCTGTGAGACGCGATTGCAATTCCGACTTCCTTTTCCTCGATGCGGATTTGGGAACCTCGATGGGATTTCCGCCAAAACTGTTTAAATTGTGAGTATAGGACGATATTCCCAATAGATGTCGTTGTGTGTTCGACACAGTTGTATGTTTAACATAATTGATTTACGTTAGTAAAATCCCGTTCAAAGCGTGCGTCCGAAGACGTCATTTTATGTATGATTGGCGTACCGTTCACGGAAATGTTCGCGCCTTAAGACGCTTGTGGCAGCCATCCGGTTAAGAGATATTTGAGTCGAAACCATATTGAGGATCATAGGTTGAAGAACACTGGTCTAGACGTTTTTGTGTCGGTCATTTGGTAAAAACGGTAATAAATGTCTAAATATTAAATAATTTGTGTGTTTTCTAAACGTAAAATCACATGATTAATTATATGCAATTTGAAGTAAAGATATAATGCTGGGATTCTTGATCAATCATTAAATTAAATATAAGAGCTGAGTTCCAATCTCCAAGGCAATAACGACCATTATCGCAAAGTGGCGTCATGTCATTTTTATAAGGGATTTATTTATTAAAGTGATTGTGATTCTATGTGGCACTTATTTTCTTTTAGTGTATTGACATGTTCATTATCCACATTTGAGATGATGGAGATTCAGCAGTGTTAACTTATTTGTTTTATTTTTCAGCACTGTTTTCAAAATGGCTGGTGCGCTACCAATCAAACCAAAGAAGAAGAAACTGAAGACATAATTTTCACACATTATTTTTATCACTGTAAATATATAGATTTCAATCGACCCATGTGTTTTTTTTTTTAATATTTAAAGCATGCATATTAATCTGTTAACTGTGTACTGGATGATTTTCAAGGAGAGGCATGTATCTTTATAACATAGGTACTATATATTTAAAAAGAAATATTTTCAACCTTAGTATTATTTTTGAAAACTGTAGACCACGGGTTCCCAACCTGGGTCGCGAAGGGTTTTCAGGGGGGTCGCCAACTATTTTCGATTTTGGATTTGAACAACAAAATAACGAAAAAGTATAGCAAATCGAGGATTTCAAATTCCTCGGGGGGTCGCCTAGTCACATGGCTTTATAAAAAGGGGTTGCCACCCGAAAAAGGTTGGGAACCTATGCTGTAGACATTTCGTCGAGCATCAAAGGATAATCATACAACTAGGGATTTCAATCAAATGTATCTATTTGATGTGTGTCGCTTGTAACTTTTTGAGAAATCAGAGCAGTTGAATTATTGTCGGTTTCTTGGTCAAGTATACCTTTTAACAAATTAATTCTATGAACCGTTTTCAAATGAGTGTGTGCTTCACTGGTACTCACACCCATTGTTTTTATCAACTTTTATATTTACCGGGTATTCAAACTGCTCGTTTGTTCAGAGAAACTTATTGTTATTCGTATCTGGTAAAGATTTCATGTTCAGGAAACGAAATTCATCAATATTATAAGAATACACATTGTTTCAAAATCTGATTTTATTATCAACATTGAAAATATTGCTTATCAATTCTAACGTATTATAATATACCCTTTTCCAATCAATGGCTTTTCCCCTTTTCCACAGAAAATAGGAACCATAAAACCATTATAAAGTTGAAGAAAGAAACAATTATTTATGTCAGTGAATTACAAATCTTAGATAATATTTACTTCTCTGAACGGATATTTTTCTACATGGTTTACAATGTGGAATAGCTGTTTTCGAATACTAACAACTTCACAAAAAAATCTGAAGACCACATATTACAATCCTGTACAAAAACCACAATTTTCAATCAACAGTAAGTAAATAGGTATAATGTAAACTTATGCTACATAAAATAATTAAATTTTCTTTTTTTATTTCATTATGTTTGCCCTAACTGAACTTGATAAATAATTTTACTTCAATACGCGAGTGCAAACACAACCAAACTGCCCGTGTCTCATGATATCACTTTGTATTTTATACAGATTTTTTTATAAATTAATATTAAATTAAGTAAATCACAGGAGAACCTCGATTATCCGGATTGTTCAAAATATGTAAATAAACATTTTGACAACAAACAAACGAATTTGCTGATTTGTCACCTTAATGATGTGTGCCAATGCAGCAGGCATACACAGACTCCCACTGTTTGTCATTGGGAAATCGAAGAACCTCAAATGTTTAAAAAACACCAGAAGTCTGGATGAATGGTGAATTTTTTACACGATGGTATGGAAAAGAGTTAATTCCAAAAGTGAAAAAATATCAAAACTATATAGATGAAAAAGGAAAAACATTATTATTACTAGACAGTGTACCGTCCCACCAAATACCTAGTCGGTAATACAACCGATGGATCAGGGTGTAATAGACTTGCTACACCGCAGAAAAGAGTTGGAACTCTTGAGATGTGTCAACTTTGAGGAAACCATGCGACAGTTTTTTGAAAAGACAACATGATAAACATTATTGTCACAGATATTGCAGAAGCAATAGCACAAATTGTAGAAGAACATGTAGCCGAGTTGTTAAATTGCAATACAAACGATCCTGGATTCCAAATTTTGAATGATAAAGAAATACCAGCCTTAGAGAAACGAGATTGAGAAGACGAAAAAGACATTTGCGAGAGAAGAAATATTGGTCCTACACATTCTGAAGCTTTTCAGTGATTAGAAGTCGCCATGGAGTGATTTGAGAGCCAAGAAGAGTGTTACTCAGGACAACTCTTATGTCTTAAAAGTATTCGCGATTTGGCACCTTCAAAAAGAACAGTTAGCTGCTTTAAGCAAAAATCAATAATTGGATTTCTTCATGGAAAATAATTCAATACTGAAGCTATCTATATCTGCACTGTAAGTTAAATCAATATAAATCAAAATTATTCATACTAAATGTACATGTCTTTTCCTGTCAATTGTGATGTTTTTTGACTATCCGGATTTTTTCTTATCTGAACTACTTTCATCCCCAATAAGTCCAGATAATCGAGGTTCTACTGTAATTTAAAACAGTCACACATTTTGCATTAACCCCGCATGCAAATAATGAGCAAATAAGTCTTATCAATTTTTTTGACTACGTCAAATGTTATGAAATGGGTGAGAAACACATATTTTTTTAAGAATGCACAGGTAATGATAAAGAAAATATATGATTTATCTGATCTATCTAAAACATATGATTATCTTAATGAAATCTGGTGATATCTCGATGTGTGATACATATCAGAATATTTTAAAAATACTATTTCTTGGTTTTCAGAAAAATCGTATTCGATTAATATTATAATACTTAATTCAACACCATTTCGCAGGGTTTTTCATGTTCAATATCCTTTTTGCCATCTGTCAGTTAATCTAGTTATTCTACATACATCATTCATTTCTTTTGTGCTGATTTAGGTATTTTCTTATAATATCATATAATGATAAGATAATTTGTAATAATTTTAACAAACCAGATAACTGTTGCACTGTTGTAACTGATAATTACTGAAAACCCTTGGACCCAAGTCTAATATATGTTAATACTTTCGATAGATTCAGCGGTAACTTTGGCGGCAAATTTTAACATTTTTCAAATTCATATGTCCAATCTCTAGGACTGTCATCTTGCTTTAAATATTGGATTACTTTTTAACAAACAGAAATTTTAAACCGTATGAATAGAAAAATTCAACAATAATTTTACAAAAAAACTTTTCATATTTCAAAGGATTATAATAAAAATATAAATGATTTATAGACAGGCAGATACATAAAACAAGTCTGATATAATATATTATATATTGGTATTTATAGCGACTTTATCGAAAGCAACAAATCTTACATTATACTATCGAGCATTAAATAGCCATTCGTTTATAAATATCACTTGCTGATATTATAAAAATACGTAATTAATGTTTGAATACAGACATAAGTTAAGAATTCATTTTTCATCAATTTAAATTTCATTTCTGCCTAATAATTGTCGGGCATATAATAAAATTGTAAAATACATGTACATATTACTTCAATATAAGTAGATATGCGAGTATTTCTGAATGATAATGCTTGATTTGACATTTTGATATGGGCCTATGTAACATGATATCTGTGAGCAAAAGTAAATCTTATAGCAAAGATGCTTATAATTAATCGTTTGAGCATATAAAAAACTACGTACATTCACTTGCAAGTCGTACATTGAGTCAAATAATTTATATGTTTGTATAATAAAATAAATGTTGTTCTTAATGACACTAATGATCTGTTATGCCAAGTGTCAAATTATTTAAGCGTTCAAGATTGATAATATTATTTATTATTCTGGCTCACTCATGCAGCTAAATTAAAATATAGCTCCCTTAGTACATAGTTTTCTAATTACTGTTATATGAGTCTAACAAGTTTTGGGGTCTGTATTATTATACATCTGACTCTTTTTGCACTAAGGATACGTTTCATGCAGAAAAGTCGTGGAAAAAAACGGTATTAAAGAAATGACGTGTACATACATATATTTAAGATATGTTCCATTTACACTGTACTGTGCAATTTCAAAACAATCTAAAAATAAACCTCGTGAAAAGAGAAGTGGGTGTATTTCATTATTTAATTATGGTTATGAAGTTTTTAACAAAATCCCAGTGGTTAAATTATTAACATATAAAAGGACAGAAATATTGTACTAAAAACTGGTGTATGAACAGTCGGAATATAGGATATTTTTTTAGCCTTTCACAGATAGTATGTACAGAGAGATAAAATTTGATGTTTCAAGACTGGTAGGCTTAATTCTCAAGAGTTGCAATCGAGCACTGAAAAAATGGTTGTCATATGATTATCACAGAATAAAATAATCCCAAAACAATATTTCTACATTTAACATAATAAATTATGTGTGTTATAAAGAAGCAATTAAATGATACAATTTTGAATAATTATTTGTAATGTATTGTCTTATCAGTATGCTTTATTTGTTCAATTAAAGTTTAAATATTTTTAAACTCATCGGAGATAACTGATGAGGTGTTTAAAATATACACTGACAGATCAGTGATTGATAACAATAATCAAAACAATAATATATTTTTTCGTTTGTTAATCAACAAATTCTGCAACATTTAAGTTATTTGCAATTGACTCGCACATTAGTAAAATTTCATTATCATTCAATCTGATATTGAAATTTTGTTTGATTTGAATATTTCAATTATAATCAAACAAAAGTTTAAATTTTTTCAACACAACCGAAAGTATCTTATCCAAGTAATTGGCCAAGTTCCATTTGAAAGTGGATCGCATCTGTTTAATTGCCTATTTAATATTAAGTACATGAAGATGAAAGGGATATACAAAAAGAATACTGACATTATTTATGAGATATGAAATCTAGCTAATGTGCCTTGACTAAGTATAGTATTGAATCATAAACTTGACGACTGTTTTAAGAGAAACATTTTTTTATCAATCATGTATGTATTGTATGTGAAGCCAAATATTGTTAGTATTTTCACCCTTCCACATTTTTAATTTTACTAACTGATATTGGAAATGCAACGTCCATTATCATCACTTGTCTTATCTAAAATTATAAGTATTTTAGTTATGAGCATTGTTCCTTTTTTTATTGTGATTTTCAATATAACATTGTTTATCATGATTTTGGTACAAATCATAAAAGGTTTCTTGATTGAGAATCATTTAACTGGTGAAACTTTGGCGTATAAATAGGAAATTTAATGAATAAAGATGAGTAAAATAAATCTTAATGTACATTATAAATATATTTCTTAAAATTAAAACGAGCGCTAGAAATAAATGACATTGAAATAATTGTACAAGCTTTATATTTATTTGTAACCTATAAAGTATATACGAAATCAATATTAGCCCTCAATTGTAATGTTTCAAAAAAAAAGATTTGGTTTGTCAAAAGTCAGTTTCAACCGGCTTAAAAACTTTTTCGATTTCTTTATCCATGTCTACTCGCTCGAAGCTTTCATTCTTTAAGTTACTCTTCGAATCTTTCCTTTTGTTTTCCTTGAACATCGGCTGTCCAATGTGTTGCTCTAAGCCATTTTTTATTGCACTGCTCTCCATCCATTGTTCATTAGGTATGTCCGACACAGAACTCGTTGTTCCTACTCGCGACTGTGTCTCTTTTTGATGATAGTTTTTTCCGTGAACATGGTATTCGATGCTTGTTTTTTCTACACGAGCCTAGAATTTAAATAAACAACTTTATAAATTAAAACAAATTTCAGTTCACACCATAAAAGTGATTGAAGACTTATAGTTTAAGTCTTACATACTATGTACCAGCCTATTTGAAATATTCTCTATTTTTAATTCATGAAAGGTAACATATTTTCATAGGCTTGTGCCTGAACATGAAGTTATGCAACAACAAAAATATCTGGAAAAAGAAATGATTCTATAGGCAGACAGCACAATGCAAAGTTATATTACTGTTTTCATATTTGAGGAGCTCGGTATCGATACTCATGATATCCCTTTTTGATATTTTTGAGATAAGTATGGCAAAAAATTTTAAATGCATCATACAAATATATATTGCTTCTCTGGCAGAACAACAATGCGGTGTAAATTTTGAAATTTTTGAGTTGACTATGACAAAAGTACTGAAATTGGTTAATTTACCTGATGCAATTTACAAAAAATATATATATTTATTTGATACATACATTTTGGATTTGTACTGAATTCGTTGATTGCCAACAAAATCGATATAACTACCAGTAAAGGTTAAATTGACGGATTTTAAAATGTTACGATTTGTAAAAGGGAGCGATGAATACTTTTACAAAACCAACTACAGTCAGTTCTCGACATACAACCACCTCGACGCTTACGACCGATAGCAAAATTTAAAAAATAATGCGCAAATAAACTTAATCTGGAAGTTGACAGTGAAAATATAATTCAACTCTTAGAAGATGATGTTGTAGAGCTCATAAATCAAGATTTGATTGAGGTTGAGGAGAAACGTGCTACAGAAGAAAAATCAAAAGAAATAAAAGAACTAGATGATAACAATAAACTGCCTAAAAATTGTTCTTAAAAACATGGCTGCAGCTTTAAGCCAAATCACCAATGGAATCCAACAATTTAAAAATATGGACCCAGCCACCGATCTTCGAAGGTATGCCGCCTGATATATATTATATATTGTAAATATATATTATATATAATTATAATATTATAAATATATATACACAGTACATATTCTGAAATAAATACTATTACTGTACCACCCACTTTAAATGTCTTTTTTTTGTTTGTTTTTGTATGACATTCAACTTACGTGATAGGTGGCGGAACGGAACCCATCGTAAGTCGAGAACTGACTGTACAAATAACCTGGAGAAAAGCTTAGAGTAGAACAGTTCGCAATAGATGGTCTTCAGAAGTGAAGAAGTTTGATATTATATAGGTGAAAATAAGAAAAAAGGATTTACAAACATTACCAGCATTCAAAATTATCTCCAAATAATATGAATCATTTTTCAGTGGGTTGTTTTTAATTTTTCATGCTGAAATAGTAGTTTTTACAAAACAATGACTCGAATGAAAGATAGTGTACTTTAACCCTCCAGAGAAAAACGCAAAGTCGTATAGAAACCTCGCATGACTATATGGTCATGCTCATCCTTTTATTACCGTGTAATATTGTGTACGGACAGTAGTAAGGATAAAAGCACGCAAACATTCGGGGTTGAAATATAGCTAAATGTGTAATTTTTTAAAATATTTACAATTTGACCTTTTTAGATCAAAATATTTTCAATACAAATATATTATCAAAAGAACTGTAAATAATTTGATGTTTTGATAAAAAAAATAACTAACAGTTTCAAAAATTCCATTAAAAAAAACGGAAATTCAAAAAATCGCATGTGCTTTTGGTGGCCGTTTCTGTCGCCGCGGCTGATGACTAACTGAAGTCTGTACCTTTCTTAACCAAATATGAGTGAAAGCAACGATATTCAGGTATACAAATGATGAATAGTGGGATCAATAGACAACGGTGTTTACTGTGACCATATGGTCATGCTCGTCCTTGGAGGGTTAATGGGTTGTAACTTTTTAGTTTTTTGTAAAATTAAAAAACAAGTGGCACCATGTGAAACTAGAGTAAATTTTCCATATTAAAATCCACATCCATTATTTCAAAGCTATTCCGTAACGATTCAATTGTAACTTATATGTATGAAAAAAACTAAATTGCGATTTCTAAAGAACACATTCATCAATTGCGTCATTGTTCTTCCGGATTTATTAAGAATAGTTTGATATTAAAATTTAGTTTAAGCGCTGTTAAGATCACTATTACATTGTATTCCTGTGTTTTTTAATGCTTGAGTTTTGGAGAATGTGAGTTATCTAGGCTCCTCATTTGTCATGCCAAATTCTACAGCAAGCAAGTAGACGTATGGATAATTTTTGAATTGTGTTTTTATTGAATTGAAAGTTAAGTCATACGATTGTATGCTGTCAACAGTTTGAGCATGTCAATGCACACTATACCAGCGGTCGGCAAACTTTTTAGACTCATGGACGACTAAATTCACAATTTTAATTCAGCGGACCGGACTACTAACGGGATTTTTGTGTTAGATATTATATATTGAAATAAAAGTGATCAAATGCGTCTAAAAATGGATCTAGTTCATAAAATAAAACTATTAACTATAATTAAATTATAAAAGCTTTAATTATTTTGATTGTGATGAATGTTTCTGGATATTTGAAATGATACAATTTATATTTGGCTCCAACTATGTAACTGCAAGACGGAGAACTGAATGTATTTCAAGCCGAGATCGATACCGTTTTTTGATTGCTATGACATATGAAAAGACCTTTTCGCATTAATATGTTGTGGATAATTGAATTAGAATTTTTATCAGAAGGATTAGAAAATTAAAATAATGTAACAAGTAATGTCTTAATCATCTGCAATGTAACCTACGTTACCTCTAAGCCTTAGGGTTAGCTGCGCGAATATAATTGAATCAAATATTAATTGAACAACTGTCTTGTAGTGCGCGCCAACCCGGAATGAGTGCGGGGGGGCTTCCCAACTGCTGTGCGGCCGCGCACGTGATTGCAGGTTATTTAGTTGTATATATTTGTTATATATATTAATATTTTATGAATATTACATTTCTGTTGAATGTTATATGAATATTGTTTTGTGCCTCCCATGGCTATAGTCCACACCTCCCAGTTTGAAAATCAGTGACATAATCTAAAGGTCTTTAGTCACTCAACTTAAAATCATAATTGTACAGATTCTTACTATGTTCTTATCTGTAGATGCAACTTTGTTCCATTAGGTTGCACCATTGAATGGTGTTAAAACAAAAAAATAACTGTTTGTCAAAAGTGGTATGCAACTTATTGGTGTTATTAAATGCTATTCAAACTGTTACTGGTGAGTCGATTTAAGACCTTTTTTGTAGCAGCTCATATCATAATAATTTAATAAGAAATTTTACTACAATAAGTCAAAGATAATTTGAGTGGTATTGAAAGAGCATTTGGATTAAGATATGAGGAATATGCACAGAGGTTAGATAATATATTATAGATTTGGAGCAAATATATCCTCGGCAAAAATGATGCCACGGCGATCAGACCTGTTTGAAAAGATTTTTTCTTTGCTACTGATGGACGTGAATGAATTGAACCCTTCTTGACCAATGTCAAGGGGTGGATTAATACTAATTATCCTTAGTTATCAACTACATTAATGTTACCTTAAATACTTTACTGATTATTACTTATTATATAGTTTAGTATAGGATAAACATTGCCAAATCAAGTGCTCAACAAACCTCATTTCCATACAGATCATTGGCAATTGCACCTCTAGCTTTGAGATTTTGTTTCATACGCCCTGACCGTGAGATTGACAACTTTCTTCTTGTGTCATAGGGTGCGGAAAACTCCTTATTATCATCATCAGTCGTTAGATCGGGCTTACTTTTTGAAAACTTTTTTTTATCTGTTGCGATTGATGATGAATTGAAAAGGTTTCTTAAAAATTTGGCCATTTTTTTTGGAAAATTTTAAAACAAATTTCCCATATTATCCGCGGATCACAGAGGTTGTTGGAATTGTATTGTGTGTGTTTTGTAATTCACGACCCTAATACACACTATTTTACTTAAAGAACAGAACAATCCATTTTCAGTCAATGCGGTTTTTGTTAGCAACTTTTTGTTACATATATTATCTTAATTGGATAATTTTGTTATTTGTAAATGGCACAATGACATTGATATGTGTATCGTTGGAACAAATTGCATTCATGAAAACCAAATTGAGATCTTTATTCACAATTACACAGAATTCAAATGCAGCAGATTAACGCACTAAGAAGAAATGTTTTTATGAATATTCACCACTAGAACCATTAACTGTAACCTTGATAAAACAATCACTGATTACTGTTTTCAGAAAATGTACAATAATAACTTATGATGCACAAACCTAGCAGGTTAATTTTATCATATAATTCTCTTATCATTAGATTAGATGTACTGCTGGGATATTCATGTAAGTAATTCAATCATTTTCATAATATTTTTTCTTACAAATATATATATATATTTATATAAAGTATGTGTTACTATAGATATCATTATCTGCCAGATAAGATAAAGCCAGGTATTAATCAATTTAATTAAATTCTTTCAATTTATTGATATCCTTTATTTTATTTGATGTTTAGCTTTTATAATAATGAAATCAATGCTATTATTGAATATTTATTGATTAGATAATAGTACTTGCCATCAAGGTCATATATAAGGGGCGAATGTAACCTAATCTCCACCGCTCCAGAAGGGTTGATGAAAAAACATTTGTCTGAATACAAAAAAAACAGGCATTCTTTCACTCTATTTTCTCTATCCAAGTATCCTTGGAGTATATATGTATATTTAAGATGCTCGTTTTCTTAAACAGGATTTTTTATTTATTGATAATAAATCTATCAAAATTGAACATTTGTGTCGTATAGTATCAAAAGTAGAACTATCCATTTTTCGAAGTTGCGAGAAAAACAAGAAAAAAGTTTTGTTGGCTTTTTGAGTTTAATATTACTATGAAATATTTTTCTTCTATTAGAAATGAGTTATTCAATACAGTATGTTATAATATTAGCATTGTAATAATTGTAATTACTTTAATATACTCATTTGTAATGTGGACAGATCTGCATTTGATTCTCAATAAGTGTACAGTTCTGCCTTTGTTCCCAAAGCCATCCAAAGTTCTACTTTTAATCCCAAACAATTGTGTATGACGTCACTAAGAAGTAGCTCAAACTTACCAGTGCAGTACATCACCACATAAACATACAATAATTACATTTAGATGCATACAACTTTAGGGTATTATATTATTTTAATTAAATTGAATATTCTTGGTATAACAATATAAAAGGAGGTAAATATATTTTGTGTACGAAATTTATTGATCTTTAATAAATCAAAACAGAATATATTTCACAAAAATGTTATATGTTAAATTTTTAATGGAAAAACATTTATAGTATGAGTTCACTAGAAATTTCATATTGTATTTCACAAAAGTTGACATCCTTCAAATATTGCGCATTACCATTCCGGGAATCATTTTCATCTAATGTTTTCTTATAGAACTGTAGATTAGGTAAAAATTGCCATTGTGGTCCTTAATGTTTAATCAATAATTTATTTACATCACTCAATTTAACCTCTTTCATTTGACAACCTTTTGAAACTGGAGATGGAGCTTGCCACATGTAGGTTTATTCGGTATTTTTTTTGCAGTAAATCTGCAAAAAAATATTGGTATGAAAAAAGAATACACTCAACGTAACTCTGTGATTGGTCGAAATCCTGATTTACCAAACTGTTCTACTTTTGTTTCCAACGTCGTGGACAGTTCTTCTTTTGATACCAAGCATCATTTTCTTTTGCATTTTTGTACCACATTTTTTTAATTTATAGCCATACACTATAACCAACAGAATAGTGTGACAGCATTAGTTCTAGTTTTGATACTATACAACTCATTTTATTTATTAATTCCATATTTTTTTATAATGTAAATATCGAAAAAAAAATATGATGGTATTTTTACTAAGTTGAAAATTTTTTACTGGCATTTGTGGTTACATAGATTTCTAATGATCTGAATTTTGACATAAATAAAGGTGTTTTTTTAAAGATCTTTAAAATTAAAAAATAAAACATCCAAAAGTCGTCGTACTGACCATGGTATTGACTTTCTTGGAAAGATAATTTTATGCTATTAGTGTTTAAATATGATTTTGAGCATATTGGCTGGCTCAAAGAAAGCAGAATTTGGAAGGCCAATTTTTGAAGCAACTGGGGCCATATGTCAGCAATAATGAAGTGAACGTTGTTCGTCTAAGCAGTCTATCGTCTCTGGTTCTTCGACATATATTAGCGACTCCACATATCCCTACTGAAAATAATCCAAGGGTGTTAAGTCACACGATCTTAGAGGCCAATTCACAGGTCCACTATGAGAAATTATGCACTCGTCGAAAGATTCCTTCAATAAATTGATTGTGGCGCGCGATGTGTTGTTTTAACCAAAGCTCTTCCATATTAATGCCATTCAATTGGGAAACAAAAATGTCAATAATTACGTTCTGTTCAGTATCATTTTTGAAGAAATACAGTGACAGTGACTTTTTGTGGATGTAATGTCCTGTCAATAATAATTTGTGGATTTCCTTCACTCCAAATGTGGCAATTGTGTTTATTGACAGTCATTCAACCAAAAATGAGCATTTTCAAAATTGTGTTTTATTTTCGATGAATTTTGAAAAAAGCCACATTTCTCAAAATAAATTTTCACAATTTGCAAGCGTTGTTTTGGCGTAAATCTATTCATAGTGAAATGGCAAACCAAACTGAGCACAAATCAGCTGGTAGCTGTCTCTGGAAAAAGTGTTGCTAATTTGAAAAACAACATTGATAACCATTCATAGGATGTTCTCAGCGGAGCTACAGGACACTGATTGACCTGGGAGGAATTCTATAAGCAATGGAACCAGTAGTGCTATTCCTACGTACATGGTACTTATTTTGAACAGTTTGAAATAAAAAACACAATCACGTATTTCAGACTGTCTAAAATAAGTACTACCCACACGGGAATAGTACTACAGGTATCTTTCATTTCCTCCTTGTTTTACTTATACTTTTATTTATATATGAATCTAAGCCAAGAGATGTCAATAATAGGTTTAAAATATTATTTGGGAATAGTGAGTCAAAACCTACTTACTGCTAGCATGCAATCACAAAATCATGATTAGTCTTCCACTGTAACAAAAATAAAATGCTTATTTCTCTTTTAAAAGTCTATTGATTGAAACCAAATATCCAATGGGAAGTTATTTTTCTCCAACTCTTATTAAGTAGCTAAAATTTATACAACATACCTGAATGATCCTATTTTTTGTGATCACAAAAAAATAGCAGTCTCAGAAAGTGGCATAGATTATCAACATATGCGATAATTACAGAAGTTGCATCATATGGTTTGAAGCTGTCATTTAAAAAATTAGGAATATGCTCATGCAATACATATACATATGCATATAAACATCATACAGGTTTGCTAAAATGTTTTGTTATTTATGATATTGATGGCTACACAAATAAAACAGCAAAACACTTCTTAATGACTTTTAATTTTAAATAAACTAAGTGTTACAGATACTGCACTGAAAAGTATTTTTGAATATATTGTACATGTAGGTCTAAAATTATTAAGTATGTAATTACTACAAATATTACTAATTTTTATAAATACAGTTAAACCCCCATTTACACTAAATTTGGGACCGTGTAATTTGGAGTAGTGTAATTGGGGGAGTGAATCTCATACAAAATTAGGGATTTTGTTTTTTCCGCGAAAAATGCAAAACTAAGATTTCCCTTAGTTTTGAAAAAAAATAATATGGACGAAATATTTAATTACTAAGTGATAAAATGCAAAGCGCGCGCAAAATCCAGCACACAGACAGTCGCCCGGGTATGCGTGTATAGCCTGGCACGTGTTGAATACACAGACGCTAGCCAACATTTGACTGTATGCACCGCACAGACAGCCGCCTCGTAGCAACGACAATGGAATGATACTGTTCAATTGGGGGATTTGCGGCGAATATTTTAAGCCAGCGCGTAATTCGGGGTAGTGTATTTGGGGGTTCCACTGTACCATACTTTCTAAGAAAAATTGAAATATTGTATTTAAATTATATTTTTAGTCATGATGTGTTCTTTCGTGTTGTTTAAGAAACATCAAATCTTCGGATGCTTTTGAAAGTTTTAAGTTTAACTGAATCAATCGCAATTATTTATGGTCTGTTTGAAAATTAAAATATTCAGCATCAATCCGAAGAAACCAATTGTTTAATAATAACCTTTGTTTTTTAATAATTAAAATATTACCAACTTCTTTAATTTTTGATTAATTTCAAATCTATCACTGTTATCTTTTTAAATATCACAATTGTTTTAGGTTTTTGAAGTGGGAAAACTTGAAAAAGACTGATGAACAAATGAAGTGTGAATATTAGAATGAATTTGATTGGGTAATTATGTGTGTACAAGTGAAAGGCCCAATTTTGTGCAGTGAAAAAGCTAGGTGTAGTTTATTCATCTAACTGGAGTTTCCTATTGTCTTATTAGTACAATGTTTCTTTGAATCAATCTTTGTACCTCTGTTTAAACAATTTTTATAGGGAAAGAATATTTTTTCACTTCCATAATTTAATGAATTCGGATGTCAAAATTTGTCACAAACGTGTATTTGGATTCATCTCATTTTGAAAAATGAAAAAACTGTAATTTTATTCAGTCAATTTCATTTTTAATTTTTTTTATTGTTTGTTTCTATATCAAATATTATAAAATATAAAAGCAAAAAATGAAATTCTTAAAAAAAAAGAAACAACTATAAAGTCACAGTTCCTCAAAATATTCCATTTGCTGTTGATTATTTTTTACTTATGGTGGTGGTGTAAGTCAGTGCTTCCCAAATAAGGATACAATTTTCAGTTGCTTGAAACAGAATTTACTGAAAAAGTTTTTTTTTTTTTGGATAATGTATCTGTCTATTGCAAAAGGCAAGAATCTCTGTCTATTCCAAATGACACTTTGGTAATCCTAATTTCTTTTACAACTACATACATACCTCTGTGAAACACCATTTTCGACATTATTTCTACTAAAAACAAACACAGGTCATGCCTTTCAACAAGTAGTTGTATATATCTATAAGCTCCTATTTATTTTTATAAAATATCTTTTTTTCAGGGGTACAAGGATTACTTTTTCATATTCAGGGGGCCGCGACATAAAATAATTTGGGAAGCACCGGTGTAGGCAACAATAAATTTGTTACCAAGATATTGATCAAGCAATATATTATTCAATTGGATGCATTTATTTATTGTTCTAGAAGCAAGAAGTGTTTTACGACAAATCATTTTATTATTAATATCAGTATTACTATTAAAATTTTAGAGTCAAATTATCACATATTTTAGCTATAAAAAAATACATTTCTAAATCTATTTTGTCACAAATAAATACATAATAATATGAAAACACAATGACTGCACGCCATTTAATCAAAGGAAGACTTGCAGACTAAACGACTATGATATTTCAGGATACTTGTACTTTATTGATCAATCAGCGCTGGAGGTAAGAAGTGGAGATAATAAATGCTTTTGCTCTCTGTTATTTTAAATATTCTCCTTAAAGTGTAAAAGATATGTTTCCAGTTAATTTTTATAATATGCTGATGTAGTATTTTCTAAAATTGATAGTGAAAGACATTATTTTGGCAAGACTAATGCTAAAAATTAGGCAATTACAGAAATTACAATTGAAATATTTACAAAATAATGAAATTCTTTTTACATCAACAAAAAAAGTATGATCAGTTGTGACATAAAGCAATAATAATATTATCATATAAAGATTTTCAAGGCCTCATTCTTCAATTCAATAAAATAATTCAGGTCTGTCAGGCCAATCTTTGTTTAAAATTGACTTGTTTAGCGAACAGCTGGCAGCACTTGCTTAAGCCATTTGGTAGACTGAGTAGATGAACATTATCCATGTGTTCTTTTTTTGGATAGTAGTGATTTTGAGCAAAAACAAAACGGTATCAATTCATTTTGTGTCAAAAATTAATATGAACGATGATGAGTGGCAGCTAAATCTATTTCAATAAATAACCATAACCATAACAAATACAAAGTAAGTGACATGGAAACATATTTTTTATTTTAAAAATTAATTGATTTCTTCATACATATTTCTTCAATGTACAAAAAGTTGTGAGTCAATATTTTTTATGTGGAAAACATTTACAGGAGAGTTCTAAAAACCCCTTCAGTACGAGTTAATAAATAATAATAAATTGATTACTACAATTTTCAGTACTATAACACAGATGAGTTATTTTGTACATAGAAATATTCAATACAAAATAAATAGATTTTATATTCTACATTATATTAATATTAACAGCACATTGTCCCATTTACGCAAAAAGGGTACCCACCTCTCAAATTGAAGAAAAGCGTGTGCCCTTTTGGAAAAAAATGGACTGAATTATGCTGAGTGGGCTATATAGCAACGGTGGCTAAGACGCCGACCGCCTAGCTGTTTCGAGTCGCCAGTCTGATGCTTTGAAACAAGAATCGAGTGTCTTTTATTATACAGTCGAACTCGGTTATTACGATCATGGAAATAGCGAGATCTTGGATGTAATTATGAAACATACGTTGACATTTTAGTTTATGGTTTTCTCCATACATTTATTCACCAAGTAAAAATATCATCAAAATTATTCTTAAAACTGTTAATGTGTCGATCGTTTAAAAACATCATTTCGACCCTGAGCAATAAAATTCGACCGGACAGTTAACTAGACCGATGTCGCCGGGATCTGATTATGTTTATGACACTAGTTTAAAGTACTTAATTGGTGTTTTCACCAACAACATTGAAAAAGTATTCACGCATATGGTTGAAATTGCATGTAAAAAATTCCACCACCTAAGTCTTTTAATGGGTCGAGTGCTTTATTTAAGAACAATGAGTGAAAACAATGAAGCAAGTATCAATTAAAATTTTTATAAAAAATTGGATTGACAGAAAAATATAATATGTGTAACGGGTGTGTAAATAAATTCTAATTGTGTATTTTTGTTTGAATTGCGACTTTTTGTGTTATGTGATCGCTTCAGATACTTCATGTGATGGGTATGTCTGTAAGCATTTAAAAATACCTATTCTCTGATATAATGAGCAAATTCAGTCGATCCCATCTTCCTCGTAATAAACAAGTTCGACTGTAAATCCATTTTGTTACCCTTCAATACACATTATATTGGGCATTAAATTACTTCACTTTCTATAACTTAGCGCATACGGTGTTAGTAGACCGCTACGACTGATTTCATTATGAAGTCACCCGCAGATGTCAAAAGTTTGGCCACCCGTGCTATATAGCAGTGCTTCCCAACCTTTTTCATGCCATGGTTCTCTAAATTTTAAAAAATAATCTGCAGACCCCCAGAATTTTGTTTATTTCACATGTTTATATTTTATTACAAAGAATGTTCACAAATAAATATTTGTACTTTCTACTGAAAATTTTTGCGGGCTGCCGCGAAAGTTCTGCGGACCCCAGGTTGGGAAGCACTGCTATATAGGATATGAATAATAAATATAAGAAACAGCTGTGAACCGCACAACAATAAAATTAAAGAACACACTCCAGATTTTTTGGTTATACTATACAAAGACTGTCGAAATTATATATCAAGATCGTTTGAATTATATATTGAAAAAAAGTACGAAAGACGAGATTCCTTTGAGTACGATATCTCGATTTATTGTTTCGTGGACTAGTTGACCCAAACAATGCAAAAGAGAAAAATATTCATAAATATATATTTAAGCGTCAACGTAGTTCTATTCAGTAATTATTTTTGCATATTTGGTATGAAAATTTTTAGGAATAAGCAACATCAACGGCAACAGAACAAAATATCATTGTATTTGAAATCGAACACAAAACTTTTTGTACATCAAAATCTCACTCACAATATGAAATTTGCATTTCCAAATAAATGAATATAATTTTTTCGCTATCCTGAAAAGTTATTTAGATATATCACATTTAAGAAGCGTCGTCAATTTTTTGAAAAAAATCATCTAGTGATGTAAAAGAGTTATAGATATTTTTGAACATTTTTAAGGTTATTTTGAGATTAAGTACACATTAATAAATAAAAAGTGAACTATATTGATTTATTATAAAAAGATATTTAGGAAGAATATTATTTACATTGAATTTTTAGGGACACACTGGCGAAGATCATCACGCTGAGTCAAATAGACCTGGCCTGTAGTCATTTTATGTTGTTCGTAGTGCAGAATGATGTTCCGAATATAGGGTTTTTAATATATTTACAAACAGCCAAAACTTTACACTGCTTTTATTCTTCCGATTTTATAACACTAACAAATTTAAGGTTCGGTTAAAATTTGTCAGTACAGGTAAACTAAGCTGAGAGGTCAACGGGATACTAAAGGTTTCATCACATCAAAGGATAGGAATTAAAATTCTGCCAATCTTTCCAAAAATACTTTTTCATCGGATGGAGCGTCCACCACCCGGTCTCTGCAGTTTTTATCGAATACCATCGCACCCCATCACCCGATTTAAAAAAATTTCATACATGAATAGAGACACAGATTCATACCACTCTATGATCTGTAACAAAAATGGTAGATTCTACATTGATTCCCATAGTCCTCTCCGATGTGCCGCTGGACCCTGGTCCTCCGTTAGAAGAACGATTATTTGCCAGATTTACGGAAGCGTAACGTTTTAAATTCTCCGGATTGTAGTCCAGTATTTTTCTAGTAGATCTTCTAACGTGCAACTTTTGTTTGTGATATATATTTAAAGCCCCTTTGATTACGATAAAGGTTAATCCGCCCAGTATTGTTCTATGGAAATTATTTTTAACAGAGCTGAATAAGATCTTTCCGACTACTGTAGAGATGGTGGGCAAGACGAGGGCGCCGCATAGAATTCGAGTAGGAGAGGCGTGACCTTGCAGCACGATGGGATCGGAGGCATTAGGGGGCGGGAGTTGCTCGACAGGTCTACTCGATCCCGCTTCACCTTCGATTCTGGAATAAAGCAGTTAAATAATTTTTTATATTTAATGATTGAGCATTTAACATTATATATATTTCTTGTATTTTATATTGTATAGCTGTAAAATATAGTTTTTTAATAAAATATTTCATCAGACATAATTTAAAATGATAAATATCAAAATGGACATGGATTTCTGAGCACCACTTTGCTCTGGATTTCTGGATGTGAAAAGACTGTTGGATCTAGGCATTTTAATGGAATTTTAATCCAATAAAATATAATATATATATTTATTTACGTAGATTATATATTTACATTTATGACACATATTTTCAATGAATACGGTAGTAAATATTCATTGGTTGTATTATTTTTATTTCTTTGTAAGATACTATTAGACACTGGCCATAAATTGTATCATGTTTAATTCTTATAATTTACTAAGAATATCAGTAATTTATACGTAAACAGTAATCATTAAACTATTGGTCGATGTACTCCAATAAAATGTCAAAAGAAGTTCATGTTGTGTTGTGCCGAATGCGATTGATGACTTCTTCTTCTCTTGCAGCCTCATCCTCTTTCTTCGTTTGTTGACTGAGGTTGTAAACAATATCCTTATCAATCATACGTTGAAAACCCAGATAATATGAATCTTATTCCACCACTCTTTCGTGATCGACATTTTGAAAACCTTGTAAATATGCCATTAGTTCACATATTTCAGTATTTAACTTGACTCAGGCTCGTTCGATTCCAAAAAATGTCTTCCGCATCTAATAGAATTTTCTTTCACAATCAAACGAGCCTCACTGACTTTTCTGTGGCAACCCCTAGCTAGAGCCAATTTATTTTTGAATCAAAATATTCTTTAATTTGATGTAAGATTTATCAGTGGCTTTAACACCTTCTCTACATTTCTCTTACATCTTCTTGGAAGAACCTGTAAGTACTGTGAGAATTTCTGAAAACTCTTCCAACATTCTTTTTTGATTCCCCTTGATTGCCCTTTTTTAAATCTTGTAAGGTTCGTGGTAAGTAAGATTTTCTCGCAATTATGAAACATTTTCATAGGTATTACTCTGAATTTATTAGTTATTATGATTTCAAATTATAATTTTCTACTGAAAGTAATAAGATATGTGTAAAAACTGTTGGGGTGTAAATTAATATGATTGAACAATCTATGCTCCATGAAAATCAGATGTATTTAAAATAAATGTGTTGAATTTATGCACAAATAATCTGCAGACCGTATAATCTGCACACAGATAATTGGGAGTTTCCAGAAATAACGTTTACAAGTTTTTTGACACAATTTATAAGTAACACGAACATGTCAACGACCTACGGTGCTATTCCAGCACACATACACTCATTTTGGAAGATCTGAACCACTTGTTACGTGATGGTGTTGAATATTTTAGAATGTTCAAAATGAGTGCTGTGTATCGGGAATAGTACCGCAGTGTACAATATTCATGCAATGATAATTAACTGCGACAATTTGGATTAAGATTGCACCACCTACGGTTATAAATTAAAGTTTATTGGCTACACAGACTGATAGCTGACTGAGACTGAAGCTGGCCATTGATTAATGGCCAGCTTTTATATCACCCGATTGATAATAAAATAATTCATACAATTAGCCAATGCGATCGGTATGAAATCACAACGGATAAATAATGATAATCCACTCACTCTCCAAACGGTAAAAGCATTGTGAGCAAGGGTAGTTTTCTACAAGTCCTGCGTAGAGCCAAAAGCAAAGCGTCTTCCCATCGAAGTGCACGGCCACAGATTAGCGCGACAGGAACGGCCGGTAGGAGGAGAAGAAGCACCAAAGGATCCGCCGCTTCTAACATTTCTAAACCTTCTTTGTGACCGGCCACCTTTATCATAAAAACAAAGTTATAAATTACAGCACAACAATTTAGATAACATTGAATAATCTATCAGGAGCTGAACTGAATCTTTTATGAGACAATGATATACATTCAATATTTTTGATTGGCCGCCTAATGAAATTTGAATTGACGTTGTTACAGAATCAAACAGTCACAAGTATTCACACTATTTTTTCAATTCAACTGGTATATGAACAGAAATGAATAATCTTGTTTCAGATTCCGTAAAAAAATAATAATAATACATCAAAAAAATATGTTGTTTGTTCATCAAATCATCATATTGAAAAAATGCCTCATTACTGAGCATGTACTGTATTTGATACGCTGTGTCTCATATTCCCACCGAATTCATGTATTGACTGTCCATGCAATTAAAGTAATAGATAATGTACGCAGCAGAAGCCACCTCGGTGTTATGGTCAGGTAGTTTTCAAATGGGTTAATTGTTGAATCCGTTTTATTATTGTTACTATGAAAATAGTTATCTGTATACAATTTGTTATTAGATTGAATTTTAGTTACAATTACATATATTTCAACAAATAAGACAATATTTAGCATTTAGCCTTAACACCAGGTAATCTAACAAAACAATAAAAATGTGTTCAAAAGAAAAAAATCCTAGAAATCTTTTGAGTGAATCTCAAAGAAGAGATCTGATTTTAGTAAATGAGTTAACATAAATGACATTGCTATATATTTAGTCATACAATATAAAAAGTGAATGATGATTTTACATTTCAAAAGTAATAATATACCTGCATGACCGTAATGGCTCCGTAGGTGATGGCAGTCCAGTAAATGGATCCCAGCATTACCCCGCCCGTGAGGAAAGGGCATATTTTATGGGTGATCTCTTCTACGTTGTCCAATATGGCCACCAGCGGCCCCATGGATGGAAAGACTACTATGTACTCCGCTTTGCATTGGGGACAGGGAACTTTACGTGTTATATTGCCTTTCTGCATCTCATCCACCCAACGTTGCAAACAGGTTTGATGAACCTAAGAAAACCAGAAAAATTTCAATAAACACAATGATTATTTCAACACTTATTAATTAAATCTTTGATCAAAAAATTATACAAAATTATGATTAAAGATAATTTAAGTTTGACTGTCACATATCACTGACCAGTCAA